>VZRW01008041.1:794436-896901 GCA_013398125.1 Aegotheles bennettii | reverse complement strand
CCCGCCCTGCGCGGGCTCTGCGCTGGCTGCCCCGCGGCGGGGGGCAGGCGGAGGGCAGGTTCCGAGCCGCCGCGCTTCGCGTCTCGGCGAACGTTGGAAGTAAATCTGAGAGGGTTTCTTCCTCCCCCGGTGCTGCGCTGAGGGAGAAAGCCCGGGTAAAATAAAAGCTTTCCCGCGCTATTTTCCCCCTCTCCCGAGAAGTCGCTGTGATGGGGAAGGGGGAAAGCAGCGCGGTTCTCCTGAGGAGACCCCTCGGCAAGGCTGAAGTGCTCTCTCGGGGCCTGGGGAGCGCCGGGCGGGCTCCCTCGCAGGAGCCTTCCCTCGCCTTCACGGGCCTCGTGTCAGGTGCGGCACCATCGTCCTTCGTCTCTTCAAGCACCTCCCGGTCAGCTCTGGAGGCTGGCGGCAGCAGTAACGCTGTTGTGTTGGGCACCGGAGTGAATGCTCCGTTGGGAAACTTTGGTGGTGTACATCATGCTGTATGTGCACAGGTACGAAACTTACATTGGCAAAGCTGAGCGCACAGACACTGGGAAGCATCGGAATTCAGGCTGCCCATGCACCCATTTCACCCAACAGAGCAGCCAACAGGAATAACCGGGAGTTATCCTTCATCTTCACGGGTACCGAGGGGGAATAACGCACACATTTCGCCAGGGAGTTTCAGACACGCACTGACAAGAGCACCTCCATCACTATGTCCCCACCTTCTTTGTGTATTAAGAGCCTGCAAAGGCTCTAGGTACCTGTAAGCTTGCCATCCAAGGAAACCCTCAGCTACAGCCTTAACTCTGGCTCCACTGACACACGAGCACAATGCTGCTGTTAGAGGCAGCGAAGTAAAACCTGGGTTTTATTAACCCAGCCACTTCACATCAAACAACATTCCGCTTTGTAGTGGCAGAGCCACCCTGTCCCAAGACAGGGAGACAAACTCCACTTTTAAAAATACATTAAATTATTCACTCTGCCAAAGACACTGAAGTTAATAGACAGCTCTCTCCCAAGCACTACAAATTTTAGCCAATTAGTCATTATACCACATCTGTGAAGTGGGTTAATTTAACTCTTCTCATTTTGCATAGGAAGGAGGCAGAAAGGTTAGGGGACTGGCCCAAGGCCACAAAGAGCGTTTAGAGCTGAGCCTAGAAAGCAGACTTCTTGTTTCCCACGCCTACGTTTCTACAACTAGACTTGGCTTGCCTGCATCAGAAAATAGACTGGCATAGATATAGCTGTGTAATTACACCACAACACTTTATGCCGGAATAACTCTCCTTGTGGACATTCTCCTCCAGATGGAAAGTGACTTCCCAAAAGCTGTCCAAATGAATTCACTCAACAGCACACACTTTGGGGTTTGCCTTTTTTTTTTTTTTTAATCCCTCTCTTCATTTTGGGAGGTCAAAATTCCCAAGATGTTGGTCTCAGCAGCGTTTTAAAGCCTTCGATCACTTTTGCAGGCCATTGAAAAGCAGGGACAAATGCAAAAAAAAGGTCATTGAAGTGCTGCAAGTCTTGTTGTCAAGATTTTTATGGTGCTTTTCATCAAAATGTTGAAAACTGAAAGCTTCCAGCTGGCTCTCCTTACAGGTAATAATTTAGTAGCTAGCAGCCTTTCTCCCAAAGCTGCTGGAACCTCTTGAGCCATGGAAGCTGATGGAAAAAGTCAGACCCATCCTCTACAGTATGATTTTTTAATCCTGCTGCTCCATAAGCTTTCAAAAACAATGAAGCTGTGGAAACAAGGAGTGACCAAAGGAAAACTGAGGGACAGGGCATAAAGTGACAGGGTTTGCCTTTACGTTTAGTCTTCTTAACTCCAGGGACTGCAGAGACCTGCATGTCTTTGCCACATGTGTCAAACCAAGACAACTGGTTTCAGTGCAAAACTCAGCTCGGAGGCTGGAACAAGAGCTCCACAGTGATCAACATCAACCACAAGGACCAGGTGGTGGTTTGGGTGTCAGGAGTTCACATCCAACCACGCTCAGAGGTCTTCCATGAAACTTCAGCCAAGTCATTACTTCTCTGCATTTCAGTTCTCCATTTCTGAAACATGGTGAATAATGCAATGGGAGTTTTCCTTCTGCCAAGCAATGCACTAAGAGTGATTCTTGGCTTTGCCATGGACTTTTGCCTGCCGTGTTATAGAGGTCACTTCAGCATGCCTCTGAAAGAGCCATCTCTGGACGTCCTGTGAGCCTGGTGGACAGCTTCTTTCCACTCCATTGATGGGACCTGAGCAGCCTTCACACAGCCCTGCCTGCCCTGGGACAGTGTCCTGCCACCCCAGCCCAGCTGCCCCAGGTACCACAGGCTGTGCCAACAGCCACCTACTCTTGATATCTGTGATGTCCCTCCAGGCATTTGCCCAGCCTCCATGGGCCTCGGTTCTCCTCTTGTGTGCTAGAGGTAATAGAGCTCCCCCCATCTCACAGGGACCCTGGGAGGAGAATTTAATTCCTCATTGCTTGTCAGTAATGTGCTTTGATAGGTCAGTGATGGGCTCAGCCTGTTTTCAGAAAAATATTTAAACTATATATGCATTTAACCCATATAAGTGTGTGTATTCACATGCACGTATGTGAGAATTGTTATTCAAAACAACCATAATGCTTTTATGTAGATTCTGGTTTAAATTATCTAATCCTCCTTTTTTATATGCCGTATAAGGTCAAGGTATTCTAGGAGTTTGCTCCCAAAATGCTTGTATTAGGTATTCACATACATAGTGGTTAATCTCAGCGAAAGCTCCAGCTTTATTTAGATTTAGCAAATTAAAGAAGATTTATCTAACACACTGTTGCAGTGGACTCCTGCATCAGCTTTCTTGCCTTCTGACTGAACTCCCTCTTTTCTAAACCACAGAAGGGGCACTTTGAAGACAAACTGGATCAAATCCCAATATACTTTGAAGAGGACAAACGTAGACCTTTCTTTACTTAACTGTGCGTTGGTCGATCTAAAAACCATATAAGCACTAATCTATTCATGATTCCATCTCCTCCTTTTTACTACAATAAAGCACTGTTTTATACTTATATGCATCAATAAAGAGACCTATAAAGAAAATAATGAACATCCTTGAATATCTTCAGGGCATACCCTATTACTTTGAAAAGGGACACAGCATACTGTACCCCTTGTATTTCACCAAGATAAAAGCCTATAGATTAATTCCTGTTAAAACAGTTGGTATTTTCAGGATATGCAGATGTAATTTATGGAGAGGCACAATACTCATAATAGCTCAAAGGCCACAGAAACTGTAGATCTGTGTCTGTTACTGTAGTTGTACAGGCATTCATTGTACAGAGAGCAGTTGAAAAGGCAGAGTATGTAATCTGAATACTAAATTTGTGAATAGTTTCTCACTTGGGCCCGTTAGGCTTTTCAAGAGCAGCGGATGCTTTGTGGGGGACTTTGTAAAACATTCTGCTAATATATCACACGGTTGCCGTATTTTCTTCTCTTATCTTTACTGTTGGAGCTTTATTCATGAAGATACAATATTTGATTCTTAAAAGGGCACCAGCTCCTACTCTGTACTCGCCACCTGAATTCAGCATGCTCTGTGTGAGACAATTTTCACAACAAATAGTTCTATAAAGTGGACAACTTTAGGTGTGTATAACCTAAAAATACACAAGAAACAAAGATCATTTCCCTCACCCCTGTGTATTCCAATTGCTATATCCAGGTTACTTGGAAAATATTATTATATTTCCTGTTTCATTATCAATAATAAAAGTGTACAGGTTTTCTCCTTTATCATGGAGATATAAATGTATATGGATATATCACTTATGAGGAAAGGCAATTCTAAAGTGTCCTAACAAAATTTAATTATTATACTAGCTACTAACAGAAAAGCCTTGAGCCTGGGATCATTTTTATTCTTTGCTTGTACAGCACCTAGCACAATGAGGATTTATGCATGACCTAGCTTCCCACTTAGTGCTTCAACAAAAATAAGAATTAACTCTTGCTTTGCTTATGACTGGAAATCACAGTACCAACAGAATTGTATGCATCCAACACCAAACAGCATGGTACACAGGATGATGAAGTCCATGAAGCAGCTGATACAACACCATGCTGGATTTATTTAATTTACTGGAGTAAGTGGGGCATTTAGGCAGCTAGGCAGTTGTTACTGGAGTTGAAATTTGGTGAAGTTATAGGTGTGTAGGAGTACTGAAAGGTACAAAGTGACAAGTGACCGGAGTCATGGCTTTGCAACACCTGAAAATCTGGTGGGAATGGAATTTTCCTTCCCTTGTTCTAGGAAAAGATTAACATGAAGGGTAAATCTCAAAAGGTCCAGTTAGGTTCAAAGGGGTTTCTACAATACAGAATCATAGAATCCTAGGGATTGGAAGGGACCTCGAAAGATCATCTAGTCCAACGCCCCTGCCAGAGCAGGGTCACCTAGAGTACATCACACAGGAACTCATCCAGGCGGGGTTTGAATGTCTCCAGCAAAGGAGACTCCACCACCTCTCTGGGCAGCCTGTTCCAGTGCTCTGTCACTCTGCACAGTAAAGAGGTTTTTCCTGATATTCACATGGAACCTCCTATGCTCCAGTTTGCAACCATTGCCCCTTGTCCTATCATTGGTCATTACTGAAAAAAGCTTGGCTCCATCATCCTGACCCTCACCCTTTACATATTTGTAAACTTGGATGAGGTCACCCCTCAGTCTCCTTTTCTCCAAGCTAAAGAGACCCAGCTCCCTCAGCCTGCCATAAGCACCTTTCTTGAGGCTACCAAATTAGGCTGCAGACATGGTGGGAGCAGTTCTTCTAAGGCTTCTGACACCTTCTGGGTTCAACCTGGGATACTACAGCTATACTCATAGTTCTCATCCTGGGTGAAATATAGAATAGAAAAGACCACTCAGTGCATACATTTCTGAACTTGTAAAGAGCTTCCACTACAGCTCTTTAAAGCTTGGCAAAGAATTGAGATGTAACCACGTTTTCTCCTTGAATCCAACCCACCTGTCAGTGCACCCAGCAAGGGAGTGAGTAGGGCAGGCCAGAGACAATGGCCAGGTCCAACCAGGAGCCCTGATCATCTGTGGCAGGTCTGAGATCCAGCCAAGAAGTCAATCTGCAGGTCAGGATCAGCGAGGCCCATGACTAGGCAGGGGCACCACCGCAAGCAAGCAGAAGACCAGCACTGCTCAAAAAGCAAAGCACAGAACTGGGTTTAAATGTGCTCCTGACCCAATAGCAGGAGTGTGGGTGGAGGCCCCAGCTGAGGCTGGTCAGGGTCATCACAATCTGTCAGTGCCTTCAGTGCCGCCTTGAAGGCGCTCATACTGCCAGCCCAGCTTCGACTCTGGACAACTATGGATAGGAGTTTTCAAACAAGGAAACAAATAGCAGTCTAATTGGCTGGGCGTGCTCTTGCTCAGCAGAAGTTCTTCCAAATCGTACTCCTCCTGTGCTAGAGAGCGATGCTGTGCATGAGGGAAGTACTGGCATGTTTTAAGCACACACCTCACCTTACCTTGCAGGGGCTTGCAGATCTCCCTCGAAGTTAAGTAGTCCATTTTCCCTGAGTCTACCTGGGTGGTTGCATGATTTCCCTCAGGGTGTCAGGGCCTTTCTTCAAAACACCTGAAGGATGTCATTTCACTCCTCAGTTGTCACATTTCCAAAAACACCAACACCCCTGTTCAGCGTGAATAGCTACAAAACACTCAGCATGGATTTACTGGCACTTTTCCTTATTCCTTCACCACGTTTCCAGCATCATGCTGGTGCTTGTAGGGAGCCAGAGAGCCCATGGGATATTCTGCCACAGGCAGAATTGTTAGCCTTTTATTCCACAGCTGCTTCTGGAGTCCATGGAAAAGACTGATGCATCCAGATTGCAACTCCAAGCACCAATATTATATTCCTGCTTGTAGTCACCCTCCAGAGGAGCATTTCTTCTCCAGTGACTACACAGGGAGGCTGGAGGTATCAGCTGGCTAAATTAGTTACTTACAGTAGGTGCATACCCCCATTCATACTTCCATTCTTTACCTAGAAAACAAGCTGTTAGTATTTCTGCTCCTGTCAACAGTATTGAGAATCAGGAACATCTCAGTGAGAGGGGCAGGGACTTGAATGCAGCTGTGATGGAGGCCATGGGAGCGTGCAAGAGGCAGCCATTTAAAAAAGAATATGTATGGCTGTTCTGTGCTTACAAGCAACGTCTCATCATAGAAGTGTCCTGGGGTTTAGTTGTGAAAAATACAGTCACCTTAAATTAACTGGCCACATAATCAGTTTTAAAGTGGAGCCAGGTTAACTTTGATTAACCACAGGCAACAATTTAGATCATAAAAATAAAATGTTAGCATCTTTTTACACTGCTCTCAGTGTTACATGAAACAACGTTTGACCACAGCCTTTTAAAGCTGCATGTGAAGTTTTATTGCAAAGCATTCCTCTGTACGGCTCCAGCAGCAGAGCTGATGCAGTGCTCCACAGCCTTTTTTTCAGGAGTCTGATTTGTTTAGTGGTAGAGGATTTCTTTATTTTTCAAAGTTTTATTTATTATTCTTATTTTACTCCAGGAAAGGAATAACATTTCTCTACATCCAGACATTACCCACACATAACTGTGCAAGCAGAGAGAACATAACTTCATTCTTGTGGTTTGAAAATGCCTCCTTTTTCCTGTTTATTTGTTTGTTTTTAAGACGGAGGCATTTCCATTTTTTAGCTCTCTGTTGCAGATTTAAATCAATGAAGACACCGTTCAGTCTCTATATTAAAAAGACAATCTTCTAGCTACTGCCAATACACTGTCATTTTTTTCGGAGACCTGGAAGAACAAATGTTACTTTCTGTTTATTAGCAATATGAAGGATTCTTCTAATTGAGATTTTGGGTGGTGAAACAATGGCTAAAGAAAATGTCACTTCAGGTATCTTTTCTCGACTGCACAGGCCTGAGATTATACCACTGAATATCAACAGAAAACCTTCTACTGACTTCAGCTGAAAAATCCCCATCTAAAATGAGGAAATAAATAGAAAAACATTTGCAGACAGTATCATCGTCTTTGTCTTAAAAATTCTTCTCTGAATTGCTTTTGCCCATTTATTGTGTCCGTACACTGCTAAAGAGTGTTCTTCTCATAACAAAACTTCCCTCATGCAAAACACCCTCTGAGTTTATTACGAGGCCCTGAGAAGTACCAGGTCCCAGCTTCCTCATTGTATTAGAAAGGCAAATGCTTTTTCTAGTGGCTTGCTGCTGGTTTGGGTTTGTTGGGATGGTTTTTAATTCAACAAGGGTATCATTTTACATTCAGCTCTGAAGTTTGGTTAAAAATAGCTATTGAAAACTATCCTTAAAATGTGAAGATGTTTTCCACGGAAATTGTATCCAAAATAGCTATAGGTCTTTGGCATTGACTTGGTCCTAGAGTGATTTCTACATGGTATTGGGTTGTCTTAATTGTTTGACGTTAAAATCATGACCCTCCAGCGAAGTTATCCTAGATGGCTCATGAAAGACTTTTGCACATTTGCATGTATGACGCTTTGAAATAAAGTGTTGAAATAAAGTCTGGCTGTAGGTGGTGGGTCCTTCTTTTGTAAGACAAAAGAGCCCTGTTGAAAACCCTCACCTAGTTGTCATCACCCTAAAATCAGAGATACCAAGAGAGAAAAAACTAAGGCAACAGCTTCTCTAAGAATTATTGTCTGTGGCTGCTCTTGAAGTAGACAGAGCTAAGAAAAACCCAAAATGCCAAACTGTGGGGCTGACCTCATATTTCTCCAAGGGAATGTCTTTTCTACTGCCTCCTTTAAGAGGTAGTTTCTTACTTTAGATAAGGGGAGCACCAACAGCTGCTTCATAGAGCAAAACTGACACCCACTGGCCACCCCCAGTACTTGAAATATTTTGAGCCGTCGAGCAATCCTTGCTTCAGGGCAGAGCAGGAGAAAGGGGAGGTGGATCAAACTTCCAGCTCATCTCAGCCCTTCTTCCTTACAGCACTTGACCTCAACTTTGTCAGTGATAGCCCCAAAACTCCACTGCCATGAAGTGAGGCGATGCACGATGTAACGCTCAGGCTCTTTCACTCCTTAGGGAATCAGTTGTGTAAACTCCTTTTACATGACAAATGACAGGCCTCCTATCCCTTTCTGTAGGGAGATGGACTAGCTTTACTGACCGTTTTTCCCCTGAAATTCAGAATGACATTTAGTTTGATCAGTCTCGGGCTTGCTGTGCCCATGGTCCACCACGCTTCCCTGCATCAGCTGTTTGCAAGCAGCCATCCATGTGCTGGTTGCCACTCAGCCAGACTCACTCAATTCTGCTCCGGCAAAGGTCCGTCTCTTCTGCGTCCCACATTTCTCTGCGGCATCCTTGTTCCTTGTCACGCTGTCATCTCCAATTGCTGGAGCTTTATTATCAAGGCTCCCAAAGATAATGTTTCCTACCAAGTACTGTCACCTGTGTGTTATGTGAAGAAGTGTCCCTTTCTGCCTCCCTGTCACAGCACAGACCAGAATTATTCTGCCGTTTATAAATTTATTTTTCAATCACATTGCATGCTCATAGCTGATTTGCTATTCGCTTAGGCACATTCCAACATGATTGTCTTATAAGTAGCTCCTTCCTAGTAAATATCTTTGGTTTAGATTATATTTATCTCCTTGTGGAGAACTTCAATCTTCCCTGAGATTCAATCCAATTCTCTTATTTCCTCCAGATGTCATATATCATCATGTGCTGCTCTCCGGTATTAATCCTTGCTCCCGTCTTGCCTTTGAAACTCTTCTCCACTCTGTTGTATGTTACTGATTTTTTATAGTACATTATATTCTACATGGAACATGTCACTTTGCTGAAGGGTACGTTATTATATTTTATGTAACCAGCATGCCCTTTTATGCCTGCGTGATCAGTTTGCACTTTAGCTATTTTAAACATCCTGGTAGCACATTATTCAAAATTTAAAGCATGGTATCTCTAAAGCACTTTCCTGTTTCTTATCACAGTTTCCAGGCAGTGTAGAGTAACTTACGTCGTTAAACAGGGAAGAATGTTTTTTAACACTGAGCAGCTTCATCCATGCATGCTCTCCCTGCCAGTGCCACTGACTGAGTTTGCTCAGCCTCTAGGGAAAAAGGAAAGTGGGTAAACTGTGCTCTCCCTTTCTGAACACTGATACATTCAGATCATCTCACAAGGGTTTTCAAGATAGACAAGGTACTCTAATATTTTAAATAATTATTTTTTGAGACCCCGAACAGGAATTAATAGTCTGGCTTCATTTTACAGTTCTCCTTGTAGCTTTTAACTTCTCCAGGTGAGCAAAGCATCACCTTGCATTGCTTTAGAGGAACTTGGTGAAGTTACAAGATTATTTGATGATGTGTAATAGCTGGTTAATTAATAAGTTGAAGGCAACATGTGACGGCAGCCTCTCAAAGATGAATAGAGTCCACAGTGTTGCTCTGTATTTCCCTAACGATATTTATATCCACTTCAGCCTTAACAAAATCCCCTTGTCTGTGGCCTGACTTCAGGACAGGCTGCATCAAGCCTGGGGGGTCACAGATACCTCTGTCAGTGCCATCAGGACGAACCTCCTAAAGATTTTAGGACAACTCATTGCCATGTATCCAGCGTCAGTATTCCAAGGGAGGAAGATCCCACCTGGACTTCCCAAGTCCAGGGTCCAACTGCTTTGACTTCGCCCAGCTGTTAATCCAGACCCAGCTCTGAAGCATTAGCCTTTCACAGGGGTCTGTGAGGGACAAGTCGCGGGTCTGGGTTAACAAGACAAAACTACTCAGCCCACAGCTGTGCCATGTTATTTGTGAGGATGCAGAGATGCCCTGTCTGCCCAAACATTCAGGAACAACAGGGAAGGAGCTGGAGGGAAGGTCCTATCTGAGCACCACAAAGGGTTCACGGCTTCAGCAGAGTTATTAAGGAAAGTGCCAGTCAGGAGCCTGTCCAATACAGTACAAATATTCTTTATTGCATCCAGCTTTGGGTTCTAGTCTTGCCTGAATTACAGTTTCTCTCAAACTAAAATATGCAGCCTCGTGGCCAGAGGATGAGGCAGTTACTTGGACAATATGAAGCCTGTTCATACACAGATGTCACCATTTCCCAGAGGTGGTGGCCACTGGTGGCCACAACCTTGTGGCCTTGCTGAGGGGGAGTGGGCTCCCTGAGATCACAGAATCACAGAATCCTAGGGGTTGGAAGGGACCTCAAAAGATCATCTAGTCCAACCCCCCTGCCAGAGCAGGGTCACTTAGAATACATCACACAGGAACTCATCCAGGCGGGTTTTGAATGTCTCCAGTGAAGGAGATCCCTCTGCAGAGGGGGAGTGAAGCAGCAGATACCTCTCCCCAGCTTTCCTTCTGCAGTGGTATTATTAAAATAATACTAAGCTGCCGTACACGTGGCTGACGGCTACACATCATTTATTGATTTTCCTTGTTTAAAGCTTAGCTGTGATTTCAGGCATGCAAAAATCCATTATATCAGAATGAGTTGTCAGTAAATTGCTTTCTATGTTATAAAGGGAGGGCAAAACAGACATTCAATGAAGAGTCCTGGGATTTTCAGGCTATGCCTTAGGTAACGGTGGGGTTGTGAGAATATGGGTAAGTCCCCACCTCGATTCATGCTGACACAAGTGATATGCTTTCTCTGCTGGTTTCCATTTGAATATTCTTTTCCTTATTCAGACTAGATTTGTCTCTATATAATGTAATTCCTGGGGGAGAGAGTTGTTTATATAGACAAACCTTGCATTTAGCTTTCAAATTTCATTTTTCAAAGCGATTTCTGAAAAAGGACCCATCCCATCGCCCTCCTGAGTATTTGCTTATTCAAGGGATAATTTGCCTCAGCTCTCAGTGTGGGGGCACAAGAAGAGGTTGTATGTTTGCAGAGGCACAGGACCCATTTTGATCGTGTTTTGTGGCCATGTTTGAACACAGAGTCCCCGTGCTCTCCCATGCTATCAGGTCATCATTCTGAAAGCCCAGTCCTGTTTAGATGTGATTTATAGTGGGGTGTCTCTGCTTTGCAAATTCCTAAGACCATATTAAGCATATGGTGTTGATGTACAACTCTGAGCTTATTAATGTTTGACTTCTTAAAACTAGACATCACATCCACTCTACTGCATCCTATGGAGACCTCTTCGCTGTGCCATAAACTGTGAGGTCAGTATCTTACTACCCGTGTTTCCATCTTCTCACATTAATACTGAGCAATATATCTGCAGCTACAGAAGCGATAGGCTTTACTACATAGCAACAAATGATTCAAGGATGCTTCTGAAATGCACGTGGGAGCCTTTGCAAACTGAAGGTTGGGATTCCGAGAGGCAGAGAGAGGCAATGTGGGGATCATTCAAAGTCGTCTATGAATATATTTCACTGGGATCATGCACGGATGGGAACAGTACCCAGCAAGTTTGTGCTGCTGAGTAAAGACTAATCACATATGCCATACGTTACTCTGTGTGTATATATGTTGATTTGTTGGCTGAGTGTTCAGTATAAAAGGAGAACATCAAGATACTAAAACCCTGAAAGCAGTTGAGGGCTAACAGCCCTTCTGACTTCCCACACCTTCACCAAGATGCCTCAAAATCTCTACAGAGATTCAGACATCCAGTCTAGACATGCAATCCAGACAATTTCCATAAGTGATGTGAGTTCGGGAAAGAAATCCCAAGAGCCAGTTTTAACAGTTTTCTCAACACAAACTTGTTTATAGACTCATAACCAGTGTTTCTGTGATTTTACCAGCCATGTTTCTGTTGTGAGCAACTGCTTGTTTTTTCACTTTGATAACTAAGAACTGCAAATGTGGTTGGCTCCCTCTCCTCTGGTCTTTCAGCCTTCCTTTCAGCTGCATGAAATATGTAGACTTTTTCCTTTCAGTTTTCAGGTTTAGTTCTCAATCCAACAAAACACTTAAACTAATATCTTCATTTGAAGTTAGTTTTCTTTTTTCATCAGAACGTTGAATTAGATGAGCTCCGGTGGTGTCCATTTCAACCTAAATTAGCGATACACACACGTCAATAGTAACAGTACTTAATAGAAAGAGTCTCCCATGGCCATCACAGAACAAAAGGCTCAAAAATATTATAATCCACGTGTACAAGAAGCAAGGAGAGAGAAAGAAAGGTGCAGAGAAAGAGTGGCTTTCTAGTGGTCTAATAAATTTTGCCGTATCATGAATATCAGGGAGATGTTTCAAGGGAAATTGTTTACTCATCCCAATTTTTTGCCCTTCGTGCATATTTAAAATCCATAGCCAATTTTCAGTCTTTCAATGACTCTTCTGTTTTGTTTTATTTAATTACTTTTAAAGGTATTTGAAAAATAACTACACTGATCAAAAGGCTTTCTGGAATCATAGCTTGCTTTCTACCTTTTCATAAATAATGAAAATACACTGTCGAGGCATAGTGAGCTGGTGGCTGTACTGTTTATTGCTTTCCTCTGGGGAGCCATTTATCTTAAAACTACTACAGTTTACTTTTGGAAACATGTCTGATTGTAACACTTGGAAATGCGTATTCCGAAAGTTGGCTCTGATAATTTATGCATTCATGCTTCCAGGTCACACGTTATTTTTAAAGCTTGCCTTTTCACAATAATGTTCCCCATTTTCACTACAACAAAGGGGGGGGAAAAAGCACCCACCTGTGATATACCTAAAGGGAAAATTACGGAATGAAGAATAAAATTTCCATCACATTGCTCTCTATACCACCTTAGTCTTTTTGGGTTACAACCTACACCATGCATAGTAAGATCAAAAAAATAGGGGAAAGCTAGAATTTAGTACAAATTACTATAAATTTGTCATTAGTTCAGAATAGGAGAAATTTTTAAAAAATAGATGTTTATAGTACCTGAAGACCCGTCCCTTACAACTTACCTCAACAGAGAGAAAAATGTGTAATTTGGTGGAATGTTTTCCATCAAAACCCAGACTGGTTTTGTGGTGGGTTTTTTTCCATTTTGTTTTCTGCCAGTCAAAATTGGAAATAGTCCACTTCAAACTTAAGTTTTTTACTTTTGAACACATATTTCTAGATTTGGGGTCTTTAGTTTTCTTAAGGAAAAAAACAGCATACTGATTGGAAATGATTTTACTGTCTTTTTTTTTAGTTAAAATTCAAATTTTCTGTTAAAAAAAATTATGGAACATTTTCAGCTAGTTTTAATCTTTATTCTTGCTTTTAGTCTGTAGCTTCAGGCAAGGCAACAGACTGAAAAGAGGACAGAAACAAGGAGAAGTCCCCAGCAAAGCCCCTGTGAAAGAAAAAAAATACACAGAGAATAACTGAGGAGTAATATTATTTTATTTATTATGATCAAGTTCCTTGTTCAGAGTTAACAGGCCTTAACATTAAATGATTTCTTGCCACCATATTTAACAAACAAAATCAAGGCCACAGTCACAAATATCAGGGCATTCCAGGACATTTTGTCTCTGCATATTTTACCCCCTGCAGAATCCGAGGTTCACATTGCCGAGCATGAGCAGTTCCCCCACAAACAGTCCATACACAAAAGGAACTGTAATATTTCTGGCCATTTTTATGTTTGCCAGTAAGAAAATCAAAGTGATATATAATCTCCTACCCCTACGTATGCCTATTTGACTTAGGGCGCTATCAGCTCATTTTGGCACAGAAAAGGCCATGTTATCATTTTTTTCATCAGAACGTTGAATTAGATGAGCTCCGGTGGTGTCCATTTCAACCTAAATTAGCGATACACACACGTCAATAGTAACAGTACTTAATAGTAAGAGTCTGCCAGGTTACAGGCCAGGTTATCATCTTTTGTCTACTATCAACTGCTCCTCAGTGAGGGACTATACCTTCTCATTTACAACAGGCTGGCTACCCAAAATTAGAGACGGATAGTTTTAGGTGGCCATTTTTGAAGGA
Organism: Aegotheles bennettii; assembly: GCA_013398125.1. NCBI lineage: Eukaryota > Metazoa > Chordata > Aves > Caprimulgiformes > Aegothelidae > Aegotheles > Aegotheles bennettii. The sequence goes on along the minus strand of VZRW01008041.1, from coordinate 882,927 downwards.
CTGAGGGCAGAGGATAAAACACTGCACCGCAGAAGCTGCCTTTGTGGTTGCATACATTTGCAGGGAATCTCTTTGAACCCTTCCAGAGCAAAACACACTCTGTGTCTTTCCACTAGCTTAGCTCCTACCACTCTCCAGATCCATCTGTACATGACATCCATCCTTTCCAAACTCTCCACCACCCTCACAATGTATCCTGGTAAAATCCCTGCATGAGAGTAAAGCGGGGTCATGCACGCCTCCTGGAACACCAGCATTAGGGAGCGCATCGGCTGCTTGCTGTCTTCTCCAGCCTGAAAACTTTCCCCGGTGAAAGGTTTTAGTGCAGGAAAAAGAGGGGTAATTTACAAAGCAACCTCTAAAACTTTCCACTACACTTGAACTTTCTTTTTTCTGTGGTAAAGGGCAGACGAGTTTGATGTTTATTATCAGTTTTTCCTACTGCCATTGAGCAGCGTTAATGTAACTGCCACACTATAGTACTATACATCTGCTCTTTGAAACGCACCGGTGAATGTCAGTTAGGCTGTAGTTATGCTTTTCATGGTGTCGGGGGAATTAACATCCCCTTTGTTTTAAGTATGTGATGAAACAATACATTAAAAGCCCCCGCAGAACATACCAGAAAGAGTTTAAAGGGCAGGGGAAAAAAAATCATAAAGATCAGGGCTGCATTTCAGCACATCACTTTGGGTATGGTAACATTTAAACCCAGGGCAAAATCCCACTAATGGGAATTAAGCAAGAGTGCTGGAGTGCTGGACCATGTGCCAGCATGGAGACAAGAATGGAGGAGCATCATTTGATGAGGCTGTGGACTAGAGGCACCCGAGCTACTTGGATTCCCTTTTGTTCTCCATTTGTCCACCTTAAAGCCTCTCTTTCTTGCCTTTTTTTTATTCATACAGCACTGAGTTTCATTAAATGTTTATGACCCTGTTACAGGATACAGTTCTAGATTACTATAATAAAAAGGAGTTGATAAAACTTCATTATCTGTGGTGGCAGAGGAAGAATAAAATCTTACACCTTCAAGTTTATCCATAACATTGGCTGTAATAATTTTTTTAAAAGCCAAAGTACACACAAAAAAACTGAAAAGCCAAATTCACTGTTACGTGAATTACGTGACTTCAGTGTCACAAAATCACCGTTGGAAACCGGTATGTCAAGCACATCAGGAAAATTTTACTAAAGGCACAATTTCTTTGTCACTGCATATATTATTTCAGTGCAACACCTTTCTGTTCCCTGTGTTACTATGGTGGGAAGTATAAGATGGTTAAAGTACAGGAGAATCATCTCAGCAAGGAAAAATTTATATTCGAGTTGAGGTGAGGAGCTTGGAAATTCCTGTGATCTTTTTCTTTAAAAAATAAATTGCTGGTACTTTAATCATTTATCAGAAGGAAGAGAGTGTTTGTTTCAAAGGCACAGAACAAGGCCTTTAAAATTAAACTCTGCTAATCTTCTGTTTCTGAGCGAATGCAGGAGTAGTAAAGATTTTAAGATCTGAAGAGATGTTTTAGTTCCTTTACATTCTGCAGGTAAAAACAAAAGTCTCCTTTCTTCCTTCTTGCCAGGTGCGCAAGAAAGGACATTTTGATAAAATCCAGCTCTCAGTTTCAAGTTTTATAAAAAGAGAAAAAAACCCATGCCAATGCAAAAATGCCATACTAACAGCAAAATACTCCCCTCTTCTCCTCCCACAGCACTGGAATAGTCTAATTTTTTTTAGAGGATGAATTTGGCTGGGCCATGCAGTAGTGATACTTAATCAGCTACTGTTTGACTGCAATACAAGCAGCCCCAAGAGGTCCTGCACATCCCCGTGGTCTGGGGGAGGCCATGATGCACAGCCCAAAATGCTTGCGGGGTTCGGGCTCTGACCCTCCCGAGGGGGAGTTTAAAGAGGAACAACTCAGGGCAAGCACAGAGAAGGAGGGAATCACAAGGTGGGGGTTTGGGAAAGGTTTCTGCAGTGGAGCTTGTTGTGCAGGTTCCTGCAGAAGGTCTGACCAAGACCTGTCTCGGAGGAGCATATTGGGCACAGCATGAAAAATGGGTCTTAAAGGGTCCTTTGGAAGCAGAGAGCTGAGTGCACTTAAAGTGACACCTGAGCTCGGGGGCAACCAGCCTGACAGCAAAGTGTTGAAAAGAAACAAGAGGTGATGGCTTTCCCAGCCTGCGGCACCCCCTCATCACCCCTTCCAAGCCTCTATATATTTCTTGTGCTTCCTTCATTCCTCACCTTTTCCACCAAAAAAGTTTTCTCTGCATGGAATGGCCACCATCATTTGACAGCAGGGCAAGCCATGGCCTGCTTGACAGCTGTGGGCTCCAGCTGTGCCGGTGGAGAGCAGATACCCACCTGGGGACACCCACCTGCTCCGGATCACAAAAACCGAGGGAGCTGCTTGCTCTGACAAGGGTTGCCCCTCTATCAAACCTGGCCAAAATGCTGCTGAGGGCACCCAGGGTGTTGGGGACTGGTGGAGAGAGGAAAAGGGAGATGCTGAACAGTTGGGGTGTCCTCTGGCCCCCAGCACAGCACATGAGCATCTTCCCCTGCGCACAGGAAGGAAACTAACCAAGAGAGGCAGATGTAAAGGGTGAGGGGATGAGAGATATGGAGCAGGATGAGGCACTGAATCGGAAAAGCTGCATTTAGGGAGCCTTTTTCATATCTAAGAGGGGCAGAAGAAGCACACAGCCCCTTCCTTACTCATGGTGTGTGTGCTGGTGTTGCCTCTGCTTGGAGAACCTCAGCCGCATCTCCTCCTCCATGTGCTGGGGGGACGAGATGGCTTCTGCTCAATATAGTGTTCCTAGGTTTAATGCTGGTTTGACTGCATTGGGACTAGCAGCGCTCTGCATCGCCCAGGGGTGGGGAGGGATGTTTCTCCTTTCACCCACCTGAAAATGCATCTTCACCTTGTGGTCCTGGTCCTTGCTACCTCTCCAGTTTGGGCTTTCAGGACACATACAGGTCCCACGCTTGGTCTTTCAGCTGGAACCATGAGGACTACAAATGGCTCTCATTTAAAGCCCTCTTCATATAAGCAGAAATGCTGTGAGATTTGGCAAAATCAGGAGCTTCTTGGCTGTCCCACTTTTTAAGAAGTTAAAAGGGAAACTTAGAGCATTCCTGGTCCTGAAAGGCCCAATAATCAACATCTTGTACTAAAAAAAAACTTGTTGCAAACACAGGATCATAAATGTGATGTGTTTAGACACAGGATCATGTGTGTGCTAGAGCCAACAGCCCCATTCTGTAAAACCAGAGCAGGTCTAGGCTTTGGCTCACTCAACTGGCACATGTGCATATGTCCCACTGGAGCATCTAGTGCTAGAAACACAGCAGTCAGCAAACAAACTTCTGTTCCTACCTGTGAAAAGGTTGGGAGGTGGAAATAGGAGGCTGGGGGGAGAAGAGAGATTGTTTAAATGATCTTTGAGTAAGATCTGTTCTCTGAAGGTGGAAGCAACCCTCTTGTGGTGGCTTCTTGATGATTAGAAACAACCATCTCATGCCTTGTAAGAATGTAACCTCAGGTACACTTCATAAGTCAAAATAAAATTTGAGTTCAATATCTTGAATGGAAACTGCTCAACATGAAAGAGGCAGCTTCACATAGATGGCATTAGGATTTGAGGTTTCTGCCCACATGCAAGATTGGAAAGCTGCTTTTAGGACATTGTTGGAGCAATCTTGTTTCATATATTGGCTTGTGGGACCAACTATGCCTCTGAGGGTTTAACTAAGGTTTTAACTCAGTGTGGCTTGAGCCTGGGGGGCGGGCGAGGGGGCAGGGGTTTAGTAAGTATCTGCCAACGCTTCTCAAAGGTAAAAATGAAGTTGGTGCCTATTAGTCAGAAACCACCACAAAGCTGCAGAGCAGGAGGATGCTGAAGCCTGGGTGTGCTATTTAACACCTGCCAGCTCTCGGCGCAACTGTATCCTACGAGGCTGTTTCCACTTGCATTTGTGGTTAGCAAAACCAGACCCCAAAACTTCAGCAATTAACACTTTTTCTCCAAGGTTTCTGCTGAACAGGACTGTTGTTGCACGTCCGAACCTCAGTGAGGAAAACACAGGTTGAATGCTCAAACTGCCTCTTTTTATGGAGGCTTTGGTTTCAGGAAGGACAGATGTGGCTCAGTGATGGGAAGAGGCATCAGGGGATGAAAAGATATCATAAGAAAAGGAGGCCACTGAGAAAGCATTGCCTCTGTGGAGTAAAAAACTTTCTGGATACTCAAATTCCTGTGAAAATCCAAAGCCATAATGATAAGGCAGTGAAGTGCTTGCCTTTTGGCCTCTTTTAAAATACCCTCCAGCTTGTGATCATTTAAACAGGCGTTAGGGAGGAGGATTAATTCACACTCACCTAAAGCAGCCTCCTGCCTGAAGCCCTGCCTGCTCCATCCTGTTTCAGCTCCTGGAGCCCAGTTCATACCCATGAAAGTGCAGTAGAGGAAAGAGCTGCTGGCTTGCACTGCACTCTGTGAATTCTGCTGCCCTGAGGATGGGGTCTGTCTGCTCTCGAAGTGGGGGGGAAAGCCTTGCAGACATCAACTTGCGGCCAGGTCAGGGTGCAGGGAGGGGAAGGATAGAGGTAACAACTTTTTGGGGAGAGAGGGGGCAGCTCTGCACCCCCACCCAGGAAGGAGGGGAGCTGTGGAAGAGATGCTTCTGCCTATGCAGGTCCTCTCTGGCCCCTCTCTCTGTCCCAGAGCAACACAGCTTGTACGGACATAAGCTCCTTAAAAAGCTTTAGAAACAGAAACATTTTTAAACTCGAGTGTCCCATGGGTATTCCTCTTTAACAAGAGAAAGTAGAGGAATCAGCCTCTTGGGAGCAGAAGCAAATATTTACCTATGAGCTGCATTTATTAAATTCCCTTCCGTGGTTGACCTCATTTTTTCTTCTTTTAAGGGGTTAAATAGCTCAGAAACAAACTCTTTTTTGAGCAACGTTTCAGGCTGCTCTGGGCCAGGTGTCCCCAGTAATCCTGCTGCTTTAACTGCAAACACAGCTTGCTGCAGACCTGTTCCCCACCAAATACCTTAAATGTCCTGAACAGGAGGGCCTGGCTTTGCCTTGCTGTTAAATCAAGAGAACAAACCAGGGGGAAAGACACTGCCCAGCAACATCAGCCCCAGAGCTACTGGGCCATTCAGGAATGGTATAGCCCTCCTCAGTCATTAACAGGTGGAAAGAGGGAGGAGAAAAAAATATCTGTGCACAGCACACATGGCAGCCGAGTCTGTCCCCTTCTCACCAAAAACAGAAGGGCTCAGATGAGATGCCCACATGCTCGGGAAGAGGTGGAAGTAAATAAAACACGTTAGTTAAGCAAAAAACCAGACGTGTGCTCACACATGTGTAGAGTTTTCAGGGACTGGTGATGGCCTAAGTTGAGTCTCTGATGTGATCCTGCGCTGCATGAATTAAACCAGCACTTCTCCACGGCTGCTGTGGGATGTGTCGGTGCTGTAGGTCAGCGGCTGCATGGTTGGTATCTGTACATCATCAGTGTGGACAGTAATATATATTTACATAAGGCCTTCCTACTGGAATGAACCATCGGGGGAAAGAAACCAAAACACTGGATGAAAGCAGTGATGAAGCAGATTCAGATAGTTTAGGCCCATTTTGCTTCCTGACATTAAGGTGGTCCTTAAGGTATTTGATGGTGACATTTGACCTTCATCAACCCATCATCAGCTGACCAAGCAGTCCTGTAATATTCTTGTACAACTGACATTGTAAGTTAGACTGCATTCCTGTCTTTCAGTTGTCAGGAGAGTGTGGAAAGAAGATATTTATCGCATTAGCCCTGCATGATCAAGGAGAAGCCTGGCTGTTTAAGGATGCTTTATTAATGAATGCTAGAGGACATCTACCCCTCTTAACGTACAAGTGGCTTGTTACTGAAAAATGCAGGGAGATAAACAGCCAAGTCCTCTGTCTTCTGTGGCTGTTCAGTAGGTGTGTTACACTTGACATGGGTTATTTATGAGTCTCAGATAGTGCCCAAGGCTAAACCTACCATTGCCATTAAAAAATAAAAGCAGATGTAACCGACAGTGTTTTTCTGCTGCTGTTTTAATAACACAAGTGTCTTTCACATGACTTAAAAGGCCCAATCCAAAGTGTACCAAAGTCAAGGATAATTTTTCTATTGACTTCAAAGGGTTTGGGATCAGGCTTAATAATGCAGCTGGTACCTCGCCCCGCTCTCTCCCACCCTCCTCCCCCCGCACCCGCCTGGCTGGAGGAATATCAATACCTTAGACAAAACCGGCACTGTGTGTGCCACTGCTCACCTGCTTAACCACAGCTGGAGCCCTCCCCCAAAGCTCCCCATCCCTCTAAGCAAGGCATCAGTGCCCCACAGGGATGCTTCTGGGGGGAGCAGGGAGCCAGAGACATCTTCTTCCCCAGCTGTCTCTTCCTTAGCAGGGCATCGACAGCTCGTGCAAGGCTTTGAGTGGGTCAGCTCCCCACCTCCTCCAGTCCAAAATGCAAACGGGAAGGTACCAGGGCTTCACCTGCCTGCTTTTCTCCTTCCGCCCCAAATCCTCACACACCTACTAAATTCAGCTCACAAACAGCAGTGGGGGAAGGAACACACTCTATGTTAAACGAGACGTATTTACATCCATGGCATCCCCTATGGCTCGTTCAATCCTGCTACAGCTGAATAAGGGCAAGCTTGCCATTAGAAGGCATATAATGCCCTTATAGCTATCATATAACATCCTATAGCAAAATTCCACTCCAGCAAAGAAGAGCAGAGCAGGCAGGGAAGGGTAGGCAACGAATGGTTTCCATACCTTGCTATCACACTGCTCGCTCCCTCTTGTGCCAAGGCCTGGATCTTTAGCAGCCAACCTCAGTTTCCACAGCAAACCACGATACAGAGCCCCTTGTAACCACACAGCTCTGCGAGCTGGGTAGTTAAAGCTTCTAATTAAAACCAAAGGAGCTGATGGCTCTGAGTCTCTCCTAATGCCTGCTGGCAGCCTGGCTGTGGGACGGGGTGCTGCTGTGTCCCCTGACCCACACAGCTCTGCAAAGGCTCGAGAAGGTGCCCGAAAAACACCCAGCTGAGGGGGATGCTGCGAGAAAGAAGCCAGGCCCACCATCACCACACCAAGGCCACAAAACTGATAACACCAGGTACGCACGGGAAGGCATGGCCAGAGTGGGGCCTCTTAAGACATAAAGTTAATGAAACTCCAGCTCCTGACAAGCTGTTCATATTTTCACCCCCTCTTAATGTGCGGGAAGACATAAGGGCATCGATGTATGCGAAGCCATCCCCAAACCGGAGGGGCTGAGGTGTCAGTGGTGAAACGCCCCGGTCACAGTGAGGTTTCTGGGACAGGGAGCTGCAGCAAGGGAAAGGAACATGTCCAAGAGCACAGGATACCTGATGGTGGTTCCCTGGCAAAACTGCTTCTAAAATGAAATGACTGAAAGAGCTTCTCCCTTCCTCCCTCCCTCCCTCCCTCCCAGCACACTGCTCGCTGCCAACACATTGCAAGCGCTCTGGAAAATGCTGCTCACTTGTTCTGCGGTTGCTCATGACAGCTTGATTTGGATAAGAAGAGAGAAATAAAACAATCTTTTGAAGATGAACGACCTTCACTCAATGCTACTTTTTTTTTTCCTTTCTATCTTATTTTTTTTCTTATTTTTTCTTTCAAAGCAGGGGCCAGGTCCTCAAGACACCATAAGCACCAATGCATTTTCAAGAAGATAGTCACTGCTCCTTAGCTCCCCTTTCATTGTGTACACTGCACCCAGTGAACATGACACCAAAATAGATTTATCTATCAGTTCTACCAGCTCCAGACCCTGTGGGCACATCACCCCTGACAAAAGGATAAATTTGCCCACAAACAAGCAGTTTCAGCAGCACCACGGTCAGGTTAACCACACCAGATTTATCCCACCGATGCAGGATTTATCCCACTGTGCCAGGTACCAGCCCAAGGAAGGGTTAAACCAAGCCCTCTCTCCTTAAAACAGGAGAGTGCCTTGCTCCAGTGAACGAAAACTCCTGCAGCATAGCAGACACTCATTTTAATGACTATACTTTGCTGTAACGTTACCAGATATTTTAAAGAGCATATCACTCCAGCAGAAGCCACTGCCATCTGTGCTTCCCCAATTAGGAATGCAAGCAAATATGTATTTTACAGTAACATCAATAAAATGTAACGCGCAAGTGATGTATCTTTGGTTGGGTTTTTTTAAAGACACAAATTAGGGAACCAGTCAGTCTTGAAACTGCGGAATCCCCTTGCAGGAAGAATGGGGGTTTTGTAACCAAAAGAACAATCCAGGCAGGGCCTCTGTCGCATGAATTCTAGTTTTCAAAGCAGGATAAATGGGCTTTAATACTTTTGTTTTTTTTTTTTTAAATACCATCACTTTGAGAACAGGGCCTACACTTTTTCTTTTTTTACTTTAAAAAAACCCAAACCCTTCTTGCCAGGCTATTCATTAGTGAGCATCTCGCACAATGTGCCTGGAACCTGCCTCCTGTCAGAAGACAGGTGTTGAGCATTTTCCAAAATCTCAGCTCTTTTTTTCCACTGCTGGCTCAGATCAGTCACCCACAAGCTGAGCCACTGTAAATCAGCAATTCCAGGAAAAAATACTTTCATTTCCCTGTTACTTGTAAGATCCCTGGTACTGGGTACTCTGCAAATATTTCTGGTTATTTCCAGAAGGTCCTTTCCCTGACAGAGCTGGGCCATTGCCCTCCCCATTGCCCCATGGTGCCCAGCTCCCTGGGGAAAGCAGGGAAAGCTTTCAAAGGGCAGGAGAAGAAAACACTGGAGGAGAAAAGCCAGCATTGCAGAGAAGGTGGAGATCCCAGTACAGGGCTGGCGAGCCCAGCACCTCGGGAGGACGAGGAGATGCCAGTGGAGCGAAGCTGGGTACTGTGGGGGGATGCTGGGTATCTTGGTGTCTCTCACTGGTGATGCTTATCAGGCTGCAAAGTTGCACGGGGAGGGTTTGCTGCAGGCTGGGGAGGTATGAAGTTGGAGGGGAGCCGTTAGAAACCTCCAGACCACCAAAACAGTGCTTTGCAAAGCAGTCACTTGCCTCTTTCTGCCTTTCTTCTTTTTTTTTTTTTTTCCATCCAACTCTGTCTTAAACTGTTTCTCTAGAGCACACGGCCCCCAAAGGGCAGGGAGGACCAACCCAAACAAGTAAAAAAGCAACACATTGTCTGCAACTGCGAGCAAGGCATCCCCTCCCTATCTCAAGCTTAATGCGATAATGAATCTTCCCGTAGGAGCTTTTGTGGTTTAGGGCTTACTGAATAATAATGTAACACAGAATACACACAAAGCCACGCTTCTCTCTCTCCTCCTCTTTTTTTCTTTTTTAAATACACATCTGATCAAAAGCCAGTTGCAATTATAACATAGCATAGTTTGGGGTTTGGTTTTTTCCTTTCCCAATGCCACTAGATGGTATTTCACCAGCAAATGAAAGCTAAGGCAGCGTAAATATTTTCTCCATGATGGTAATGGTAAAGGTTATACTTTGTAACTCTGCTTTGTGCTCTAACACTTAGCCCTTTGAAAAACATCTTATGCTAAATTCCTGTGCAGGTAGCTGAGTTGTGTGTCACACAGAGGGTTATACCCCGTTCACGACACAGGGAGACGAGCACAGAACTTGCTCTGCTCTGCCTGAGTTTCGCCTTTTGGCACTGCATGAACCCATCTGTAATCGTGTTGCCCTTGTGTGTGGCCTCTCCACTGGCTTAACCATGAATAACATTTGTCCAAAGATGACCTTGGAGCATCCCTTCACTATGCCAGAGACCCAGGAACGAAGCACCTTTTAATGGCAAGGAAAGGTTCATGCTGCTGCTTTGTCTAGGTTTTTCAGCAACTTAACAGCAGAGAGAAGAACAGAATAAAGTTCTTCTATGGCTATAGAAATCCTCCTTACATTGTGACTTGCTCTCCATGTGTATATTAACATACTCAAGGAACTCCTTGACACACCTGGAACCTACACACCACCAAAAGGAGCAGATATTGGATAACAAACCCCAACTAAATCAAAGCGAGGTGAACATGAATAGGAGTGAGATATGTGGACCTCACAGACATTCACCACAGAGTGGCTCATGTCAGTCATGGCATTTGAGAAAATACTTGCAGGACCAGAGCATTAATTCTGTTTTCAGCCTTTTTTTGTGTAAATCCAAGTACAAACCATTAAGTTGTACACTGATGCGCAGAGATCCCTTCTTCGGTCCAGCAGTGAAGAAGGACATTCTCGGGAGAAGCTTCTCTATTTTCATCAGCTTGAAAATTTTCAAAAAGAAAAGGAAAACAGGTCACCAAATTTTCGGTCTCCATGTATCTTCCTATACACTAAGAGTTATGGTCTTCCTCATGGGATACAGATGCAGTGTCTCACTTGAAACCCTGATGGGAGTCACTCATATGCACAATTAAAATCAGTTACATAGGCGTAGAGATGTTCCTGAGCCTTACTAATAAGGAAATAATTCAATTTGACGGTCATCTTCATTTCTATCTTAACTACAGTGTGTAAGATTGGAAATACATGTGTTTCACTTCAGTTAATTACTCTGGGCACACAAATATGTGTGCTTCATGATTAATCACTGGGAGCTCAGTGAACTTTGCAGGGACTCCACCACTGTCAACAAAAAACCCTTATCTGCAGTTTGGCCCCGATTTCCCTGTGCCTGTTTAGAAGCCTCTTTTATGGAGAGGTGGGCACTGGGGTTTTTGGAGCTCTGGGAGGCACAGCAGCATCATCTGAGTCTGGGGAGGAGGTCAGGTGAGGGAAAGCGCGCGCCTGCCTTCCCCTCCTCAGCCACCTCTGATCTGAGCCAAAGACAAAATACCGAGTGAGAGGGAGCTCAGGTCTGGCCAAGCGCAGCTGCTCTTATCTCCTTGGGTAGGAGAAGAAAGCCTTGGCACCGATGAGCAGCTTGAACTAAAGTCTCTTAAGTGCCTCCAGAAAGAGTTTTGCATGGGAGCCAGCCCAGAGGAGCTGCAGCTCTAGAGAAATGCCTTCGTCACCGCTGCCTCCCCAGGCTCCTGCCCTCCAGAAATGACCCAGCTTAGCCAGGACAGTTTTATATACACCAAGAACGATGCTTACATGGTTTACTTTGGCTATTTCTCTGCTTGCTGTCACATACAGCCTGTCAGATCTCCTGGGGAGCTGCCTCTCCTAGGCTTCAGGACAGGGCAAGCAGAAGGTGCCACCTGCAGCAAAGGAGAGTGAGGAGAAGCATTAAAGAAAAGCTCTCTATGACAGGGAGACAGAGGCATGGGAATAGATGAACTGCCTGTGGGGGTTGTGGCATCTTTGTTAGTGTTTTCTAAGGTTAGAGAAACTTCTCAGGAATGACCTGAGCAGCATCTGCAAGTCTCAGGACAGATCTAGTCATCTTCAGGAGTCTCTTCTGGCCAAGCTTGCTGCAGTACATTCACCAGGACTCAGACCCTCCCCTGCACCAATAACCAGTATCAGAGTTTATGACCCAGTCAGGAATTCATTTTTACACACTGATGGAATTTGAGTTGAAATTAAGCCTTAGCTCCAAATGACAATCAGAACATTACAATACCCGTGATGGAAATGCAGTAGGTCCCATTCAGAAGACGCTAGCTGCTGCATTATGTTTATTTTGAATTTAGAGGCTTTTGCTTAGCGACAGGTTGCCAGTGTCCATCTGTAGCTTGTTTTTTGTTTTCATCCATGCTGCACATTTGTGTGACAAGACGTGGGCATGTTCAGTGTGGAACAAACCCGCTTGTTTTTCACCTCTAGTCTGCCCACAGGGAGGGCTTGGCAGATCCCAAGCATTTTCCCCGTAGGCACCTGGTGAAGCTCAGCACCCCTTTCCAGCACCCCAGGCGTGCTGGGGTCAGGCAGGAACAGGCAGAAAGCCTCTTTTGGACAGGAGCAGAAACTTGTCCAAGCTCTGATGCTCTAAAGGAGCCAGCATACCCTAATATTTCAGCTACAACAGACATTAGGCCATTACCCTTCTCATAGCTCTGATTTAACAGGTGGGTCCACAGGGCAGTGACTTTTGGGCATTAAATTTAACCAGTCTCTCCTGCATTTGCAAGATCCCTTAACCAAGGCTTGGCACCCCGCATGCATCGTCATCCCAGCGCTAATCCAGTAGGCAAAGTGCAGGGTTAACATCTGTCAAACCTCACGTGGCTCTTCCCATTGACCCCAGTACTTTCCCTGCAGGCCCAAAGCTGGGCATGTATTAACTTGGTCAGTTAATTAAGCGCCCTAATTCTTTTTCCCACCTACTGAGGCCTTTCCTAGCATTTAGGAGAAACATTTAAATGTCCTAATGGCCCATCCCAGAGTGCCCCCAGATATTTAAACTTTAGGCCGCCCACAGGAGAGAGAGAGGATGGGGAGACCAGGCTGGTTTTGCAGCAGATTTGAGGATTATCACAGCCCTGTGAGCAAATTAAGAAGTACACATGCATACAGTTAATCGATGAGTACGTTTCAGTAACAGCAGAGCCTCTTTTGCCACTAACTGAAAGCAAAAAGAAAAGTGATTTTTAAAGCAACTTCTTTAAGGAAGGGAAGTGATGCATGTTATGCAGTTTCAATAATCAAATAAGGAAGGAGTTCTGTCTGCTCTTGAAAATAAGCAGGAGCTAAAACAATTCTGATATCCCACCTAAACCACTGAAAGCAAGCTAACGCGCAGTACGTCTTGCAGAAGCCTGAATTCTGGCTTTCCTTCGCCTGCTCCTCTCCTCTGCAGAGAGGAGCTCCTCCTTAGGGCACGAAGGCAAAAAGCTCCAGGAGGGCTACCAGGCTGCATCCTTAGGATGGCAGAGACTTCATGGTTCCTGGCTAAAAGCCGTGCCTGACGCTCTTCTGCGGGTGCCAAACACCGCGCAAGGCACGCGCTGCAGTCAGATGGCAACGTAGGAGATCCAGAAGTTGTGCCAAGGCTCTGGCTGGGGCGGGGGAAAGAAAATAAAATAGTCACCCACGCAGAGCAGCCTTTCTTTGCAGAATCGCCGGCAATGGAAAGCTTGCTGGTGTGCCCTGAAACAGCACCTGAGCATCCCAAAACCAGCAAAGAGGAGCCAAGCATGCGACTGCTTTGTCAGCTGCTGGCCTTGGTTGCACAGGTTCTCCTTCTGCAACTTCTTAAAAAAAGCAGCGACCTCCCTCCCTGAGCACAGAATCCAACACTTTTGAGCCTCTTTTCTAGCTAAATTTAAATGTTTACAATAATTCAGCTCAGGGAAAACAAAGAAAACCTTGATGGCAGCAGATTTGTGTGCAAGACTGTGGCAAAGCCCTTCCAGGCAGCACACCTGGAGCAGGCTGCAGCCTGTGCTCCCCGGGCAGGGGTGCCAGAGTAGAGCAGGGGAAGCAGCCAACACACAAGACAGGTTCAGGGGGATGAGACCAACCCTTAGAGGAAGCCTGCTCCCCATGCACAAACACTATGGCATTGGTATTTTCAGGAGAAGCCCCCTGGGAATAGGAAAGTGAGCAAGAATAGGTGAAAAGAGAAGCTGTTGATTATTTTTCCAAGATGTCCCTCCCCTGCATGGGCAATATGAGTGCTGGCAGCCCACTCCTGTTGCCAGAGCTACGTGCAAGCTCTGCTAGGACAACAACAGGCAAAGCCCACGTCTATCCTTAGCTCTGCCCAGTGTCATGTAACCTGGAGCAATTCCCTTCCTCCCTGTGTCACCCTGCTTAAGCAGCAAGATCTCCAGAGCAGGGACCTTTTTGGTGCTTATAGAACCTGGGAGGGCATGGCTTCGGGGTATCATATCAGATATCATATTGTCCATAATAATAATAACAGTGCCTGGCCATTACCCAGCCTGCATTCAGTCACAAGCTCTGACAGTTTGGCCACAAACCCAGTTTATTTGTTGGTGCCCTGATAGCTCCTACCTTTATCACAGAGAGCTGCTCCTCTTGATATGCACACAGTAGGAGACTCCAGCTATTTCAGAGGCTCCCAGCAAACTCCTCAGAAGGGCAGCAAGCCCCGTGTGGGACTGGAGAAGGTTTCTGACCTTGCCAGTACAAGTGAGGCTTTTCTACCCAGACTACAGCTGGGCTGAGATGGAGCTCTGTGAGCACAGTGCTGCAGAAAGCTGGGCACAGGAGCAAGTTGTCTCCTCACAAGCAAGCAGAGTAAGAGACAAAGCCAAATGAGCACAAACAAGGAATGTTAATGTCCTTATTTATACTGCACTCACTCCTGGAGGACCAAGTCAGGGCACACTGCAAGAGACTATACACTGTGAGCAGTGGCCAGCAGTTACACCCAGGACCAAGCTTGCAAAACCATCTCAGGCAGAGAAGACAGCTGGAGAACTGACCTCCAAATTCCCCAAAGCAGAAAAGCAACAGACTACAACAGTCCTCACCAACCAGTTTCACAACAGCTCATAGCCAAGAACTCAAACTTGCCCCTTCTTCACTCAAGGCACTCCTAAGTGGGGTGCAGGGGATTTTTTTTTAAAAAAAATAATCCTCCCTTAACAAGCTCCAGACCTCAGGTTGTAGCTGATGGTAACTGAAAGCTGTTAATGTGACTGCCTTCAGGTGCAGCCAAATCCCTAAGCTGCTCCATCCCCAGGCTTTTTGTCAGTGCCCGAAGTTCATAGTTTTTCAGAGGCAAATTTGTCACTCTCATGGTTATAGAAAACCCTGGTTCAGTGACACTTTATGGGCTCAAAACCCCAGAAAGAACACAAACAACAGGTGAATGAAAAATCCTGGTTTGGGGTGCTCATTTTAAAACCACTCTGCAGGATTTGGCTCATAATTTTTGAATACAGGGGAAAAAACAAATACTGAGGGGTTTAGAATCCAAACAAGGGCAAAATGTTGATAGCAACCCTCATCCTCAGGTGCTGACCCAGTTCTGTGCTTCCTTTTGTCCCTCCCGAGATCCTTCGAGCCATGGCCCTACCGTGAAGCTGCAGTTAT
This sequence comes from Aegotheles bennettii, assembly GCA_013398125.1. Taxonomy (NCBI): domain Eukaryota; kingdom Metazoa; phylum Chordata; class Aves; order Caprimulgiformes; family Aegothelidae; genus Aegotheles; species Aegotheles bennettii. The sequence continues at coordinate 867,886 of VZRW01008041.1, read as the reverse complement.
CAATCCCCCCACAGGAGCAGGAACAGGTGGTAGGGCTCAGATATGCTTGCTATTCATGTCCTGTGTCCACTACAGGACTTTCTTCTGGGGGTTTCTGCCTGTTTTGGCATCTTACTAATGAGGAGAAATATATAAATATATTGGGCTTTCTTGTTATTGTTTTGTCCAATGTGTTTGTATTGTTTATACTCGTGACTTCAGCCTCAATCTTAGGACACCACCTTGTTTCCTAGATGTACTAATGAAGTGAAATCACCTTTTTTTTGTGAGTAAAAGCTTGTGGTAGTGGGGGAGGCAGAAAAAAGTGAAAGCTCAGCACCTTCAGCTGGGAAAAGTAAGAATGTGAGCCTTAAACCCTGAAGCATTGGCAAGAAGCAGGGATTATGATGGACTGTAACATCTTTTTCTGGTTATTAATCTCTTGCTGCTTGGTCAGTTAAACTTTGGCTTTGTTGTGAGTGGTTTTATTTTTAATGCCTGGGCTTGATTGTACATATTGGTTTGCTACTCTTGGCAAGAGATGGGACAAAGTGTGCTGCTTGTTTTCCTGCTGTGCATGGAGTTGGATACCAGCTACAGCCTGAATCATTAATCAAATAGCAGCCCTACCAACATGGTGTTTTACTTGATACAAGCAGGCAGGACTCCCTGATTCAGAACAGTCATTACTCGTATGTTTCCCCTCCTGATTTTGAAATGAGGAATACCAAGTGGCTTGATATTTCAGAAGCAGCACCCAGGAAGCTACAGAGCCTCAGTTTATGGCCTTGCTCCAACAGGGAAATCCTGAATTAATTCTTAAAGGGTTTTTTTGGTTTGTTTGGGTTTTTTTGCCTAAGGATAGTTGACCGAATTCCACGTTTTAAGAGTTTCAAACATTATTAACCTTTATTCACAAACACCATGAGCTGAGAGAGACTTGCTGCAGGCACTGGGTTTCCATTCCTGCACTCGGAGCTTTTCCTGCTCAGTTTACAGTGTGAGGACAGATAGACTTTTTAAAGGCTTTCAGTGTTGCAACTTTGGCTTCATCATCCCCAAAATCCACATTCAAGTGTAATGAGTTGGGTATTAGAAAGACACCCCAAGAACAGGCTTATAACATCTGCCATCCTGCTCACAGAAGAATCCCATACAAGGATGAATCTCGCACTGACAGGCTTCTGTGCTGTGCCAGGCATCTCCTTCAGTGTTAGAAAATAAAAAAAAATAATAAAAAAACCCACAATTTTTCATCTAGGAATGCCAGGCTCAGTCTGTAGGGAGAGAACAGAGGTTGTGTGTTAGCAGCATCACTTCATGCTGCTGAGCTGTTGTGGTAGGATCCCTGGAGCACTTCACCAGGGGTCAGGGGACATGCAAAATAACTCTGGTGATTTTATTTAATTTTCTGTGGAGTGCAGGATTTCCTGGGCTCTGCAAACTTGGGCTATCATGCCCCAGCCAAGCCCAGCACACTTGTTTAAATGTTTTTTTTTCACTCCAGCTGATGAACAGGGGGGAGTGAACACCAGCTGATGACAACCCCCTTGCTCAATGAGCACTGTCTGACACCAGCTGCCTTCCAGCATGTTTCAATTATACTGCACCCACGAGAATAACCAGCAGTTTGATTACTGCTATAGTTAACTTTATTATTTGAAAAATCTGGCCAAGCTGAAGAGATATGAACAAGTCTCCTGGTTAACACTGATAAAACAGCTTAGAGAAAAAAAATCCCCTCCCTCCTTTCACCCAACCTGTTCCACTTGTCAGGATGCTCTCCCCTCTCGTCCCATGCCCAACCCACTATTAAAATCACACTTCAAAAGCTGCTCTTTCTGAGCCCACTCCCAACATTATACACACTTTGAAGTACCTGGGCCTCATCTTCATCACCAGCAAGGTGGTTGTAAATGGAGCCTGAGGAGAGAACCCATTCCTTGGCAATTCTGTTTCTGGGGCCCCTGCCCTCTCCTCATTTTCCTGCCACACCTTGTTAAATACCTGCAGGAAATTGCTGGTTTCCCTGGGGTCTGGCTCACTAGTGCCTTACATAAATGCAGAACCAGGACTAAAAAAAGTTAGTCTAACCTGGTTGTGTTTTCCACCTGCCTGCCCTGGAATAAGGGACTGCAGGAGGTGTAGGGCAACAGACCCATGGTCCAGCTCTCACTTTACATAGTTTCAATCAACAAGAGGCAGAAACCTCTTAAAAAGGTAACCCTGGCTGAGCCCCTGAGCAAAAATCCACTGCAACAGGCATTAAGACTCATTACTGACCTCCAACATCGCTCCTGTGGCAATGCTGAATGACAGAGCAATGTTGTATAGGTAGGAATTTTGCAGACATGCCTTCTCCTTCAGAAGCAGCACATCCCTCATCCTCCTGCACAATCCAATGGCCAATGTAATTAAAATGAAGCCAGACTCAACTAATTTGACACTCAAGCAGCTCAGATTTAAAACATTCTTTTGAAAAAACACACTTTGCTGTTAAGAAGCAGCACATATGTTTATGTATGGATAATGAGCCTTGCTGGCAAGGACAATTAAGTCTCCTGGAAGCATCTGTGGTCATTCTCCTCCTGTATTTCAGGGGGAGGCTGCCTGTAAAACGTTTGCTGTTCTCCAAGGTAATTGTACCGTCCCTTCTACTTGGCTCTTGTGGCTGCTATGGTAATTTTATGCAAGACTATTCCTTACCATTTTCCTGGCGTGCCTTCCCATGTCAAAGGAGGATGGCATTCACCACCTAAAGTTAAGTGTATTTTACCTTTATTCTCCTTTTACATTGCATTTCTGCCTTGGACAGTCTTGCATTTAGTTCTAAATAAGCACAACCTAAAAGACTGTATTGCCAAGTACAATAACAATATATTTAGCAGCAATTTCTTTCACCCAGGTTTTTCCAGCTTCTTATTTTGGCCCTATCCCACATCCCAGCTGCCAGTGAAATAGCTCATGGGGTTTTGTAGGTGTGGAAATTCAGGGAGAGGCTGATGGGAGCTTTTTCCATGCAAAATGGGGCTGGAAGGGACCAGCCTTGCTCAAGTACAAGAGGTCCAAAGCGAATCAGATTACATCACCAATTTTCACTGCCAGAAATGACCACATTTCTGGGTATATATGAGATTTTTCAGCCCCCTGGGTGAAACTTTTTGCCTACCCCTGCAAACAAGTTACATTGCACTTGGTTCCAGCAGGCAGCTTACAAGCAGCCCAAGCATGATGCTTTTTGCCAACTCCCTGCCAGGTACGACAGGCAAGGGCAGGGTTTCCCCTGAACCTGCAGCCCTGCATCAACATGCAGCCCAAACAGCGAGGAAACACAGCTCTGCAGAAGGGGGCCAATGTGTCCGGCTTTTCTGCCACTCCCAGGGGAATGCAGCAGCTTTGTTGCCTTCAGACCAGCAGGACACATTAGCTGCTTCTGGTATTTTTAAAAATAAAACTTTCCTTGCAGCTAGATGGAGCCAGCTCAGCACACTGGTGCACACTGGGGCTTTGCTCAGGCTGGAGCTATTTTGGACACCTTCCCCCGCTCGGGGAGTTTGCTGAGCATTTTGCTTTCCCAGTATATCCCACTTGCTCAAACCCTAGGGATGCCATAGGATTACACTGAAATAACTCATGTTACAAAGATGATGCAGAGGTAGAAAGCTTTATACTGGGTTGTATGATCATGATAGGAGCCAGCGAGGGAAGGCATTATCTTAAGAGCCAGCTCCACCTGTTGCTTTTTTGAATTTATATCTATATGCACATGCTTTTCACTCAAAGAATAATCCAGTGTGGTCCTAAGGAGTCTCCATCTGAAAGTGTCCTCTCCCCACTCACAGCTATTTCACAGTAAGACAGTTTTGGTGTTAAATAAAGGGTGTTTTTTTCCAAAGAAGCACGCTTGGGAACAATTATGTAGCTCTGGACCCATCTATCTATCTACACCCATCTCCACCCCTTTCCCCCTGTTATATTTTTGGCATCTTTAATATGTGTCAAATTCTCAACAGAAGAATAATAGCCCTGAATGAGAGGCTTGGGAACAGCACACAGACTATTATTAAAGGACCAACTCTGAAGTGTTGCACAATAAAGACCTGCAGTCATGCAGCAGGGCTGTTTGGGGCATTAATACCCAGCAGGCCAGTTGTCTCCCTTTTTTCTTAAATGCTTTTTTATAAAAAAAGTATTCTATTGTTTATTCACATTAGGAAAGTTGAGGCTATCCTAACTCGGGTGAAAGCAAAAGGCAGCACTAAAGTATCATTAAAAATGATAGAAGGTTCCAGGTCAAGTTGGCTATTGCAGATAAAGCTACTATCATCTCCTGTTAGTGACTGGGACTGAGAGCCAAGCATTTTCATTACACACCATGTAAGAAGTACTTTATAAATCACAATAACTCCTGACATGCAATAACAGCCAGTTTTATTAATAAAAACTGCAGGGATTTTTTTCAAAGTCTGTTGGCAGTAAAACCTCCCCTTCCATAAAAGGTTGGCATTCACACATGCCCTGCAGCTTCTCACAGCACCTCTAAGCACTAAAGATGTTCATTACCTCATACACTGAAAAAAGAGTGGGATTATACCATTGCTTCAAAATACTTTCCCCTACCTCCCCCTAAGTGTTAGTAAACTTAGAAGGTGCCAGTTGGAGGCACCCCCAAATCCCATGGAGATCCCTGACTTATAGCAGGCAGCCCCAGTCCAGCCACTCATCGTCTCTGCTCTGCTGGTGCACCCCTGGTTTTAGCACCCTGGCATGCAGGTAGGGCTGCATGTGCTGAGGGAGGGCAGAAAAGCATTGCTCGCCATGCGTTCTACCTCCTTCCATTTTGAGACAGCTGGGGGTTTTTTATTATGTTGAAAAGGACTGCGTGGCTCTCAAAGCAGCTTTTCCACACAGACCCTAGTCTCCCCTATTTTAGGGGTTGCAGGTAGGACCTCCTGTGCTGCAGAGAAAGGCTGGAGGTTCCTGGAAACTGTCCAAATCCCTTCTTTTCCCAAGTAGCTTCAGCCAAAATGATAACATTAGCCCAGGTCACCGTTGCTGAGTGGTAGTGGGGGGGTGGGGGAGTGGTGTTGCAGCCACCAGGGTCTCACAGATTCCTTGCCTGAATGGTCAGGATCATAGAATGGTTTGGGTTGGAAGGGACCTTAAAGCTCATCCAGTTCCAACTCTGCTGCCATGGGCAGGGACACCTCCCACTAGACCAGGTTGCTCCAAGCCCCATCCAGCCTGGCCTTGAACATTGCTAGGGAGGGGCAGCCACAGCTTCTCTGGGCACCCTTGGCCAGGGTCTCACCAATCCAGCATCTTCCTCCTTCTCCTCCCTCCCCGCTATTTACTTGGGAGCTCTTCTGTACTCAGTGCCCACAGCACAAAGTTCTCTTCCCTACTGAGGGTCTGCAAATGTTTTCCTGATACAAATAAGCACCATTACAGGAGACATTGCCTTCTTGTGCAGGAGGGACCCGTGAGCTCCTACAAGAAGAAAATCAGAACTAGCCACAGAGACAACTGGGATAAAGGCAGCACCAGAATCCCACTGGTTTTCCTGCACCCATCCACCAAGCAAACAGCTCTTTGTGGTACATATGTATAGCAAATGTTTTGCAAGAGGCAGATGGTGTTGCAATATAAATACTAGGCTAGAGAACAGCTCAGATACCATTCTACTGGCTGCAGAAAAAGGGGGCCTTTTTTGAGGTTTGCAACATTGTTGAAGCAAAAGGGGAACAACTTTGCTCCTCCAGATTAGTCAATACCAAAGGAAACAAGAAGGAGATTTGAGCCCAAATTGAGCAAGAGAGGGGCTTGGCACAAGCTCTCCAGCATACCCGAGAGCCCCACCATTACCAACCTGTCTGAGGAGTTTCTCTGCTTGATGAAGTCTTTCATCAGACAGCTTCTGACCAGCCCAGCTGCTGCCTTCCTCCCAGGAGCCTCACCAAACCCATCACCCCTGCTTAAATACACTTTGTACTATAGTTAAAATGCTCGTCAGGTGTTGATCTTACATAGTTTCATGCCAACACACCACAGCTGGGCCTCGTGTACTACCTCTGAGTATTGATAAAGATGTGAGAGGAAAGACAAGCCCTGAGCTTCTGTGACTTTTGTTGAGATCTCTCAGAAATGGCTGGATCATTTCATAAGCCTGTTGCACCAATAGCTGCTTGTGCATAATGTGTTGAGGAGGTGCTAAGCGGCAATGGCTGCAGTACCAGTTTATAAACAAATTAATTGCTTATAATTGGGAATGCTCCGTATGGACACTCCTAAAAAATGTAATTAGGAATAACTCATCTTGCAATAAACTTTTGCAACTTTTTGATGCACAACTGAAAGCCACTTCGCCTGTTTTGCTGTGCATGGAAACAGTGGATTCTGCTTATCCTCCCTAATGTATGCAGAGCCATACACAATTTCTCTCTTTCTATTAATTGCTGGTGTCTCTCAGCATTACGTTCGCTTTGCAGCTTCGAGGTTTATCCCCCCTCCCATTGCTGGTTCCTATAATGTACCCAACAAGGGGCTCCTGAATGTCACTTAAGTGTTATTAGAGGCACAGCGTTCAAATGCTGCAGCAGAGGCACAAACACTGTTATAAGCTTCATTTGTAATCTTTAAGGGGTTTTTTTCGGCAGTTTATTCTTTCTTGCTGCAGGAGGTAAAACATATTTCCTATCTGCACTGTGAAGTAAAAAGAGAAGATTTTAGCACTAATTGGATGAAAGGAACAGTATAAAACTTAATAGAGAAAATAAATCTAGAAGGGGAGAGGATTAATGCAGAAAAGTCCTGTGGGTCTCCTAAAGAAAGCAAATGTTTACCTGCACTACGTATATCTTGAAGGCACCATAGCCTGTAACAAAAATGCGATCAGTGTGATACGCCCGCTGTAAATATTTGCACTTCAGATCACTCTCTGGGGCTGCAGCATCACGGCATTAGTTTCATTCCCGTGGCGTGCTGGTGTGGGTGTTTATTTAATCGAGCCTTATTTCCCAGCCCCGGCGGGTAACAGCGTTCTGCGGAGCCGACAGCAGATGTCAGCATTGCCATGGCCCGAGAGGCAGCGGGCCCCGGCAGAAAAAACATGAAACTATTGAAAAAAATATTTTCCCTCAGAAAACAATATTAAACTAATAGGCAAGAACATTTATTTTAGCTATTCTTCATATTTCTGGGCTTTTAAAAAATATTCATGTTACCTAATGTCTTAAGATGGATAAAAACAGCAGCGCTGCATCTTTTCCCATCAGTTTAATGCTCTGCTGGATGCTCTTTTAAGGTTTCTCTTTAAAGATTGTTTGCCACCTATGGCTGTGTGAAAGAGCATATGAGAAATTATGTCTTCATTCGACCACGTGTGGCCTGAGCAGGGCCAGCAGCCTCTGTTCTCCCCGCTCCCACTGGCGTGGGCCGCCCCTATAGCACTGTGCATCCCCTCACAGCCTGGGATGGCTTCCTGGAGGTCAGTTGTGCCTATTCTTGAATCTCTGAAAATCAGGCGATAGAACATGGCCCAGCTCCACATGCCCCCATCTCGGTTCCCTGATGCAGGGTGCCGGGGTGGGCGCGCAGGCTCACCTCTCTCACCTCGTGCAGATATATTCTTTGCTTTGCATTAGGGTGGCAGCATTGGCCATGCAATGAGGACTCGCAGCAGCCCAGGCTGCGCTCGCAGGAGCTCTGCATCCTGCATGAGCTGTAGATGCTGAGCTATAGGGGCTGTGCAAGCAGGGCAGCGTGGGGCCGGCTGCGTGTTGGGACACGGGGCAGTTGAGGAGTGCATGTACCGCCAGCCCATGCAAAGCTCCTCCAGAGCTGATGCTTCACCACGCTGAAGTCAGAAGTGTTACTCTCCGACAGCTCTGGGATATTTTATGGCATGAAGTGGCCCCCATCAGCCCACATGTGGCCACCTGGCAGTCATTGAGCTGAACCTGAGCATGGTATTTGCCATAGTGAGAACACGTGTGAGCAACCAGCCTTCTTGTCCCTGCTGTCCCCTCCTGCTCTCAGTGCTTTGGAAAAAGGATGGATGGAGTCTGGGGACAGAAAGTTCCCGCTGGGGTGGGGGGCAGTGATGCTAATGAAAGGGACTTCATCTGGAGGGCATTTGAGTGCGAGCAAAAGTCTGCTGACTCCGTCCCCCCAACCCTTCCTGTGGATCGTTCATCTTGGAAAATTTTCCCCCTCCCAACTTCTACCACAGCCCCTCTCACAGCAAATGTGTTTTGAGGAAGGCATCCCTCTGCATGTGGGAATTCAGGCTTTTGCATATCTAAAACTAATGGTTTATTGGAGAGACTAACACATCCCAAGTCTCGCAGTCTTGCTCCACCAGCCCTCTTGGGATCCTAAAGTGGCATTGAACTATTCTGCCAGGGCTGCACAGTGCCATAACACACTTAGAATTTCATTTTAATTTACTCAGAGGTTTGAAAGCCAGGAGCAGCACCACTTACAAGCAGTGTAGTCTCCTTTCTCTGGCCCTGCAGTAGTTCACTGTGGGAAATATAATTTCAAGACTATTATCATCACCTTAAAAATGTATGCACCAGCTACAGTTTTTGGAGCAGCTGATAGCAGCTGATACTTTTTTACTTTTGTTGGACTCCAGACTGAGAGAAACCACAACCCTTTGAACGATGTGATTCTTCAGATGGTTCATGCAGGATGAAAACCACAGAAGATCAGAATTTTCCATTATAATTACACACAATTGTTTGGAGTGATCACAGCATCCTTCATTTCTGTGGTAATTAGACTGGCCTTGAACACCATGTACTGACATCTCAATGTCTTCCTGATACTCAGTGACTGCTTCTGATCAATGCTGATGTGAATGAATTAAAGTTAATAATATTGCCTCGTATTAGGGCAATGGTTGCTGGGCTCTAATTCAATCCTGCCAGCTGAGAGCCAGCCTGAGCAGATGCTTTTACTTCGGCTGTGAAAAGAGACATGATTGAAGGCCCTAGTCAGCCGGCTGAGATGTTTTTTCTCCTGGAAAGAAGGGAGAAGAAGTAGGTAGTGATTGTATGTTGGAGAAATAATTTACTAAATATGTTTTTTAATGGATGTTTTAAGCCTTTTTGTTGGCATGATAAATATTAAAGAATAGATTTTAAGATCACAGACTGGTTTGGGTTGGAAGAGCTGGAGCTTAGAGATCATCCAGTCCCAGCCCCTGCCATGGGCAGGGACACCTCCCACCACACCAGGTTGCTCCAAGCCCCATCCAGCCTGGCCTTCAACACTGCCAGGGAGGGGCAGCCACAGCTTCTCTGGGCAACCTGGGCCAGTGTCTCACCACCCTCACAGCAAAGAATTTCTTCCTAATATCCAATCTAAATCTCCCCTCTGTCAGTTTGAACCCATTATCCCTCATCCAATCACTAAAAGCCCTTGTAAAAAAGATTGAAGGCTTTCCTTGGCTTTACCTTTCTGCAACAGAAGGAAGAAAAATGCTTATTTTTTTTCCTTCTATATTATAAGTGGGTCATGTTAGGATAGATAGCTTTATAATGAAAAATATATTTGTATAGTGTGTGAAGCCTGCACCAACATGTTTTAAAACCCCTGTATATGTGTTTGTACTACTTTTGAAGACTGGGGCCTGAGTTCACCATTGTCCTGAACTTTGTTCATCTCATTGCAAAGCAGATGAAAAATCAAATTTGTCTTTGCTCTAGATAGGTGAAATTAAAAGCCAGGGTACTGGTGAAAATGACAGTACAAGACAGCTGGCAATGGCTCCTGTTCCTTGCTAGTACTTTCCTTCTGGTTAGGTCCCCCTGCAAACTGACACAAGACATATCTTTGCAAATAATTTTCTAGCCTGCACATGTGTTTAATTAGTCTCCAGTCTGCATAAGGAACTGCAAGAAGAAAGATAATTATGCAGACTTTATGCTGTTTTGAGCTCTTGCGCTTCGCAATTTCTTTTTCAGCATTCAATTAAAAGTTAAGCACTTTTTGAGGCTATCCAAGTAGACAGCTATTGATTCTTCATTCTGTAGCAGAAGCCCTTCTTCTATTTGCCAATTTGCAAAGTTGCTGGTTGGGAAAGAAACTGGGTAGCACAGAATCCTCAGGGAAATACCAGAATGAATTCAAGGTGTGAGCTTCAAGATAGTCTCACGCTTAAGACCCAAACATCTGATAATTTAGAAGTGCCTTGCTATTTTTAAACATTAAAAAATATTTTTCTTGTTAAATAAAAGGACAACCTGTGATGCATGGAGAAGTTTTGAAAAGGTCTTAGTATGCGTGCCAGTGCACTGAAAGCTGAGGTAAGGAAAAGAGACTTTTAGGTCTGTCTATGCTTGGAGAAGGTAACCAGAGGATGAGGATATGTGAGCTGTTCAGGAAAAGTATTTCAAGACCCTTTAACTATATTGACAAGGCACTAGTAAAACACTGCTTTGTATAGCTGGACGTAATCCCCCTGACAGCTCCCTGGGACAGATGAGAAACCTGAGTAAAAGCAGTGCTTGGACTGCGTGGTCCTGCATGGCAGGGATCCTGGCTCCGCCAGGGATGGGCCTTCTCTGTAGAGGATAATGTGCCACAGGGAGGAGGGGATATCATGTGCCTTAATTCACCGCTGCCATGTACATCTTTACTATGTGCACCTCTTATCTGCATCGGAAGAAAGAAACATTTTGTTGGAGACTCACTGTCCCTCCTTTAGTTGTGGACAACACACACGTGTCCTCAGTGGTTTATCACTGCCACAGGAGACAAGCTGATGTGACAACACCTGAGAAGATAAGAAGGGAAGAAAATTGCAAATGTTTGATGTTTTGCTATTAATGGGTTGCCTCAATAATGGTTGTTCTGTGAAAATTTACTCTGCTTTGTCAGGAAGAAAAAGGCTGTCATAAGGACCTAACCCAAAGACGATTCACTCCCATGGGATCTTCTCCTTTATTTTAACAGATCTTGAATTTTCCTTCTAATAAAGGAACAGCCAATACACTATTAGAGGAATTGACACAGTTGGAATATAAATTCCCTGTGCAGAAGTAAAGATCTTTATGTAGTAATGGCTAACGAGTAAAGAGGATGGTTCAGACAAAGATTATAAATACCCCCATTAATGGCTCTCATTTTCACTAATATAATTACAGAAAAGCCAGGGAATTTCTATGGGCAAAGCAAGCTGACAGTTGTCATGCAGGCTTTCAGCATTGATAATGGCACATGGCTTAATGGTGACCAAGTCAAATGATGCCTTCTGTAAGCGTTCAGACCCTCTGTAATACCAGTGTTTCATAGCTGATCCACTGGATATGAGCGGCTCTTCACAGCAGCTGGGTACAAGCTTTGGTATTGAAACCAGCCGAGCCTAGTCCAAGTTTTGCTTAGCTTTTCCTCCTGGGCAGCTTTAAGGATGCAGAAAGAAATGGCTATGGCCAGGGGAGCAGGGAGGCTGCTATGGAGAGTCCTTCTTCTTCAGGAGGTTCCTCTTGCCCTCCCATGCTGAGGACATAGGCAGGAGGTGGTATGAGTACAGTATGGGTATGAGCTGCTTATAACATCAACATTTTAGATCAACAAGAGCATAGCTCACTCAGTCCTAATTAGCTGTGACCAGTGGAAACATAAAGCTGATACAATACAGTGAAAGAGAAATAACCTAGGAGGAAGGCTATTATAAAAATACTGAGTAGAAGATGAGTCTGTCTTTAATTAACAGATTTATAGTACAGTGGGTGCATGATGACTCGAGGTGGCATGGTTAACCGTGGTGAACAAAGCTCTAGCCTAACAACCAGTGGCTCTATACAACTACATTTGCAATGAAATGTCATCACACTTGATAATTCCCGGGTGCACTAAGCTGCAAAGCTGAGATCTAGATTTACACACATGTGCAAGAATAAACGTTCAGGCATGGAGGCTTTGTCTGGCTTTACAAAGTCCATTTGTGACACCCAGACTCAGGGCTGGTTTCCAGCTTTCAGTGCCAGTTCAGACTGGATTTTCAAAATGAAGCTTTAGGCCTGTGTGTGTCGGTACTGCTGTCATACCCAGACACAGGGACCAACTTCATCAATGTTTTCTCAATGTTGAGAATCACTGTTACTTGTTAATATTAATTTACACTAATGGTAGTGTTAATCAAATACTAATTAAGACATTGTGTTCTTTGTAATAATGAAACAGGCAAAGTGCTTTAATGGTCACAATACTTTTCACATATGAACTGCACTCTTCACTTGAGGGTATGGGGAACAGCCCAAGTTTGCTAGAGGGCATTCACCTCCACTTTACAGGTGGAGGATGAGAGCACTGGCAGGATTGTAGCTCGAGCTGCCTGAAGTTTTTCTTCAGTTCAGGTGCCATCATGCTGCAAGCCCAGTTCCATACGGGGAGTCTCGTGGTGGATTCTGGAAACATAAGCATATGAAATGTCAAGCCTAAAAACACCCAAGTAAACAGCTTAGAGGTGTATAGAACACCAGTCCTATGTTATACCACTTGCCATGAAGCCAGAATCTATAGGACTATTTTGCCTGATACATAATTTAGTGTGCAAAGCTTAGAGGTTATTCCTGCATTCCTCCTGTGTTTTAAACTGCTGTTCTTTAGGCACAGTTTGGGAGGAATGATATTTCTGAGTTAGACTGTAGTTAGGAAAAAATGGACTTGTGTTTGGTTCTACCTGTCCTCCTTCAGATATAAGAGGATTTGGGCTAGATATCATTATTACATTAATCTTGCTGGCCACTCTCAGCATGAAAAAAAGACCCAGGGGAAAATGTTTATGTTGTTACACTCTTTCATCAGAGCTGCTATTTAACACAAATTATCTTTTTCCTGTGTAATCTAATTGCCAAAATTTCATCTGTTTCATTTGTACAAAGTAAGGTAACCCATGGGATATTATAGAGACATAAGAAATAGGTTCTCTGTGCTGTCTTAATAAATTTATAATAGAGATCCATGCACAAATTAGGAGAAAACAGACTTAGCCATGTGTTTATGAAATTTAGTAGATCTCATTTAAAATAGGAGGGATGAAGAAAACATTGCTGACATCAACTTTGCCTTCCTTAGCCTTAGATTTGCTGGGCAGTATCATATTGTAGTTATTCCTATTTTTATCAGCTTTGTGCAAATCAATGTTCCCTGAGGCTATTGAAAAGAAAATAACAAGCAGCTTCCAAAAAGCTGGTGATTTAACTTGTGATGATGAGAGCCTGTGAATGATGGACATTATGGGTTCAATTTATTAGATCCAGTCCAGCTCCATCTTAAATTGATAGGAAAACCTCATCTGATTTCACTGATGGTCGGGTCAACAGGTTGCTTTTTGCCTTTAGCAGTAAGTAAAGTCACTGGGTGATGCCTGGATGTATGGTGTGCACGATGATTTTTAAATTGTTAATTCTGTAGTCAATATGTCTCACCAGGTTCAGTGGGCGCTTGTTAGAGACAGAGTCTTGGGTTGGAAAAACAGGCAATGAAGGTGATTATTTCTTTCTGAATTATTCATTGGAGAATCTTCTGCTTGTAAATGAGATAAATGTCTTGGACATATGACCTGACCACATGCCAGTCTGAGTAATTGCTAGCTCACTGCAAAATCACATGGCATAGGCTGATATCATGTGAAGTCTACCAGGACAGTTGAAGACGGACATATACTTTGTGTTGTGCCATATATGCATGCTCCCACCCAAGCAGAGGGGGATGGAGAGGAAGGAGGAATTCGGGTCTGGACAGATACATAGTCCTGCAACAACTCCAGCTCACTCAGAACCCAGCTTCATATGTAAAGATGTTTTTGTTCACAAAGTTGTTTTTCTAAAGCAAGTGATCTTGCCTTCTGCAAGAGTGGGAATTACAATTGTAGTCACCTGTCATATCTTCAAAAATACTGATTGTAGTCCCTAGCTTGTGAAAACTGTCATCTTTCCTTCTGCTTTAAAAAATTTCATAAAAAGCATAGAAAGTGAAAATCACATATCTGTGATATCAAAAGGCTACTCAGCCTACTTTCCTCTTCTATTCATACTTCATCTCAGATTTCCCACTACAATATGGAACAGGCTATGAGGAGCTACACTTCGATGTGGTGTTTGAATGGATTCAGGCCCTGGGAAAGGGCAGTAGACATGGGACTCCACAGTGCCCAGCTGGTACTGAACAGTCATTTCTGAACAGAACCATTTCAAGAGTGATCAATTCTACGAAGCGCAGCAAGGCAAGTTGTGGTCAGACAAATGGACACACTGGCCTGTGAAGATACTTGTATTATGTGCCAGTAAAGTACAAATATGTGTTCAGAAGTTATTAATGGTGAATTTAGGTGAGGGAATTCTGATTCTTCTCTTCTGAACCAGCTGTATAGTTTTAATGGTCAGAAATGCCTTTACAGAGAGGTATTTGTTAGAAAATATGGTCATTTAAGCAGATAAATTTTGTAGTCCTTAAATAGCTATATCATCTTAACTCCCACTGGAATATACTACTAGAAGTAAGGCTACATTTCTCTCTATCCCTGACCAGTGGAGAGGAATTAGCAGCCCTCAGACTGCCTTGTACATGCATATTTTAGACAGCCAGCTGCCTCTGTGTGATAATCCACAGGCAGAGCAAGGAACTGTCTCATCCGCCCAAAACAGCACTGCAAAGAGTTGTACCTGAAATGACATCCTTCTCCTGGGCTTGGGTAGCTCATCCCTGACAATTTTATGGATTCACAGTCAGTGAAAACCTTGAGGATTTTCCTCCTGGTTTCAGGTGCCTGGATCCCTTTAGGCCTCTCTAGATTCTCAGCTTATTTTAGGAATTTGGCGCTAAATTACTGGGAACACGTCTCAAGTGTAAAGTGGCATGAATTATAGTAAGAGTTTATATTAAGTTAAGCTTCTAGTGTGTGAGGTAGCACATTTTAAACTAGTTTGGGCATCTTCAAATGCAACACGGTGTACCCCTGATTTAGGAATAGTTTAAGAGAAGCTGAATTACCAATGTTTGCTCATTCTATTCTGTATCAAAAGAAGCAAATGGCTTGATGGCAAAAGTTATGGCTGTGCTATAAGCAATATGAAGGCAAAAGCAAAGAACTTAAACATAGCATTTTCAGACTTCAATTTTGTGGCACTACAATATTTAAACAAAATATTACAAAAATCACAAAGCAGAGCTTTGACATTTAAGTAGAGAGTGTCAATATTGTACCATCGTTTTCATCAGAGATACGTGAAAACGAAAACCATAAAATGCTTCATTCATATCACAAATCCCAGTCAGTATTGGATATAATATTTTTTAAAAATCATCTTTTATCCATAGTGTTGGATTATTACAGAATTATTGCCCAAAGCCCTATATCTCTATTAATAATAGCAAAGCAAAGAGATGGACTTAAAGACTGCACAGTCTCCATTATTAATATATAGAAACTAACATACACTGTCACACTCAGCTGAATTAAGGCAGATTAGAGGTGGATGACTTGACTTCTAATTATTTTTATCTTTCCATTCTCTATGTGCAAGAACAATGCTGCACTAAGAACAAACAAAACAGTAGAGAGAAAGTTAAAATTCCATGCTCCACCTCAATCAGTTCACCGGGCTTTAAGCAGTTAGTGAAGACTTGGCTAAATACTCAGGTAGCAGACATTTATTTTGACTACAAATCCCCTGCCAGTCCTTGTCCATCTTTCATCAAATTCTGTGACCTCTAAGACCATTTTTTTTATATATATAATTTCCTGGTTGTTTTCTTGGCACAGGAATACACAGTATCTATCTTCTAGATGTGTCTCTGAAAAGATATGTGTTGAAGAAATACCCAAGGATTGTCAAACCTGCTAAAAGCACAAATGGAAATGGTCAGATTTCAAAGAAGGTTGGTCAGAATAGGGAAATGGCATGCAAAAATCAAGCACTGACTCCAAGTAAGGAAAGCAGCAAAGAGAAGGCAAAGGAGTTCTGGGGCAGTAAGGGTGTAAAGAAGTGAAGTCCTCTGTGCTGAGCTGATTAGGATACAGATAATGAGGGATGATTGGGTGCAGGGAGAAAACTTAAACAATTTTGTTGAATCACCCCACAGTTTTAAATAATTTGAGTTCTCTAGATATATTAATTTATGCATTTTTTTAAATCTGATTTTTGACAGTGAAGCATGTGCTAATTAGTATGAGACTCAGGCTTCCAACGGGAAGATGCATTATCTGAGTAATAAGTAGTGGATTATTTGGAAGCATGGTAAAATAAACAAAAGCAGTAATTTCTGCTAGCTTTTCTGTTGCTTGTCCTTTAGTATGGGTGTTTTCTGACATGATGACATCTCAATTCTTGCCTTTATTACTAAGCACTGATGAGGACAACACAGCACTTTGTTTTCTCTGGTCTTGTGTGTTAAGGATGGTGACTGTCCTTTTTACAGCTGTCACACAAAATCTTTTTTTTAGCTTGTAGTAGGAGTGTATTAGCTGCTTTGTGGTCAAAGTTACTTAGATTTGAAAAGTATATTAACTAAACTTAATTTCAAAGAGAAGAACATATGAAATTAAAAGCCTCTAATTATCAGGAACAGATGATCATTAGTTCCTATAAGCTGCATAAACAACTTTGTGTTCGTAAGACTGGAGTTTAAAGAGAACACGGGTCACTTATGCTTCTAAAATAAAAAATTACTACATGTCACTTCTCCTCTCTTTCTTAGCACGATTTATTTTTGTCTGTGATGCAGCAATACTCCAAAATTTAGTACAGGGAGAGCCAAAATGTGCCATCTGTCCAATGCTCCTGAGAATTTTCAAAGGCAACAATGGCAGAAGATGTGGAGGATGCAGTTCTTGGAAACAGCAGCATGGGTGTGGACAGAATAACTCTTGTTATACATTACAGCGTACAGATGAGACTGTACGCATTACAGTTCCAGGGTCTGCAGTAGGAAACCTGCACTTCACAAGCTTCACTGTCACACCTGTGCTGTGTGCTCATACTGTACCAGTGTCACACTGTTATTAACAAAACCCTTGGCTGCTCACTCACAGATTTTTCTGTAAGTGGAGTCAAACCTCATCACACTTCTGTTCACGCTCATGTCGTTGGATTTTGAGCAGAGTCTCAAATCTTATACTTTTTCATGTAAAAAAGCTCTGTGAAAATGAAACCAGACTAAATTTTATGAATTTAACAAAGAAAACTAGCTTTTGGATCAGGTGATTAAATAGTCTATCTAGTATTCCAGCTAATACTAGTTATGCTTTTAATAAAATGCTTAGGAGAAGGAACACCAGCAGAAGTGGTTGATGCACTGGGGAACTGACATTCTTGTTTCCATACAGACTCAACTCAAACCCCTTCTTTTCAGACTTACTATATCCTAGATCTAATCTACAGAAATATCTGGAAACACAGTGGAAGCTTTTACATTGAATGTTCTTCTGCAGAGTAGGGACAATTTAATAACTTCAGCTTAACTCTGAATGCCAGACCTCAAGCATTTTAGTACTGCATTTCCTAGCATTCAAAAAACCCCTCCTTTTTCTTCTGGATTAGCTTTTTTTTAAGGTTTACATTATTTGAGAATCATATGAGCAGCAGCACAGGAGCAAGGAAAGAGGCAGGAAGACACAGCAAGAAGTAGAATAGAAGATTTATTGATTATTTATTGAAAATCCTACTCCATTTTTTAAAGCACCCCTTTCTGTTACATTTAAAGCCCAGGAAGGTTACTATGGCCCCTAAGCTTTGCCAAATGTGACCTTTATAAATATGAAGATGTGGCATTAGAACTATGACACTGTACTTCATGGTACAGTTACACTGTATTGAGCAATATTAACATTTTTAGATGAAATTTTGTTAAAGTACCATATTTTTGAGACTTTGTGTTGTTTATACTAATAATTTCCTTTAATTTGTTTACTTTATCAAAACTACCTTTGATATACATCATTACAGAAGGGAAAAAAAAAAAGCCCTGCTCCTCTAATGGTGGAAAAATGAATGTATTTCCATAGTGCTGATCCTTTTAAGAAAAACATTTCATTGAATACAATATTCACATCCTCTGGAAACCTGTATGGTCCCCCATTTTAGAAACTTTTATGGGACTTCTCTAAGATACATGCAAAGCATAAGGCTGTATAAATTTCCCCTCTCTTTTTCCCACCTGCAATAGTCTGTCCATGCAAAGCCATCGCTTAAAGAAACTTTCCTTGTAAGCCCTTGTTCATCTTGGAGCCTCAGTGTTGCAAGTATCCTTGGTACGATTCTAAGGATAACTGTTCGCCAAATTCTGCACATTACTCGGTTGTTGTACAAGCAGCTGCCAGATGGTAATACGGAGAAAATACATTTAACGTCAGTCACCTAACTGGAAGCCAGATGGCACAGCAGAAATTAGAACTAGATGTTTGCCAACTCATTCTGCCTTCCAGCTGTGGTCCCGTGCTCCACCATGACCATGCGGACAATGGCCTCTTGACGGTCACTGTGGTACTGCCTTCATAGTGTCTCAGGCCATGCTATGTGCTCATTTGAAAAGTTGAACTGATGACATTCCCTTGTCCCTTCAGCTGCACTGAAGAACAATCAGAAATGGGTGTGTAAAAGTCAGGGGCCTGGTGACTTTGCTGGCTGCTTGTCCGTTGCAATGAAGTGCATAAACTGGAACTTTTGGGTGCCTTCCTGCAGGGAAGGGAAAGTCACTGAAAGGAGCTTGGATGGATGTTCTGTTTTTTTAACTCAACTTGTCAGAATTGTCATCAATTTGCTTGTTGAATTCAGTAGGAGGGGATATTTTGCTCTGAACGAGAGGATAGTCTCATAGTCCTTCAGTTGGTGGTGTAAAACTGGAAGAGTATCTGGCCCTTAGGGCTTGGGAGCATGTGCAACGCTTCTGGAGCATTCCGGTTTAGCCAGTTTTCATGAATGATGTTTTTCAAATACTATAACTTGTCTGGCTGATATATCTGGCTAAGGTGCACAGCTCGGTCTTTGCTGTGTGAGAAAAGTAAACAGTCTGTCTAATGAAACACTCAAGCTACAGCAGATGCTGCTTCCGTGTGTTTTCTCCTGAGGAGTTATGGGGTAAGGTAACAACATTGGTTACTGCCATTTGGGAGACGATAATCATTTATAACTCAGACTGTTATGAGGCTATAAAGCAGGGTGAATCAGGTGTTTCGCATTCAGCTTAGCAATAACCAAATATAATGTATTTATGGTAGGTGGCTCTTTACAAGGTAGAGAGAAACAAATGGGCTTGTTATGCATTTTGAAGGAAAATTATTGTACTATCAGGTCATTTATATAGGCATGATGGGGTGACATAAATAGTTTAGAAGTTGCCAACCCAAAACTCTTTCCAAACAAAGCTTTAAACCTGTGGGAAACAACAAGCAGTGACCAATTGATTCTTCTTTAAAAGCAAATAAACTCTATGGGTCCTTTAGGACAAGGGCAAATATCCATATATGGTAGAACTGGTTTTCTTCTAATTTCAAATTTATTTATTTTTTTCATAGAAAATACCACTGCAATGACCATATCTGACTTTTTTTGTAAATGCAAGCCATAAAACATCCTGAACTAAATGGTGTCAGAAAGTAGAACGTAACTTTTATGAAAAACTGCTGTTGCTAAAATCTTCCATATATTTGAAAAATCAGTCAAGTGTTATTTGTTAAAAATTTGCTCTTTGTTTTTAGTTATAATTTGTATAATTCTCAATATGGTTGGTAATGTTTACATCTTTGCACAGCCTTTCTTATTACCTGGCTGCTTTGATCAAGCTGCTTAACTATTCCTTTAATAAATCAAGATGACTTAGATCCTTTTGTCCTTCACTATTAAACATTTTCCAATCTTAATCTTACCTGAAGCACTTCTCTAAGCTCTTTTTAAGCCCTCATCAACCTTCTTGAATTGTGGATACCATACATTTACAAGTTTCAGTGAGACAGACAAGTCTTGTGAACAATTTATAGGGAGAAGTTAGGTATGTAGACGCAGATGAAACTCTCAGAGAACTGGAGAAGGGAGAGAAGGATACTGCTTACTTTCCTCAATCCTTTGTGTAATGGCAAATAGCAAACCTATTGCTGAGAGAAGTCAGTGGTACTAACTTACAATATTAACCAGCTGTGCTTGCCTGTATGACATAAGTACAACTACACTTCTTCTGTGATTTGTGGTGGAATTGGGAACTTCTGAAGGAGAATGAGGTCTTCACTTGCAGCCAACCCAGCTGCGTTATGACTTTTTTTAATCCTGCAGTTTTGGAAGCACTGACTCATGGTGTTTTCATGCTTTATGATGCCACTTCTGCTTATTTTTTGTTATTTTTTGAGATGGTCTGCTGGAGTTCAGGACAGCTCCTTTGGATTGGATATGGATGAAAGAACGTTGCTCTGGTCACATCACTTTCCTCTGAAGGGAAAACAAATCCGCAAGGGAAAGAAAGGTATGCTAGCATTTGCCCTTCATCTCCTGAACCCAGATGAGTTCAAGCCCTGACATATATCAAACTCAAACCAGTGGTGAAGCAGACAATAGAGAATTTATGAAGGAATACAGCAGTTCTTGTCACCTTAGCAGTGTTGTGATCATCTTGTGCCAAAATGCTGTTCTTTTATTACATTTTGGAGACTGTGACAGTGCCAAAGTACTCACTGTTTCTCAAGAATGTGTCTTGTCAAGAATGGGAGAGGAATGGAAATCCTGTGTGACAATCTCTGGAAAGAAAATGCTAAAATAATAGCTTCACAGGTAACAGGCCCTCTTACAGGACTGCATCTTGGTTTTTTAGGCTAAAGACTCAATTGAATTATATAATTAAATTTCATCCACTTCCATCTTCTCTGATCTTCAGATTGTACTTCAATTGTTAGATTTTTTAAATTTTATTTTTTTAAAGCTTGCAAGCAAAACTGCTGTCTCTCCTTTCAGACAAGCTATTAGCATTACTTTTTTATTTTTTTTTCAGACCCTTTGGATATTTATTTTCATAAAATGATAGAATGGTTTGGGTTGGAAGGGACCTTAAAGCTCATCCAGCCCCAGCCCCTGCCATGGGCAGGGACACCTCCTACCAGACCAGGTTGTTCCAAGCCCCATCCAACCTGGCCTTGAACACTGCCAGGGAGGGGCAGCCACAGCTTCTCTGGGCAACCTGGGCCAGTGTCTCACCACCCTCACAGCAAAGCATTTCTTCTTCACATCCAATCTCAATCTCCCCTCTTTCAGTTTGAACCTGTTCCCCCTCATCCTATCACTCCATCCCCCTGTCAAAAGTCCCTCTCTATCTTTCCTGTAGCCCCTTCATGCACTCAAAGGTGCTCTAAGGTCTCCCTGGAGCCTTCTCTTCCCCAGGCTGAACAACCCCAACTCTCTCAGCCTGTCCCCAGAGCAGAGCTGCTCCAGCCCTCTGAGCATCTTTGTGGCCTCCTCTGGACTCATCACAACAGCATTTTTTTTTCAGTTACTTTGCATCAATTCAAGCACTGATTCTGACTCCTGCTGCATGCAAAGCCCATGAACTCAAGGGAAATTTAGAACCGGGACTTTTAAGCCTATTTAAAAATAAAACAAAAGGAACTGAAAATTTTCTGTTGAGTCCTACAGCCTTACCCAAGGGCTGTAACATGTATTCCCTACACATGCACAGGATTGATATGCTTCTTTCCCAGACTTTCACCTGGGCAAACTCTTGCTCTTAATTAAACCAGAACATACTGCAGGAACTTAATTTAAGCACTCAGCGCCACAGGGCTGAGCTCAGGTGAACCAGCAAACACCTGTTTTCCACAAAAATGTTTCCTCTGAAGAACAGCCCCTTCTCAGGAGAGTGAGGCAGTTTGTTCCTCCCGTCTCCTGTTGTTTCCCCTCAGTTTCAGAAAACGCAGTATTTCCTATTCGGAAGGGTGGCAGAACCCAGCGGGGAGGGCCCTGAGGGGACACCAAGGCCCGCCCGGGCTTGGCCAGCGACCACCCGGGAAGCCCCCGGGAATCTCCTCAGGGGTCCGCCGGCGCCGGGGCTGCTCCCTTGCCAGGAAAACGCGTGAGGACTTAAAGGCAGCACCCGCAGGGACCTCCGGGGGGCAAGGGAGTGAAGTGTGAGTAACGCTAAATTAAACGGCGTTAAATGAATCCGCCCCGGCTCTCGCGAGAGGCCGCCCCTGGCAACGGCCGTGGGGGCAGCGGCCATGGCGGAGGCGGCAGCGAGCGCTCGGGCAGTGGCCGTGGCGGGGGAGGCGGCGGCCGCTGAGGCGTCCCTCTGCCTGCAGAGTATCCTTCTCCTCCGGAGGACTTCCCTCCTCCCCGGCTGAAGCGGCGGGCTGGGGGCGCCCCGGGGGAGGGCAGCGGGCAGCCCTGCCTGTGCCGCTCGCTGGGAGCCGGGGCAGGACCGGCCCCCGCGGTGCCAAGTGATTTCGGAGTAACGGGGGCAGAAAGCCAGAAGAAAGCTCAACACCGTGTTGCGGCTTCTTGTTACTGGCCTCGGAGGCTAAAAAGGGCCGATTTGCGGGCTGTTTCCCTGCAGGGACGGTAGGGCCTCCCTCGCTTGAGCGTGAAGTTTGTTCGTTGCTCATCCCTGAGGGAGCCTGAGGCAAAGCGCGGTCACTGCATCCCCGCGCTGACAGGGGCGGGCTAAGGCAGAGCCGGAACGCTGCACTGAGTCTCCCGTCGCCTCGCTTGTTTTAGGTGCTGATCGGTAAAAGCGATAATAGCGGAGGGGCGAGGAGCCCGTCCCTGAGCGCGCAGGCCCGAGGTGCTGCTGCCAGGGATGCTCTGACCTCCCAGCGCCCGGCACCTGCCCCGGGGAGCTGTGCCTGTTCAGTGCTCGGTGTGACCGGGGGAGAAACAGGGGACAAAAACAGTATTTGCTGTGGCTTTTAGAGGAAAAAAACCCAACAAACAATGGTTTTAATTCTCCCTGTTGAGTCGTAGCAAATAATGTTAGGTGTTTGTGGCTTTTAAATGTATAATTTTCAGTCAGAGGACCCAAATTCCAGTGTTGCCAGCCTAAGCTCTCTGTGCACTTCTGTAGCTACGAGCTGCCAAAGCAAGATCTTAAGAGCTTTGTTTCAGAGGTTAAATAATCAGTGCTAGACCCTACTAATACCTTAGTTCTTCCTGCCTTGCTAGAATTAAGGTGTAAGCCAATATAACAGAAGTAGAAGGTGAGCATTAGAGCTTGTGCACAAGTTTCTACCCCTCCAAACTGCACAGCTGGTTTCGTGCTGAGTGGTGTACTGCTTCAGTACACGTGTTTAAAAAAATGATTAACACAGTGTTCATTGAGAAAACAAAATGGTTTTATAACTTAATACTTCTGTTTTATTATGAACCTCACTATGATTTTTTGAGTGGGCAAAAAAGGAAGAAAAACAAAACACAGAATTTTTAATGTAATGTTTTAGTCTGTGCACAGTGTTTGCAATGGTGCATTAGTTGAGACCATAATGGATTGCAAGGACAGTCAGGTCAGTAGAAAATTCAGGAAAAAACCACGTTATTTGAAAGTGGTTTACTTATCAACCGTATACTGCAATGGTGTTTCTATCTAAATTGAAAGATTTGATAAATGCAGAAATAGTCAGGAGCGGTGGGAAGGAGCATATGTAGCCCATACAAAAGATAGCTTTAGAAAAAATAATCTCTGATGAAATCACTAAACATGGTGTCAAAAATCACAGAGTGTTTTATTTAAATGTGCTTTATTTAAACTAAGTTGATAAATAGTGTGCTATGAAGTAATCAAGAGGCTTGGCAGTGCTGGAGAAGTGTGCAGATATTTAGTTTATACACACAATTACTACATATATATGGAAATTGGCCCCTTCTTCGTTCAGAAAATGTTGTAGCCAAGTATTCACACTATACAAACACAACCATGCTTTTCACAGTTTCATTCCTTAAAGATAGACTGTGTAGTCAGGTAGTTAGTACTAGGCTATCTTTAACTAAAAGGGGTATTTTAGAACATTACTGTAACCAGTCAATATTACGGTCTTTATCTTGACTTCCCTGGTGCAAGCATCCCTCTTGCTTTTTAGAACAATAAAGGAAATGTATTCCTTCTGCTTTGCACTCACGCCTGGCTGATGTTCCCCTTTTCAGCAGAACTTTCCGAAGTCCAGCAGTTAGGAGTTGTTTCATTAGGACATGGTCAGACCCTGATGCAAGGACCAAAACTTTCCTGTGGGGAGCTGGCAGGCAGCTGAAAGCTGGCTTAATATCCAAGTCCTTGGTCCTTATCTCAAATCTGTTGGCTCAGCTCTTGAAAGTCATGTCTCAACCTGAGCTATTTTCATCACTGTTCTCTTTGCTCACCTTGATGGACCCACATATGGACATGGAGTACTGTCCTGAGGAAGGATGCATTCATTGAACCACACAATTTATTTGCTCAGAAGAATTAATCCAGGTTTCTTCTGGTATGATGGAGAAGAGACTTAGACCTGTTAAATCTGATAATTTGAGGGTTGCTTCCTTTTTTTCCCCTTATGAAAGAAAACACAGTCAACTGTTTTTTTTTTGAGATGAGTTTCTGCATAGTTTGGGGTTTAGAATTAAACGTTCCAGAATCAGTCAAGTTATAAAATGCAGCTTTTGCAGAGAGCAAAATTTGAGATACAGAGAGGCAGTGACTTGAATTCAGCTTCTGTGTTCCACATGTGAAGTCTGCAATGCAGTAATTCAGGAACTAAATTTGAGAGTACATGTAGTACAGGCATTTGCTTGCATGTACTAAGCCTAGACAGGAGATTCTTAAGAAGCATTCATTCCAGTTTCCTGTTTATATATACAATTTTTATAGCAAATGTAGTGTAGTTGGGCAGTCAGAGGTACACAGATGTGGTCTGATGTGATTATTCAAAATGATGCCTTTATTCACTCAATGTTTTATTGTAGAAGAGAAAATGATGTGTCACCAACTTCTATCTCAAAGCTCACATCTCTATAAAACCAACAGTGGTCCTTTTTGGGACGTGACCTTCAGCTGTTAGCCTGCTAGGTGATTACAATTTAACTGGTAGTTTTGTTGATGCTGTGGTGCTGGGGTCTTGAATGCAGATAATACTTTCACATATATATTGTACTGTGAGAGCTGTAGCAAAAGGCCTGTATTTTAGGAGAATAATTCAGACTTGGGAAACTTGATGGAAAGCAGGAAAATCATGTATCTTTTTTCTATTTTTATATAGAAGTTACTATTTAAATTTGATGTATGTGAAGTACTGAACTGCCAGCTCTGCTTTTCTTTCAAGTTAATTTCGGGTTTATTTACATGGGTCATTTGTAGGCTAACTGTTTTCCTAGGGAGACTGTGAGCCCAGCATTTAGCTGAAAACATTTTCATTATACTTTCATGGGCTGTGAGGCTAGTGGATAAGAAATGTTTATTTGGGTTTAATTTTACACCATTTGTTGTTATTTTTAATGAAAAGTTTGACTCTAAAGCATTTGGAGGAACTGTAGATAATTTCCAAATGAATTTTTACACTTTGAAAGGTCCGTATGTTCTTATTGTAGCTGTGTTGTAGTTATTAAAGCACTTCTATTAGCTTCAGTAAATGGTCTTAAGTATTCAGTGTTTGATCTCAGATGTTTGTTATTGAACTCATACATCTGACTTTGATTAAAAAATGCCGTTCTCTGAGAGCATGAAGTTACTTATGCTTAGAAGCATGAAGTCTGTGGAAGTCTCAGTGCAGTAAGACCCCAATGAAAACTGATGATTGGGTAAGTGAAAGCAGAATTAAGCTACTGTTTAACTCTGAACAGTGCTTGACTTCTAACTCTGACAGATCTGATGAGGCAAATTTTAATTGTGTCTAAACCTGCTGTGAAAGCTTTGAATCTGAGTACAAACATAGTTTCATGGGAGATGGGCATGTTCATCTAAACGCTGAAGAAAGCCTTGAAAGTGTGAAGTCTTGTGTCATGGAGAACAAGGGTGAAGGTTGTGATAACAGATTTATAGATGGTTGCTTTATGATATTTTTTTTTAAAGTTGGGACTTATCACATGCATCAGCTGTTTCAGACTTGACAAAAATTGCAGAAGTTACTGTAACAGATGACTCTGAAGATGATGATCAAGATGAAGCGGTAATTCACTAAATTGATAATCTTCTGATATATGTGGTAGTGTATTCATGTTTCATTCTTTTGTTTTACTTCATCAGTCACAAAAGCATCCCAGGAGGAATGACATGAATCTCCTTTCATAAAATGTGATGATGCCGGACATGTCTTTATTTTTCAAGAGAAGATTTAGTGTCAAAATAGAAGAAAAATGTGCATTTTCTTCTTCAGTAGTGCATCCCAACAGATGGTTTTGTATTTTAGACCAAATTTTGAATGAAAACTGACAATACTGGTGTCTTTTGAAACTGACTGCGTGCCTGAAAATTACAGGAAAGATGGCAGAAGTTTTTAAGGCTGAACATGCTCAGTGTTAACTGAATTGTGGAATTTCTGAATGTTCTTCAGGGGTAACTGAAGTTGTGTCTGGTTTACTGTGAGTTGACATTCAAATAAAAAGTGAAACAAAAATATTTTATTGACGGTGCTGTAATGAAATAATCTCTTACCTCTTTGTTGGTTGAACTTTGAGTATTAGAAAGCAATATGCTTATATCTATCCCATTTAATCCAACCGAAGAAAGCATTACCAGTGTGTGTTTAAACTCAAATTCTCTTTGATTTTGTGCTTATGCCAAAAGATTCTTGCTTCTTGACTCATTATTTGTAGGCTTCATTTTTTTTCATCATTTTGAACCTGAATTAATATTTTCAGCCTTTAGACAGAAAGACATGAATAGAAAAATGTTTTAATACACTTGCTAGTTCCTTGACAGCTTTCACAATGATTTATTGTATGTTTTGTGAGGCTCAGTGACTAGATTGATGCTAATTCACTGGAAAAACCCCAGTGCTGCAACAAATGCTTCTGCTGACCCAAGTTAGCAGCACTGCCTCCTGTGAATTAATACTGAATCAATATCCAAACTCTGAGCTAAGAAGCACAGTACAAGGATGTCTTCTTCCCTCAATAAATAGTTGGTACACTTTTTAGTTATTCTAATCATGGCTAAAATAGGTTAAATTAGGTAATAACCATATCCTGGAATAGATAGTGATAAACCTTTTTAAGTGATTATGTAGATTTGCTGTTCACAATAACTTGTATACCTAATCCCATATTAAAGATTGCATTTCAATAGTAGATGCAAATCTTTTGGTTAAGAAAAGAAATTTATATAGAGAAGGCACAGATCAAGTGAGCATCCAGAATATTTAAGCTGTTTGCCGAATGCACATACTCAATTTAGAAACTGTGGATATTTATAGTAACTAGTTTTGTTTATGCCCTGTAGAAAGGTCAAGTATAACCAAGAAAATATGAGAAAAATGCTTATTTTCAAACTTCCTTCCCATATAATTAGTACTGATTACTAAATGAAGAAGAGGAAACATAAGCAAATGAGAGATGGTGCTATTCACGTTTTGTTGGTTTGGGTTTTTTTAAAGGAAAATTGTTGTGTAGGAATTAAAACTATGTTGTAGAGGGGACATTGAGACATGTTTTCTTAATTTAGGGATCTTTGCATAGGTACTCGGAAACTACTGCTCTTTCAGGAGAGGTTCCCTCAACAGTTACAGTTCATGATTTTGTTGGGATCCAACAGGGAAATGAGGGTGATGGGGCTCTAAATAGTCTGGAGGTGAAGTGGCAGCTAGCTGATTCAAAATACAGCTGTGCTGGGCAACACACGCTTTGGATAGCAATGATTCTGCCTGTCATTCCTGTTCTACTCTTTATTTGTCCTTTTCAGTCGGAACTCGTTTTTTCTGTTGTCTTCGTTTTGATACATTGTAAAGTAATATAAATCAGTTTTAAACACAAGCAATAGGCTATTTTGTATATGAAGGGAAATCTTCAGCTGATAGGGATGCAAATAAAAGGATATAGAACTTCTGGAAAACTACACACACAAAGCAAGCTGGCTGAATTACTTTCTTCAGATGTTACAACTATTACACTTCAATTCCGGAATCTTTATTTTCTCAGTGTCCCAAATAACAATCTGAAGTCACATTGCCTATCATTAACCTTATATTTTATGTAGCTCTGATTTATAATTTGCTTGATTGTGTTAAAAATATTTGAATTCCCTTTTTTATTCTTTTTTTAGCTTAATAAGTTTTGCAAGAACATCTGATATTGTTTTCCAGAGAAATTATGAATTTATTTGACACTAATCTTTCTTCATTGGGCAGAAATTTTTGCAACTGTTGTGGAAGTCCTAAAGGTTGAGCTTGTAGGAATTAACTTATTTTACTGGCCGTATTTGCAATCCTTACGTTCCAAATGTTTTGAAGATTTTAATTAAAAAAATTTAACCAAGAAATATTTAAAGAAGAGAAGGTATTTTCAAGAGAAGATCTAGTGTCAGTTGATTTGTTGTGTCTTAATTTTATTTGAACATTAAATACTTCTTTAAAGATACAAGTATTTCCATTTAGATGTTTCAACTTTGTAACAAATATTTCAGTAATATAAATTCTATTCAAATATGGAAAAATATTATTTTAATAAGAATGAAATTCTTTTCAGTAGATGTACTGGGAGCGGAAATAGTTGTCTTCTGAAAGACCAACCTATAAAGTATGCTGATACACTTTAAATTATTTCATTTAGGCTCCAGCAGATGATGAATTCAGTCCTCAGGAAGATGATGAGGATCTGCTAGAGGCTTGGCAGACCATTGAAGAGCAGGCTGAAGATGCCCGAATTTTAGTAAGAACTTCTTAAACATTATAACACTCTGCCTATTATTAAGCTGGCATTGGTGGTTTAAAATTTACACATCATAATTTATTTGAATTATGTAGTATTTGTGTGGAGAAGATTGTTTCTTACTTTTTAGAAGTTCCTAGGGGTTTTTGTGTCATGTTGAAAAAGGCAACTTATGTTTCCTGGGTTTCATCTTCCTTTAACTATTGTTCTTTTTATGTTCCATGAACAACCTGACATTTCAAATATGTGTAACAAACATATAGATAGCTTATGTAAAATATATTAATATTATTAAAATATATCAGTATTTTAGAGTTCATTTCTATCTGAGTAGATTGAATGAGAGTGTGATCCTGACACAGGAAAGAAACTGCATATGCTTAAGACACACAGAAG
Source organism: Aegotheles bennettii (assembly GCA_013398125.1). Taxonomy (NCBI): domain Eukaryota; kingdom Metazoa; phylum Chordata; class Aves; order Caprimulgiformes; family Aegothelidae; genus Aegotheles; species Aegotheles bennettii. The sequence continues at coordinate 838,703 of VZRW01008041.1, read as the reverse complement.
CTTATACTGTAATACTTTGCTAAAAAGGATTATTCGTATATTGAAAATAATGGGCTGTTACATTACATTCAATAAGAATATTAATGAAATTATAAATCATTTCACACCATTACTTTTTGACACTTCTTACATTTATAGTCTGATTTCAAAACAGTCATGTAGTAGTTCAGGGTTACACAATGGGATTGTTATATTGCATTTTCCAAAATATGATTTATGTGAATTTATTTGCTTATAACAATCTAATGGAAAAGTGCTTTTCCCTGCTCTATTCTCAGTATAGCCACTACCTTACAGCCTCATTAGTAAGCTATCATCATAGTCTTTGCTTTGCGAAAGCAAGTGATTAAGAGAGAAAATTCTGTGAATGATTCTTAACATCACAATGGAGAGAGAATGTGCAAATGCTGAGAGCTTCATGTCTGGGTTTGTCAGGTCACTGTAATCCATTTGAAGTCTGAATAAGCTGATAAAGTATGGGTTTGGTGATCAGGTAGTGGGGTGGATCAAGAACTGGTTGAAGGGAAGAAGTCAGAGAGTTGTGGTCAATGGGGCAGAGTCTGGTTGGAGGACTGTGACTAGTGGAGTGCCTCAGGGATCGGTACTGGGACCGGTGTTGTTCAATATCTTCATCAACGACCTGGATGAGGGTACAGAATGTATCCTCAGCAAGTTTGCTGATGACACTAAACTGGGAGGAGTGGCTGACACACCAGAAGGTTGTGCTGCCATTCAAAGAGACCTTGATAGGCTGGAGAGTTGGGCGGGGAGAAACTTAATGAAATTCAACAAGGGCAAGTGCAGAGTTTTGCATCTGGGGAAGAACAACACCATGCACCAGTACAGGCTGGGGGCTGACCTGCTGGAGAGCAGTGTAGGAGAAAGGGACCTGGGGGTCCTGGTGGACAGNGTCCAGTTCTGGGCCCCACAATTCAAAAAGGACAGGGAACTGCTTGAGAGAGTCCAGCGCAGAGCCACTAAGATGATTAAGGGAATGGAACATCTCCCTTATGAGGAGAGGCTGAGGGAGCTGGGTCTCTTTAGCTTGGAGAAAAGGAGGCTGAGGGGTGACCTCATCCATGTTTACAAATATGTAAAGGGTGAGTGTCAGGATGATGGAGCCAAGCTTTTGTCAGTAATGACTAATGATAGGACAAGGGGCAATGGTTTTAAACTGGAGCATAGGAGGTTCCATGTAAATATCAGGAAAAACTTTTTCACTGTGAGAGTGACAGAGCACTGGAACAGGCTGCCCAGGGAGGTTGTGGAGTCTCCTTCACTGGAGACATTCAAACCCCGCCTGGATGCGTTCCTGTGTGATGTACTCTAGATGACCCTGCTCTGGCGGGGGGGTGGACTAGATGATCTTTCGAAGTCCCTTCCAACCCCTTAGATTCTGTGATTCTGTGATTCTGTGAATGAATGAAGGCCATCTCCGCTGGCCAAGTTGTGGCAGCCTCTCTCATCTGGTTATCTTTAAATGCATTTTGCAGGGGAGTAGGCTCAGACTGGCTCATACTTTACTTTTTTCATACCACCGTGCATCTTGAAATCTCTCTAGGAGAGCTTAATATCAAGCTATGCACTGAGTGGGCTGAATGCTGTTGGGTGAAGGAAAGAGATTTGCAATGTGACAGAAGGCTGTGAAAGAGATTTATTTTTTTTTTTCCTCTGTAGTGGGATTGCTCTGTTTTGTTTTGATTCTGCTTTTGGCAACTGTGCTTGACCCATGAACTGATCTTATCTGAATAGCTGTCTGTCTCGATGGGACTGGAGGAGCTGCGTATGAACCCTTGATGCACCATCTGCATGCTGCTAACACTTGCAGCAATGTTGTCTGGCAGTTTTGTTCAGTGTCTGCATATGGATGTTGGGAAGAAAATGGAGAACGGATCTTTGTGAGACTTCCTAAGAGATCTAATGATGGAGATGCAGTTTTTTCAGTTTCTCCATTGCATGCGTCATTACAGAAAGCATAGAAGCTCTTTTGCTGTCGCCTTGGACTTCTGCATTTTTCATTAGATGAAGTACTGGCTTTTCTCATCAGTAGCTTTGAAGGTTACTGAAGAGTGCAGGAGTATGAGAGCTAACATTTTTCTCCTGGTCAGTGACAGTGACATCCATCAGAGTAAAGAGTTTCAAGTCCGTATCAGATTATGTCAGATTCAGAATACTTGCTTAAATCGGGTGATTTTTTTTAATTATTTATTTATAACCTTTCACAGTTGTTGACATTGGAAACATCGCTGAGTACAGACTTGATCAATAAAGACAAGGGAAAGAAACATTGAGCTGTACTCCTGTAGCTCTGTGACTTTAGATTACTTCAGAAATAGAAGGTGTCTTAATTACATTTCTCTTGTAGGTTTCATAACAATTACCAAATTTTCATTTCAGGCTTTGCAGTCCGTTCCGACTTCTGAGAAATCACTGTCTGAAATACCTGAAGCGGTGGATGACTTCATTTGCAATTCCCTGGTCAGAATGGGAATGCACAGAACCCTTAACTGCTTCCAAACTGAATGGTAAAATATTTTAAATGACCGTGTTACTTTGAGAACTATGCTCAGGATTCAGATATTCCCAGAAATCTCTTTTGAGTGCAGGTCATTCTTAAATATGTAGTGTTTTGCCAAATAAATATATTCCTGTTGAGAATTAGGATGCAAACTGTTGTTTTAAGGACAGATTTTCAAGAAAGCTGACTCCAGGGATCTTCTGAACAGGTACCTTTGGAGGATTGTATTCATTTCACCTAGCTCTAGACATTTACAAGTGGTCACCTAAGGCCTCTTGTGTGGCCTGTGAAGAGAAATACTTATTTTCAGGATGCAATTCACCTGAGTTCTTTAAGCCATCTCCTTTAAGATGAAATTAATTGTTACATTTTTTCAAGTATATTCTGCTCTCCACTGACTACCAGTGAAAGCTAGAAACCAGCTGCAGTGCAGCAGTCATCATTGGATCAAAATGAGTTGAATGCAAAATGACCAGCATTTCATTTCACCAGTGCTGAGAAATCATGTGGCTTTGTTATTTTCTTGCTTTCCAGAACCTGGGTGCCTGTTTAAAAGCTGAAGGTTTTGTAGTACAGTATAGTATTTTCACCTCACTTGTTTGGCTGTTTTTGGACATTCACCATATATACCATGTATTTCGAAGTAGAATAAGCACAAGTTTTTATGCTTGGTAACTTTTGGTACATCAGTCAAAATACTAGGGTGAGTTATTTTGTTTATTTCTTTCCAAAATTTAATTCATACAGTAATCAGAAGAGTGAACTCTTGAGCCATCGCTATCATCTTTTTCCCAGGTTTTATAGATTGCAGGGATTTAGTCCATACTTTATGCAGACATTTAAACACACAGCTTTGTCTAAATACTTCATTTTCTCCACCACTCTCTTCATATATGGAATCCCACAGGATGCATGCTTTTTGATTAAGAATGTGCGGGGAGTGCTGCAGAGCTTGAAAGGAGAACCAAATTATTTTGGAGCAAAAGATGACACTTGTCATCAAGTTCTGTTGAAATACTTTAAGTTACAAGCTTGCTTTGAATCTGCAAGTTACATTGGAAAGATTCTGAGAAGTGGAAACACCTCTCTTGGAATGATCTTGTAGTCAGTCTTGTAACATGAGGTTTGGAGATCTATTAAGAAGGTCTTTTGAAATTGTTCAATTTGAAAATTAGCAAATTTGAAAAGTTAGAAACATCTTATTTTTTCCTACAAAAGCCTTGAATCTTAAATTTCCTTAGAAATATTCTGTAATGGGGAATCATCGCTGTCATTTGCAAGGCTCTGGTCTTATTAGTGTAGAGCTCACCAATCAGGCATTGCCTTTGGAATTAATACTGATCTGTTTTTTGATAGTGTAACAGTGTGACTTAGAGAAGGAGCACTGTAATTCTCTATTCTTTTTCAACAAAAGAACTGATATCAATAGCATTAAGTTTGAAAAAATTCAACAGTTTTTATGGAAAAAGATAATTAATACTAGACAGATATAAATAGTGACCTTTTTATGAAACTACAGCTTTCTTTGAAGCACTTAAAGTCTGAATTTATATAAATGACAAAATTAAATTGCTTTTTAACAAAGCAAGGGCAGATCTTAGCAGGCCCTATCTTGGAAATCCTTAGCTGTACATGTATTTTTTCCTCTATAAGTAATATTTTTAATTTCAGTAGCATTACAAATGAGCTCAGCATGTCAGGATCTAATCTTACTGTACTGAGACTTTCTCTGCATTAATACCTTATTTCAAAATGTTACATGTTGGTTTGAAATAGATGATTTACAATATTAATGAAAGTGAGAGCAGATTGGTGTACTTGGGTTCCTCATTATGTATTGGGATGACACTCTTGCTCTCATGCTGTGGTGATCAAGTACTAATGGAATTTAAAATGAGAAATGAATTAACGTAGAGAAAATTTATCACAAGGCTTGCTTTGAAATAATTGTCTGTGGGAGATCTAAAGGTCACTTAAATTGGACCAAATTATCTGTTTATTTCAGAGTTTGAGAAAACGTTCTGCTATTCTACCCAGCTGTATAAAATGCTATGATTTGATTGTTGTATTTTAAGCCAAACCCACTTTTTTTTCTCTGATGTAATGAATAATTTTATCACACCTGTAGCGGTTTTTTTTTTACTTACGTAGTTTTCTTGCACATACATTTTTTTTTTCCCTTCCACTTATACTTTAAGGAACTTAAAATTAGACTTATTTTTAGGATATCTCCTTTACCATTAATTTTTCTGTTCCCTTGGTATAGTAAGACTTTATAGTGCTTTTGTTACATATTATAGATCCTGGATTGACAGTTTTGGAGTATGAAGTGCAAGGGCTGAATTCATGCATCTGACAGTCTATACCTCCTAATCCCAAAGAGCTCACTGCTGCTGGCAGCATGTTGCCAGTCTAGTGAGCAGATGAATCATTTGCTGCTCATGGAGCTATCACCAATTAGTTAGTACACTTACTGGGCTGGTAATCTCTAACTAAGTGTTCCCAGAGACCTGGCGATGTTTCAGCTTGTGACTAAAAGGAGAACTGTAGACTAATTAGGGAAACGTGATTTGAAAATTCTTTTCTGTTTGTGGTTAAAATTAGGAATAAATTTACGTGACCAAGGAAGGTTAAAACCATGTCTGTTTGGTGAATGCCTTGCAAAGATTGCCTGGGTTGTGCATAGCAGAGCACATGCAACAAAGCTACTATATCTTCTCTGAGCATAATGGTAGAGTAATTAAAAAAAATCCTTTTTGCAGAATGAAGGAAATTGATAGAGGTTGTGAACTCCATCTCATGACTCCCTGAAGACCATGGAAACAATCTGCTTATTTCAGGCAGACCTAAGTTTCCTCTGCTCTGTGTCCTTTTTGGCTTGGAAATCATATGGTCACATTAATGCATGTTGTTCCTAAATCCTGAGAGACACAAGGGTTATCAGTTCCAGAACAGCATCTCACTAAAACAGATTCAGTTTTTGGATTAGAACTGGCTCAGAAAACAACTAAAGTAACCTCATGATTGATCTGCAAAAACCCGCATGGACATACCTACTCTCTTGCCTACAAAACAATGATAATACAAATTTTCTACTTGCATGCCGTAATAGATGGGAGGAGTACACTAGGGTGAAAAGGTGCTTTATTTTTCTGTGCTCATTTATTTCTTAGCCTTTTCTTGAAACTGTTTAAGAGGTTATCAGTTGGACTGATAATGTTCAGTAAGAAGTTTTTGTAAAACCTAAAACTTGACATTTTAATCCATGAATGCATCTCTAGGTGAGTTATTCCTTGGTGAAGGATTGTCCTGAGCTACGTATCAGTTAGTTTATTGCAGGGCCTTTCTGCAACCTGATTCCTTTAGAACTCTTTGAAACTTGAATTCAATGTAACGTATACAGTAATAATGTATAATTTTTAGTCAGTCTGCACTGGGCTTTGATCATGAAATCATAGTTGACCGGATTCTTGGTTAATTTTAAAGAGCAATTCAAGAATAATAACTTGGCTGTTCTGAAAAGCTTAGCAAAATGCTTGTGAGTGCATGGAACTAACTAATTTAATTTGCATCACAGTTCCCTTCTGTAATGGAAAGAAGTGAGAACAATAGCTCTTTGGCAGTCGGCTAGGTCTGTAGGAGTTCTGTAAGTTTTACAGGAATAGGTTGATGAAAGATAATGAGTCTTCACCATGCAATTTTGTTGTGTGGTTTTCTATTCTATTTCTACTACGTGCACAAAAGCTTTCATTTTTAGTAGTGTTCTTAGACAAGGGCATAGTGAATTTATTATTGTATTTAATCGAAATTGTCTTTCAAAGTTTTTAGCTCTGCTGGAGGCTAAGTTCATCAATTACCCATGTCTGATGTGTCTTTGTGCAGAAGTTTGATGGTTTTCATGAGGTGCGGTGAAGGTGTTCAGTGGAGAAATTTTTCTGGCAAATAAAGGAGCATGTAGAATTGTGATCATTTGCAATGAGAAGTGCCCTTATTTTCAATATTCCCAGTAGGAATTGTACCTGCTCATCAGTCAATGTTTATTGGGGAGATGGGGGGAGAGGAAGGAAGGAAGGCAAGCCTAAGCTTCTTTCTTAGTATTGAAGCCTGTTGCTACTGTAATTCGCAAAGTGATGGTAGAGTGAATTTTGCTTCAGACACGTTCAGTTTAACATTTCAAACACCTTTCATCTGCTGGTGGTGAATGTGAGTGACAGCTTAATTCACAGGGATGAGCATTTCTAGAAGTATTCACAGAATGCAGATAAGTAGTTGACCACAGGAGGTCATTTGGACATAAGATGATAAAAAAGATGCAGATTAAATATATTTTTCTCTTGGAAAGGCAAATAATGTTCACATTATTTCTTCTGGTGAGTTCCCACCCAGAACATCTTCCAGCTGTAGTCAAGATCAGCAGGGAAGAAGATTGTGAGCCTGTAGTCTTTATCTGATATAAATTATTTCTAGCTCCATTGAGCCTGTGCTGAACTGATATCACGGCTACATTTGTGCACAATGTATTTGTCTTCAGTGGGTCTGTAAAAGTTTGTACCAACTGAAGCTTTTGATCTTCTGTCTTCCGGGGCAGAAGTAAGTGAAGAAATAGATGTTTTGTACATACATGTACTGGATTCTGGAATTGCCTCTGCAATGTCTGCTTGCATAGAAGAATCTTGTGCTTGTATATGTAGACTTAAATCTGGATGTCTTTTGAATACTTTGACAGATACTGCTAGTTTATAATAATTCCTTGTACAAACGCAATTCTGCAGAAGCACTTATTTTGTGCGGTGACAGTCACATTTTTTTGATCAAATACAGCTTTTCTGAATCCTTTCTAATATCACCACTCTCTTTTTTTTTTGTATAGAAGACATTAAATTAAGCCTAAAATAAATAGTGTCAATGCCTATATCCTTTTTTTGGCTTGCCTGTTATTCTTGGCTTTAATTGACATCCTACCAAAAGATAAATAGTCCTGAAAGATACGAGACTGACTGAGTAGACCTTATTTCCTGGGGCTGTTGAGATTCCTACAGCATTACATGCTGCTCCAGATTCCCTTTTACTTCTCAAAATGCAAGTTAGTCTGTATGCTTATTTAACTAAAGCAGCCTTCAGGCTCCTACATCATGGAATCATGTTATCTTGGGGGCTGGTACAGTAGGTAAATATTGGTAAATATAATTAAATAAGGAAAGGGCAACATAGGTAAACAGGAAGGAATGAAGACATTTCCCTAGGTGAGCTCTGTATTCCATGTTGAAGATAGCTCCTAGAATCATTTGCCCAGGTTATGCACAGCTTTGTCACCTTATTTGAGTTCTCAGGAAAAAAGAAAGATTCCTGGATGTATTTGAGCATATGAGATAAAAAGGACTGTGAGTATATACAAATGTTACTTCAACAAGAATATTTTTCCTGTCTTTTATTTAAGCTATTTGAAAGAAAGGAAGGAAAACAATAATTATTTAACTTGAAGTACTGTGTTATCCAGGACATGTCTCTTGACTATTGTGAATGAGAATGCATTTCAGAATGAAAAGCAGTAAACAGAACAGTGGTGGGATAGTACTGTTGCTAATTGTTAATGATCATAAAAGGTAAATACCTTGAGTTGATAAATATCTTTGTGATTCTAATTTAGGTAAATGCTAGCATGAGAAGGGAGATATCAGTGAAGTGAGAAAAAGGAAACGTGGAATAAAATATCTCTCCATTTATTTTCTCTTAGGTATGAACTTGTACAGAGAGGTATGTTCACAGCAAAAGATGTTGGATTGGTTCCAGCTGTGTATACCCACAACCAGCAACTTGAGACTGAGAATACGTATTTGAGGAAAGATCTGGAAAAATATAAACTTGCTGCAAAGTATGTTATTTGATCTTAATGAAACTTTGATATGCTAGTATATAAATGGTCAGATAAAGTACTTAGTGGAAATAGTAAGTTCCTGTTTGTTATGCTAGCTATGCATATTTTTATTTCTAGGTGACATTTATGATTGAAGTTCCATTTTTTCTGAGCTCTATTAGCAATCTAAATCTTAATTTCTTTTATTTGTATTTTCTGGGCTATAGAAAATAATTTTCAATATCCAGTAATCACAACAAATTAATACAAAGAATCATGACTGTAATATGTAGAACCAGAAAACAAATGGTTATGTGCATTTTATATTAAATTACAGTGCTATAAATTACAGCTACCACAAAACATCAACATAGGGGAAAAAAAATCATTGTACATTTATTCTTCATTTTTTTTTAATTGCAAAAAATCTATCACCCTGGCCCTAGTGGTGAACAGTATGTCACTGTAAATTACCACCATTCATTATACCTGTGTGTACATGATAGTAGCTGAATTTACAAGTCAGTGGTACTTGGTCATAAGAGAGTTAAAATATTTAGCCTATATAATGGAGAGGTGCAATAATGAACTACTTGTAACTTAGTCTTTTCTGTACGTGTTCATTGAGAATTTACCTTGAGACCTAATAATGCACTTGCTTCGATTTTGCCAGTGCCTAGTTTGAAAATATGGAGCTGTAAAAAAAAAAAGTTAACTCCATCTCTTTGATTTTCTTGAAGATTGCTCAAACTACTAATTTTCATTTAGATTGTTCCTTTATATGAAAAATAGATATTCGAATCTTAAGTAATAATTGCTGATGATAATAACTATAATAAAATTATTTTCCAATCATAATGTTTTACTACATTTTAAATTAATAAATTAATTACCCATAATCTAATAGCTACATAAACAGCTTTAATAATTGAGTCAAATATTGGTACAGTTTAAATACACTGTTGCACTAGGAGATGGGCCATAGAGAAAACATTCCTTTATTTTCATCTGCAGGTTCTTTGGACAATGGACAGTTAGGGGCTGTATCTCCCCCTTGAATGGGAGAATAAGAAGCAGTAGTTGTAGTTGTGAAACTTGATTTGTGCTAGTGGTCGCTACTTCATTTTTGAATCTTTTTGTTTCAGTTAACTTTCAAAGTTTTCATTGCTACTAATGTTAAAAGTTCAATGCTTCTATAAAATTAATTGCACTTTGTTTGGAGTAATTTATGAATTAGAACAGTACTGTTTCTGGAATAATGGGTGAAATTGAGCATTTCTGCTCTACTACCATGAGTGACAGTGTTTCCTGGTCTGTATTGGATAAACTCTCACCATGTAACACTCTATAATAAATCCATTTATTGTAGTGGCTCTTGACAGCATTTTTTTCTTGTTCATACATTCAATAACTGTAGTCGGTACCCTTGCTATGATAAAGCAAATATTCCAGCAGGAGGCAAAATTACCTGAAGGACAGTTTGAGTCTTCAATTATTGTGAGAGAGAATTCAAATTCACCAGCTTACACTGAAAACAGAATGCTGAGGAGCACTGAAGAAGTGTTGATTTGACTGGTTAGAAACCAAGGATTTGTGAGCAAAGAAAGTCTCATATCTTGCTCTGTGGATTAGTCAGGAAACTTTCAATGCGAGATACAGTGCTGTGGAGCATATTTGAAACATATTTCTGAGCTTAGTACTCTTGGCAGCCGTCTTGCAGAAAAGAGATGTTATTTGGGACGTAGGCAGTATGGGGGCTCTGGATAAATGACTGTAAAGCAATTACTTCCTGCTTTAGTGTTGTTTAGCAATTGGTGGAAGAGAGTCAGCGCCTGGAAGCTAACTGTAATTGTTCTTTGGGTGTTTTAATATAGTATTTACATGATTGCATGGCAAGCAGGCAGGCAAGTAGAGTAGATTGCAGGCTGTTGGTTACATTTCACTGTGGTGTTTCATTATTTAAGGGGAAAAATCACATTCAGCCTCACTTCCTATATACAGTGAGTATGTATTTTTAATAGGTTGTCCAGTGTTTGAAGGCATCTTGAGATACAACAAAATCTCTGAATGCATATATTAAAAGAAATAAATAACAGCATAATTATTTTACTCTAAAGCTAGTGATAGTTATTGCCTTAAAGTTTAGATACACCACTAATCTTTATTTAAATTATTTTTAAAAATGGATATTGTGTTGTGATAGAAATCAAAACTAATTTTATGTTGGTTTGCTATGTGACAGTAGTTGAAGTATATCTTAAGTGTACTCTCTCTTTCTTTTATCTTGAAGGCTGCAGTTGAGCCCTGATTGATTGGTAAGGGATGTTGTTATCTGTTGCAGTATTTCTCAAATGGAAGCATAGATATTCTTTCCAATCTGCAATAAAAATTTGAAAACAGCATCTCTGAAAACTGTTAACTCTTACAGGAGACTAGCTGAGTTTAATTCATTGTCTTCAGGGATGATTTGTGTCATTCAAACATTTAATATTCTAGTAATATTTGCTTGTCAGTTGAATAATAGATTGTAATTTCACAGCAATATTAAACTCTGCCTATCTGATGATTTAAAATAGCTTGAATTACATATATTTTGTGTTTTCCTGTGGCCAGACCCTTTGTATTGCCTTTGTATTTCAACATGTAGGTAGACAACATAATAGTATATCAGGTTTAAGATTGTGTTGATCACAGGGACTGCTAACTGTGGTATTTATAATTTTTTTAAACATTCAGGAATCTGTTAGGCAGGTGGAATGAAAGTTGTGTACAGCTTTTGTTTGAGGTTTGTAGCTGTGTTCACAAACCTCAGTTGGGAAGTTTAAATATTTGCGGGTATCTTTCTGTCCTGATTTTTAGAAGCATGCTCACAAATATACACACAGTTTACAGCCACAGTAACAGTCAAAATATAAAGCAATCCTGGAAGTAATATTTATTATTACTGTTGGTGCTATCACCAGCAATAAAATCCTCCTGTTTCTGTGCTAAAATCTAACCATTCCTGCAAATATTTCTGAACTTACACAATGAAAAAATTAAAGTGCACACTTTCTGTATGGTGCACCACATTTAAACTCATCTATTTAATTACACAGTAATTTAGTAGCATCCTTACTACTAAATGCCATATAAGCATGAGTAAAAGCATGAAAGTATATGGTGTCTAAAACTACTTCAATTAAAGTTTTAGGGCTACAGCTTGCCACATGCTGAGGAATAAAGTCTCACCTAAATTCAGTGAGAACAGTGCACGTAATTCACCACTGAAAATCCCCACTTGGTTTTACTGGACCTTGCCCTCTTCTGCTGTTTTTATCAAACTACTTGCTTGAGAAAAGTTTAAATGGAGAGACCTGCAGTCTTTGACATACCTTAACCAAAAGAAATGGATATTTGCTTTGCTATGGCTGTAGCAACATCTTAGAACCAGTCATCTGCTTAGCTCTGAAGGGGCAGGTTTTGTATTCAAGATCTTATGGCAATTCAAGTTTTGTGACTGGTGTCATGATGGAATTGTTTCACAGAAGTATCCTGAGACCATGGGTTTATTTACCTCTCAGATCTTCCACTCTTCATGGGAGCTCGAACAGAGCCATAATCTGTACTTTGTCTCCCAATACCAATATACCAAGTTACTCTTGTTTCACAGCTTCTGTCATTTGTGCACGTGCGTACCAAAGCTACCTGAATGCCCACAGCTCCTTTGAGCTTTTCATGGTGTTACTGCAGGGGCAGTGCTACCTGTTTCCATTTCCCTGCCAGCTTTTTCTCAGCTTTGACTGAGACATAGTGGCATTAATTCACTGTGCTTTTCTGCAGGTCTTTCTAACTGTTCCTGTACAATTCACATATAGATGTACACAGAGAAATATGATAGTTTATATAGATAATAAATACAGCAAATGCATAGACAGTAAATAAAAATTATTTGTACAATTAAATATAATGGACTAGCAGTTATGGGTCTTCTTCCTGGACGTGTGATTTTGACATACTCCACTGTTATAGTGGTTTTCCTAGCTCTTCAGATCCTGCTGGAGAGGAAATGAGCTGTATTTTTGCAAAGAGCAAATACCTAATTTCTGTGTAAGATAATTTCAAGCTTCCTTTGCAATTAAACAATTCATCCTTTTAATCCTTCTTGTCAAACCTGTATCAGTAAAGGCAAGGAGAAAACATATGAAATATATACAGAGTATTTTCTTTTATGCTTATGGAGCAGAGTATCTTCCTACTGTCACATAGAGGGGACAGTTGGGAACAGGCTGCAAACATTGAATACAGCCCAGAGCTTTTCTAGCACAATTTTTTCCAGAAGCTCTCTAAATGCATGTATTTGCAAGGCAACAATAGTTATCCTTTGGCATGGTATTTGTCCTTCTAGCATGTACCATTGTGTTGGGCTCCAGGCGCAACTTAGATGTTAGAAAATCAGTATTGCAACACATTTTCATGTAGAATTTTAAACCTACAAGAGTACTGTTTTCTAATCACCTGTAATTTGAATGTGTACCTCCACAAGACCCCTTGTTCTTAAAGTAAGATTAATGTCTGAGGTTTATAATGCCAGAATCTGTATGGATTCTATCTAGAGGAACTGAGGAAAGGTAGTGGTGAAGACTACCCATGGTTTTGTACATCAGCTGGCAGCAAAAAGACCTCAAAAGTATATGTTCTCCACCACAGGGCCTACTACCAGAAGTTTTCAACTTGAATACAGTAGGCAAGTGCATGTCTCAAGATTAATTCTATGTGTATTCAACATACCCTGATGAGCAATTAATAGGAGATGACTAATGCTTCTCTCTTACATTTTCAAAGCAAAGCAAAAGAAGCTTTCCTAAAAATGCAGCAAGAATGTGACTTCCATCGAATGCATCATCGGCGAGTGGCCCAGGAGAAAGACAGGCTTATTTGTGACATGAAAAGGTAAAAAATTATTTTAATTACCATACATGTAACACTAAAGATAATGTCTTTAGTTGATACCTGGTAATGAGATAACATTGTGGAATTTAAAGTGCAAAAGTGAAGCTAGCTGTATTTAGTGTCCTGGTATATTGCAGTTCCATCTGACTGCTGTGCCGTGTGTCTTAAACAATTTCTAATTTTCTTTTTTTTTATGGTGTGATGTGGCATTAATAAATAAATAGCATTTCTAATAGTTTAAAATATAAATGAGATTTTCTTTTACCCAGATATTTTTCTATAAATACATAGTGATTTCTGGATTTGGATTCTTTGTCCATTTTAAGGGCAACTGGCATCACACTGGCTTCAGAACCTTCGCATTCATGATTTCCGTAACTGGTATTTTTACCTTTTTACATCTTGAACTTCCTATATGGAATTTGCTGTGTTGCTTTGGTTGCAAATAAGCCCAAACTAGTCCATTGGTACCAAATTATAATAGTTTATTTTATAATACTCCGTAATTTTTTCATTTTGGTATTCTCCAAGTTTTCTATTAACTGTTGTGCTTCTTTCCCCCCATGAGCAGAACTTTTACATTATCCATCTGAAGACCACTAGGCCAGGTGAAAGAGTTGAGTATAGAATCTTCTTTGCACATGTTTATGCCAGCACTTGTTTTAGAATAACGTTGGGGAGCGGCTTACATCTGCAGCCCAAACGAGTCCAAACAGAATTTTGGCTTGTCAATATTTTTGTCAATAAATGTGTGTAATTGCAAGAGTGTGTTCTACATCTTTAACCTTGAAATCCACGCATACTATTGCAAGAGCTCAGTATTCACTGACTTATCCTGTGTGTCAGCTTTTTTTTCCCAAATGCCATATTTTTGAAGCTTATTGTTTTGTGCTTCTCTTGAGAGGTTATATATCTGACTTTTAGTTGGTCTGAAGAATTAAAGTGGTTAAGTATTCTAAATGTAATGTGCAGTGAAGAAAGAAATAGTAATTTTACTACAACTGTTTGTCTAGATTATGATCTTAGTTGTTAGGTGGATAATAGCTGCAAGTCTTTTTCTTCCAATGAAATATCGTCCATCTGCAAGAAAACAAATTAACAAAAATTAATGTGCAATATGTATATGAAGGATTAAGAACAGATCAAAACTGGATGGATTGTTTTAAAAGATATCAGTAAACAAACTGTGAAACTTCTCCTTGGTCTGGCTTCTTACGTTTGTTTTTTTCTTGCAGTATTCTGGTTGGGTGGTTACATACTAAGTACCTTTGTCTCCTCTGTGTTGACCTTTTGGCACTTTTATTCCTCTATTTGGGGAAGAAAAAGGTTACACAGACATAAATCTCTGATTCAACTCATCTTTGAATCATTTCTCTTATTTGCAGGCTGAAGGCACATTATGAATCATATGAACCAGTGCTGATACAGTTGACTGAAAAATACGATACTATGCTGAGACAGAAAATGTTAATTAGTTTGGAGAGAGACAGAGCAGTTGGGCAGGTAAAACTGTGGTGAACATTACTTGCAAAGCTGTAAAGAAGAGCTTTTGGGGTTTATTTCGGTAAATAGATAGGATATTTCTGTTAAAGCAGCTCACTTATGCAATAGTTTGAAGCAGAATATTTTAGTGAGTTTCATGTTATTTGGTTAATATTAAGTGTGTGTGAAATTTAGTGCCATGAAGTAGTAGTTCTCAGTCTGTACTTGCTCAGTGCTACTCTACAGAAGTCAGCAATGTGCAGACTTTGTTACACTTTCAGTGTCAATAGCTTGAGGGCAGGTGTGATATTGCCAGATTCGTATGCTTCTGTTTGTGCCTTTAGAAATCTCTTATTTTAACTTTCTTTATTACTACTTATTATTTTATGTTTTCCTAAATATATCCAGGAATGACCTAATAGTTCAGGAATAAATATCAGAGGCAATTTTTCTATCTTGTAGGTGGAATAACAAGAGTAGTATTTTACTCCTATAATCTTATCTGATGTATAGGTTGGTATACATGATATATAGGTATACGTGGTATAGCATGTATATATATATCCTAGCTGTGGTATACACAGATAGGATGGATGAAGAACAAAAAATTACCTTGCATGTGTTTTAACCAGTAAGTTGTTTGTACAAAAAAAATGGAGGGAAAAAAGAAAGGGAGAAAACCTCCCAAAATGCATTGCATTTCAGCAGTAGCATCAATTATATGTGGGTAACATGAAAAGAATTTACCATGCTTGCAGTTTATTCTGGTAGTCCTCATCTCTCTTTTCCTCTGCCTCCCAATTTTTCTCAGGTCTCTCACCTGAGAGTTTACTTTTAAAAGACTGAAAATTACATATTTGAAATTTCAATAAGTTAATGTTCTCTAGGAAAAGAAAGATTACTGTCCATATATGCTGACTCAGGACTATGAAATACAGAACAATCCAATGCTATGAAATTTCAGGAACATATGTAAGATCTATCCAGTTATGAAGTGTATGCATTCTGGAGTGGTGACTTTGTAATGCTTAACACCATATTGTGCCATTAAGTTAAAGATCAGTGCAGTGATAGCAGTGGTTAAAAGTTGATGTTGTGGTAAGAGCCTGACTATTCTGTGTCTGCCTTGTTTTAATGGAGCTGTAAAAGTATTTTGAGAGATTTTGGATGGCTTGTGTTTTGTCACATTGTTTCACTGGGCCTTTCCAAAATAATGAATTAGGAGTAATATTTATAATTTGGCAAAAATAATCACAAAAATAAAAAAATTATAGATGGAACTTATTATTTAAATAAGCAGGCATAAATTCTGTGTGTTGTAAACAGACAGTTCAAACGCAATGTTTTCATATTACCTCTTCTTATTCTCTCCTCTTTTAAAATTAGGTTAAAAGTTTGCAAGCCAGATTACGAATGTTAGAGTCTGTATGTGGTATTCACATTCCTGGGACAGAAGGTAAAATATTCCCATCACCAGGCTCAGGCTGGTTTTGGGCTTTTTGTTGTGATGCGTTTAAAAATCTGGTGTAACAGTAAATAAAAAATACATGCACTATAAACATTTTATAAGCTGTCCTGGTGACAGAGCAACAATTTTATCATTTGAGTATTTATTATAAAATGTATCCACTAACAACAGTGAGATTGCTGTTGGCAATGTGGAATATGTGAGAAACTATGGAAGGACTATGTTCTAGAAATGTATTTTGTGTCTGATTTTGTTATCCACTGATATTATTGTTTTATTTTATAGTTTTTTTTTAAATGTGAGTGTTCTTTTCCAGCTCGCTGTACGAAGCTGTGTGTGGTGGTCTGGAAACATTTTGAACATACTGGTGTTATGAAATCCGGCCTCTGATTTTAGCATGTCTCATTTTTACAGGGGGTTGCTAGAGTTATATAATACCTGCTGGAATAGTATCTTTACCTGTGTGGTACTAGACTACTTCCCCGGTATTTTGAATAATTGTATAATTTTTAAATTATTTTTTTTAACTCCATCAGAAAAAAACATAGCACCTCTGGTTTCCTAAGTAAACAAAGCCCATGCTATCACATTCTTTGTGAGCATCACTCCCACTAATAATTTTGAACCTGTTTTCCAATTTCAGCTGCATTTGACAGTGAGATAAGTCTCAAATAATCTAGGTTTCCAAAAGACTCTTGAAAATAGATGAAAACATGAAAAATGGAAATGGTGAGCTCTACCCTCTTTGACAACAGAGTATTCTCGTGACAAGGGGATGTTGCACCCACCTTAGTCATGAGCAGAACTCCAGTCAGAGATGGCAGTTGATTTGACATTAAAAAACCTGACATTTCTCAGCCGCATAGGTGACCAGATATCAGATATTTCACAACTTCTGGGTGAAGCATTTGTTGCAATTAGGACACTTTTTTTTGGTATCTGTTCTTTTGTGTTTTTTTCCAGTGTGTTAAAGGCCTGAAATTCCTTTTGCACGGGCAATATGCCCCAGGTAAAAAGCCACTGGGTTACCCCAGCCTTTGACAATCGAGCTTCGTTAGTTCCCACATTCATGGGGTTAATTCCATTGCATAAAATTCCTGTAGAAGACACAAAGCTGAGAAGAACAACAGTAGCCACAAACTTTTTTGGTTTCTTTTTTGGATTTGTAATTGAGTGAAGAGGTCAGCAAGCATTTCCTTGGCTATAAAGATGGCTTATTTACTATTAATGCAAAAATTCCAACTACCATCCATATCATTGCTTACTGCCTGCTTATTATAAGCATAGCATGTTTGGTTTCATTTTTTCCTTCAAATTCTATTTAATGTAGGTCGAAGCAGTTGGTCTCTTAAATTGTCGTAAATTGCTACAAGCACTGGACTGAGATCTAATTATCTGAAAAATGCCCCTAATCCTAGCTCAGGTCTCGGTTTCCAGGCAGCGGTGGGAGGCTTCTATAGCTGAGGAGTCCCTTGGGGCGCTCCCTACTTTCTAAACTACTGTTTAGTTAAAAGCATAGCTGCTTTCATTTCTGTGAGAACCTGGAAGGGTTCTGTAGTCTTACCCTGTATAAACTAAGCTATAATTTTAATTCTGTATACAAGCAAATAGCATGTAGGAATTAGTATCATACTCCTCAGCAAGGCACATTTCAGGCCCCCAGAATACCTTTCTGTGGCTGTGGGTACTGGATGTGCTCTGCTGTAGAGAACAGGCTTTTTATTTTTTGTTCGTTTAGAGCATATAGCATTCAACTTTTCATTATACTCACACTTGAGGATATATAGCGTGGGTTCTTCCCAAATGCTAGTGTTTTACAGTATTGATGCCCCATCTGTCTTTCACACACTTTCATTTGTTGTTTGAGTGATTCTAAAAACCACTCTCCGACTATTCACAGTACTTGTTTATCCTCCAAAAATCTTGAGAGCGATTTACGATACCAAAAAGTGACAAGAAGGGGAGCATTTTATAATAGTCTACAACACAAACTGTTAGGCTCATCAGCCACCCACGTGCTTGTAAAAGCCTTAATTTGCTCTATACCCTGTGTATCATAAATTAAATGTTATTTCAGTTCATGTCTTTCCAGTGCTTTGTCCTCTAATACTACATAATTTTTATTGCCCTCTGTAGGTCACACTTATGTCTCAGTGGGTTATATTGTTTCTTATTCAGATACTTTCTGCTGCTTCTTGAAAGATGGTCATGTTCTGTTGCCTCTAGAATTCTTATTCATGAGGCAGTATAATCCAAACCTTGAGAAGCAAGCAGTGTGGAGATACTGGAAACGTGTTTGCTGTGTTTTTCTCTAAATTTGAGTTCTTAGTTTGGATGGAACCAGTGCTGTTTGGCTTGGAAATCTCTGCTGTAAGGGGACCTATAGCTGCATTTTTTCAGTTGCTGTCTCTTCGGGGCTGACTTTTGTGCTATAGTATGTTGGTACATTGCAATTACAAGATATTGAACATTCAGGTTGGCAAGTTACCATTTGCCAAGGTAAAAAGCCTTTTCTGGCCAACTGTCTGCTTTCACTGCAGTGCAGAGCCTGAAGGAATGAGAACGGCTTTTCCTGGCAGCAGGAGATGGCCCGTCACTGCTCCTGCTGCTGCTTCTGTCCCACAACCTGACTTGACCGCAGAGCACTTGGAAAGCTGGCTTTGGCTAGAGGGCACTGAGACTGGCTTTTAATTGTGTTTGGGTTTGCTGAAGTGTTTGAGGTTTTGAATAACGGCCATGAGGTCCTGCACATCCAATCCATTGTGGGTTTGGTTTTTGTTTAGTTTGGTTTTTTTTTCTTTTGAGGGTGTCATACAGTGCATAATGAAGAAGAAAGGGAAGCTTCATAGTATTCACAATGAGATTGAATTGTAATTTGTGTCTGGCTACCAGGTAGAAAAAAAATTAACAGTAGATAATAATTTTTGGACAACTATTCTGAACTGACTTAAGCAGTTGATGTAGCAGCTTCAGCCTGATGCATTCCAAACAACTGAAGAGGCTAGCATCCACCATAATAGAGAATGTAATTTATTTATAAGTTGTTTTTTTGCTGTCCCACTGCTTTGCAAACAGCGCTTTGTACACAAGTCCTTCAAGAGAAAGTTTTCTTCAGGAGTCTTAAAATGTATTAGACATTTAAGTTTTTATTTCCTATATATTTACCTTGCTTGTGTAAAGTTGATATGAAGGACATGTAATAGTTGGAGAGGAACTAGTTAATGGTTAAGATTAGGACTCTGTGATCTTGTGGGCTATTTCTCCGTCCCTGCTATGCTCACTCAGAAGCCAGCTCTGAAAGAAAAGCTGTATTTTGAGATCAGAGTATTTTTAAAAGGGATTGGATATTTTGTGTAAGAAGATTTGCACTAAAACCTGGGTTTGATTTTGTTTTAAATCTGATCCTCCCTGATGTGATAGCAAGGCCCTACATAGAGGGATCTAGTTATCAAAGAGAAATAAATTATTTCCTTTTTTATTTAGGTTATTGATGTATTTTAACAGAGTACTTGCACCCTTACTTATGGATCAAGACACTGTTAAGTGGTGCCCTGGAAAATACCCCTTGTGCCTGAAGGAATTAAGCAGTGTTGATTGTGGCTTGCTTATAAACTGAACTGAACGCTGCTGTAACAGCTGGTTCTAAAAACGTGTTATAAAGCTGTTACTTACTCAGTACATTTCTTGTATTTTCTAAAAACAACAGCTGCTTATTTATTAGCCAATTATATTCAAAAGTTGAACTCAATGAGTTTCTTTACTCATGGTTGAACTAACTCATTGCTAAGACTGTTAACTGTGCTTTTCCTTTCCTTGATCTGTGTAATTGCTGTTAGAAGGTCATGCAAAAAGAAATTTAAAATGCACCAGTTAAAGTACTTAAACCTGGATTTCCCCATTCCATGTACAATGCAATCAGAATAGAGACTCTGTAAACACAAGCTGTTGACAACTTAGTGCAATTGCAACAGTTCTTTGGAATTTGTTCTTTTTTTCCCCTTTTTAATGGTTACTGACTTTTTAAGCCCTTCAACTGTCATAATTCTTTTGGCTTATAAGTATGTGTATTTCAAAAGCACCAACAAACCAAATAGTCTGTGAGTAACGTGCTGGTGGGTAGCGGTTACTGAGTGAGTAGAATATGAATATTCTGTTTACTGTGTAGTCTGAATCTTTCTTACTGGATTTCTACTTTATTACTTCTTGTTCTAACAGGTTGTTTGGGGTTTTTTAAACGGAATTCTTATATATTTTAAGGATGTATCCTGCCTTCCCTTAGGGTTCTTTTCTGCAGACCACACAATTTCACTTTTCACCTTTTCTTAGACAGTTGTGTTTCACAGCCTTTTAATCATTCCTATTGCTCTATTGTAGATGCTCTGCTTGACTCCTGAAGAGCTGTGATCAGACTGAACACAATACTGCAGCCAAAGCTATATGCCAGCTGAACAAAGCAAGAAGAATATTCCACATCCTCCCTACAATATTCCTGGTTTACGTTGCAGTATGGTGTTCAGCTATTCTGCAATATTGTGTCATTGTTAACTCATGCTAAGCTTGTTTTATTCAATAAACCCTAGAGCCCATTCTAAATAAAAGCTGTTTGATCAACTGGTTCTTATCTTCTTGTTCTGTATTTGTACATTTGATCATTTTTTAAAAGGCAGTTTTGTACCTTTTCTTACGCTGCCTGTTATTTCTTTAGATCAATTCTCCAAAGGGTCACATTTTGAATTGTATTCCTGTCCTCAATGGCACTTGTAGTTCCACCTCCACCAAACCCAGTTCATTTGGTCTGCAAGTTTAGTCAGCGTATTTTCTGTTCCATTTTCCAGATCATTGATGACAGTGTATCCTGGCAGAAGCTTATTCAATATATCTGCAAATTTCCAGTGTGTTTTCCATTAATTTAGGAAAGTTTCCACCAGGCCAGATTTCCACAGCTGCTAACAGGAATGATCGGTGGGACAGTATCCAAAGCCTTATTAAAAACATAAGAGCTCTTGCATCTTATCTTCAAAGTAAGATAAAGTTACAACCTTTAATGCCTCTCTTCTATCCATGAGACCTCTTATCCTGTTATAGATGCAATTTAGAGTGGTTTTAAACATTTTTTTCCTTGCACTACTTTTCCTGGTTTCTTCCAGATGTTCAGTAAAATTTTATTTATTCATTACAAATTTATTTGGGAGTTTAAGTTATACTGTCTAGTTTCTTAGCTTTTACTTTTTATCTCATTTGAAATACAGACATATTTTTCTGTTCCCATCTCTAGACTGCAGTCTTCTATCTTTGTAACTGATACTTATTTTCTTACGTCTCTGTCTGGAGTTTTACTCTACCAGTAAAGGACTGTAGAAATCAGTATTCCCAGTCAGTCATCCACGCTTTCTTAGTAACCTTATGACAAACACATATGACAAACTCTTTCCAGTTCTGTCCCAAGATGCCTGTGCTCATTTATATTCAAGTTCAATAATCTGATGAAGTAGTTATTTGGTTTTAGCTTCCCTTCTGTTTGAGGGCACAGAACCAGCAGTTCTTCTAAATTTTGTACGGTTTCTTCCATAGAATTGAGCAGAAAGTTGGGTTTCATACAGGTACACATGTGATATTTCAACCCAAAGTTGTATTAGTTACTGAAGCTATTATATGTGTATGATTGGATTTTACTTTTGTATTCGTTTAATATACCATTGGCCATAATTTCAAAATCTGTTCCACAGAAACAGGTAACATATCAAGTCCAGCAATGTCCAGTGCACCTTTTGATAAACTTTTACACCAAATAAAACTTCAGAAAATTAAATTGTATTGTAATACATTATATGTGGAAATAGAATTTATCACACATAAAGAAGCTGTGATTGCCCTACTAATAGAAGCAATCAAACTTAGAATATACTCTGTGAGGAACCCGAGAGGATAAAACTGTAAAAATAGGAAAAGTATATTTCAACAGGATAATGAAAATCACATTATCAAAGGTTCTCTACAATTTTAATGACCTGTGAGTGCATTTTAATTAATTTAAATGTTTAAAGCAGGACTCTACACACATATTTAATCTAAGAATATGCTATTGATACTGGCTTGTTACAGACTAGATATGTGAACAATTTAGCCTAATTGCCTGTTACTGTATAATTTAATTGTAACAAAGATTTTAAAATCAGGAGAATACATTCTCTCTCAGAAAAAAATCCAGTTGTTTTTTCACTGTTTCAGTGATAAACTTCCTATCAAAGGGACCTTAGGTTTTAAATTGTGTGTCAGCATTTACAGGGTATTGCAATAACACAATATGCGTCTGTCCTTGAAGTAAATGTTCTAGCTCAGCTATGAGTCATATTTGCATCTACTTAAAAGTAAGAACAGGCATTTATTAGATCACTATTTAGCTACAAGACATGGAAATGGTTTTAATCATTTTCATCATTATTTAAATCCTATTTCATCATTCATCACTCGTATGTAACAACACAGTTAATACAAATGTTTATAATTTTGTCTCAAGCATACAATTTCATAGCAATGTATTTGCTTTTTACTGAATGAGATATAATCCAAATGCTTAAATTTTAAAATTGTATAAACTGTTCACTCTGAACTTTCTTAAGCTTAAATGTTCACTTACATTTACTGGAAAAAGCTAAACAATATTTTACAGTGAACTTTACCCAGATTTCTCATATTTTCCAGTTTCTTTTTCTGTATTTTGTCATAAATGCACTGTTTGAATACATAATTTTTAATTGCATTTATTTCTTCTATATAGTTCTCACCTGAACTCCATGGAACTGGCCGATGTATGCTCTGACTCTTCCTTTGTGGTATAAAGAGAATTGAAATGAAGTGTAATCATAATCTGCATACATGTAAGTCAGTTTTATCCCCCTAAAATTTTTTTAAGGTCTTATTTTAATTATTGTAAATGAGAACAAGGCTATTGTTTACAGTACACTCTTCAACTCAAAGACATTGCCATGTTGAGTCATTGTGAGAAAGAACATAAGTTCCATAAGACATGGCAGATTTTAAAATATTTGTTGATCTAGGTCAAAGAAGGTGATGAGGCACCACACAGGAATTTAATTCCAAATATCACATAAAAGGAAGGCAAGGCACTCATTTATACCCAATCCTTTTGACTGGAACAAATATTCAGACAGCTGAACTGTTGAGTAAGAACACACTATTAAAACAAACCATCTTAGATTAGAACTGCAGTTTGATAAATGTGCACTACAGGACAGAGTTCTGTGAATACCTTTGTTTTAAACACAACTTTAAGTCACCCATTCCCTCTGCCATTTCCTTGTAACAGCCTAAGTAAGTAGACTATTCACATGCGGTATCTAAGGCAGTATTCTTTGTTAGGGAAAAGGAAATATTTAGAAATAATAGAGCCAGGAAATTTAAAGTGAAAGAAGTTATTGTTCCATTGTTGGAAAAGATGTTCTTCTCACACCTGAAGTGTTAGATTATTGCTTAGCCACGGTAAGACCAAGTACATTCAAACATGCCTGTGTTTTCTGATGTCTTATTTCTGGAGCTACTTCAGTTTTCAAATCCATTGATTTGAAATCAGGGACTCTGGTAGGACTCATTTGGGAAACATAAGATCTGCAGAAACACATATGCTTGCCAGAACCAGTCAACTAACAGTGCTCATGAATTTCAAAGTACAGGAGAGAGCCAGACAGGCATACTACCTGTGTCGAGATTCTATATTTTGGGGGTGAAACAGAACTCCACTGAAATTTACTACAAAACTCCTGATGACTTCAGTAGGAACAGGAACAAAAAATAAGATATGTGATTCAGAAAGCAATAGAATATATTTTTATTTATTTATTTGGAGTTTCAAGAGAACAAAAAGGGATGAAAACAGAAATAAAACAGTAAGTTCATCAGAGGAGAGGTGCGCTACTACCATCAGACAGAAGAAATGCCCTTGCAAAACCAGAAACAGACAAAAAATAAATCACCATGGACATAGCCTTGTGGAGAGAGGGAAAGGGAAGATTGAAGCCGATTCTGACTACATGTAAGCTAAAGCTTTCTCAGGTTCTCAAAAAACACAGTTTAAACTCTTAACTATGGTTTTCAAAAAGTTTTAAGAGCTTAAGAAATTTTTAAGGATTGGTGTTTATTTTGATTTTAAAAAATAAAAAGCCATGTAATATAGTCCCAAAATGCAACCTCAGTAAATAAACCAAATAGAATAAAGTAAGTAAAGAAATTCCTTTCAACAATTAAAAAAAATCAATTGGGAATTAATTTTAGTTTTGCACAATTTCCAGACTGAAACAGCGATACACCTTTGGTTTACTCAAGTTTAGAAACTTTCTTTGACTATTAAGAAATCACCAATTTTTTGCCTGTAGGCTCCCAGATGTTATACCCTCTAGACCCAGCTGAAACAGCCAGGTTCAACTGCTTGAAAAGTTTGCAGGCACTGCAGACTAGGTCAGCGTTTCTCCAGTTACGAAAGAAACATGAAGAACAACAAACATTTATAGCCAGTGCTCTTCCTCTGCAGGGCAATTACATCAGACTCTCAAAAAGTAGCTTACTAGCTTCAACTAAAGTTCTTATTGTTCCCTGAATAATTAGGTGCAATAGAAATTCAAGTTAAAAATAAAAAAACCTGTTGCCTACCTGTCCTATGTACTTTTACTAGGCATTTGTCACTACATAACAGACTTCTTTCAGTCACGTTGGACAAGTGTTTTTCACTGCAGACTAGTAAAAGTTTGAAGTGTACTTTGGATTAGGTACTGAGCAGCTGCAAAGAATGCTGCATAACTTTGGATATGTCTTGCCTATATTCTTCTCTGCACCTATGGATCATATGAAGAGGTTTCAGCATCAAGGATTTTTTGCTGCCCAGCTTCCTGAGGAGCTTTCTGGGTAGGACCTTCCAACTTTGTCTTCCTTTGCTATAAAATAAAACCAACACAAGTATCATCAGAATGCATTTTTACTTATATTTTTGGAAGATATCGCTTTACTTAATATTAGCTAGACATAGGAAATTTTAAAAGAAACACACTACTTTAAATAAAAAGATATTCAGGTTCCTGTGTCATCCATATGAAGTATTCCAAGACTACATATAACTCTGCTCCACAAATTATTTTGGTGTGATCTATTTCAGCTTACCTAATGGTGCCCTAGATTTTGCCCCCAAAATGTGGCAATGATTTTGAATCTTTCAGTTCAGAAGAGTGTCACAGTAAAATGGATGCAATTCTTAATTTCTCTCAGAGCCAGAAGAAACATCATCTCACTGCATCCTATCCAGTATCTGCCACCAATGAGTTATTCTGCTTTACAGCCTGTATTCCCTTTTGTTTCCCTGGACTTTCTCCCAGCCCACCTTTCAAACAAGGAATTTGTACTGAATCCCAACAGGATTTGGGCACTTACATCCCTCCAGTTCTTTGAAAAAAATCTTGGATTGAAAAACACATTATACAGCTAAAATCCAGACTGAATCAAATGTGCTTCACACTACACATTTCTAAATGCTTGCTTTTGTAAAATAGTTTTATTAAGCCTTGACACCAACCTTTCTGACTTATAGGAGAGAAAAACCACCGTCTCCAATCTTGAGGCAAAAAAACCCCAAACAGATCAAGCAAACACAAAACCTTTTATATACCCAACTTGAGTAAAACTGTAACTGATAAAAAGAACTGTGCCTGGCCCAACAAAACGTCTGTATTCTCACTGGTATTTATGGTAGTAAATACAGAGAAACACTGGAACAGGTTGCCTAGGGAGGTTGTTAGTGGAATGGGATTTGCCAGCCAGCAGATGTGTGTTTGTGCATTGATGAGCATAAATGGTAGCTCTAGAACAGCATGAGCAGCTTCTTGGCCAGTGGGACTTCATTTAAACTTCATTTAGATGGAATCCATACTTTCGTGTATGATATTCTGTGTGTAATAGGTAATGTGATGATGGCTTTAGTTTTAGACTTTGCCTAAATGTGTTTTTAACTGAAAGACCTACATGGAGGAAATAAGAAAATGTTTAAGAATGTTAGCTACAAATAAAGCTGTATGTAAAAAAAATATTCATACAACTGTAGGAAAAACTTATAAAAGACATGGATAAAATTTTCCATCCATCGTTGCAGCTTTGTTAAATCAAGGCACTCAAAGCTGTGCATTTCTAGAAAGAAATTGTTTGATATTTGACACCATTAGTCCTTGATAAAATTAACTTGCAGAGCATCCAAAGGGTTTCTGTGTGTTAAGGAACATTGCTTATTTTGAGTCATTACGTGCTGCTGAGAATACTAAACTAACAGCCCCCAAGACTGAAAACAAATACGGAAGAATGTTGGAAAGTAAGATGTGTTTGATCCTAATTCTAATTGTAGATATGCTTTGCATATTTATGTATTTCTTTCTGTAGTTGAATGTAAATAGTGACAGATTCTAGAATAATAGCCTGTCTTCTGTGAGACTGTGAATCTCACTCTTGCGATAATCATTTGCAAAAACTGCTGATAATAAAATTGCTAATTTTTTATATGCAAATGTTTTGATTTCCTTGAAAAGGAACCTACTGAAATTATGTTTAAGAAAAAAATCTTTGAATGTTGCTGAGAAAATGTAAAAAATATAAGTAATTTATATAGATGCATAAAATATAAAGACTTCAAAATGTTTTTCTTTGTTTTTATTGATTGCTGTTGCCGTTGCTATCTTCCTCAAGACAGACAGCCCTGTCAAGTGGGGACAGTTGGGAATTATGTTGTGCATAAGGGTTTCCTTCATCCCACAGGAGTTCCTGCAATGCTTTACCTCATTCCCTTTGGGATTTATGATAGGATTTGACTTTACGTGATCTAAGAGAGAACCTGACAACAGAACAAGAGCCTCCATAGAAAGCACGTGCAGCGGGTGACCGGACGATACCTGTACCACTATCGGTAATGTCAGCATTTGGCTTTTGAGACCATAACTGAGTAATTTCAGTATCTCTAGCATAATACTTTGTTTTCCCTTTGTAGTTAAAGTGTCAAGACCTTAACATTTCTCTTTGAAATTGTTTGGGAATTTTGGAGGGGTCAAGGAGGAGAACGGTTCAGTTGTGTGTGTTCCTTCACTAACAAATGTACACAGGGTTTACAGAACGTTTTTTGAAATACCTCCAAATGCAATTCTGCCAGTGCAACTTCTCTCTGTGCCTGTGCAATGCTCTTTTGAATGTTTAGCTTTTGCCAAGGTGTCTATTCTTTCAAAGGAAAGAGAAATCACTAAATACTGTTAGAATGCACTGCGCAAGACGTATCGCACATACCTTTTCTTGGGTGCCTTGGTTATTACGTTATTGATGCAAAGTTCATTACACCTGAAAAATGTTGATTGTTTTTAAGAAGGGAATTATTTTGAGAGGAAAAAAAATCTAAATTCCACAGAGGTCTATTTCCAAATATAATTCTTCTATAATTCTTCTGGGTTTTAAGGTCAGTTTCATAATAAAAAATGTATGATACAAGAGGTGGGAAGAGTTATGTAATAATTTTGGAACCCTATATACATAGTTTTAGTTTCCAATACAACAAAACAATGATCTGCTTTGATATTTTTGCCTATTGATAAAATACATATACAAATGTTAATTAATTAATTGTAATTGATATATGGTTGCAAGTCAAAATGTTCAGAATAGTAAATGTATTTGAATGGGGGAATAATCACAACTATATTTTAAAATAAATATTCTTCCAGAAGAAACATTTGCAATATAAAATTCAGCAGTTCACTTATGTTGGTTTTCAGGGATGTGGTTAAAAGGAAGGGCAATATGTGAACTACTGCATGATACACTCACATGAAAAAAAAAGTAGATTAAATGAGGCCAAATTAACAGTATTAATTGTTTTTTGTTTTTCCATTTTAATATAGTTCAGCTTAAATTACTCATGCGTGAAACTGGATCCCTTTCAAATTACTGAAATGTGATAGAAATATGAAATAAGCACTCAGACCCCTAAAATCTGAAAAGAAGGGCTCAGGTGCTCACTAACTGTGGTATTTATATTTTAAATTACCTATTCTATCCTAAGTTATGGATTCTGGAGTTTCAATCTTTTTTTCCAATATTTAAACAAAGGTTTTGCATATGTAAACATCACTTTAAGGAAAATTAAATTCAACCTTAGCATTTAGTTTTCATGGTAACGAATCTCTAGCACACCAGAAGTACTCTGGCAGGAATATGCATTGCTCATCATGTTCAGGGTTGGTTGTTTTGTGTATTCAAACTACTTCTGGGAGTAGAAAGTAAAGTCTTAATTGTTTTTGTTTGAATACAATGAAATGAAATAAAATGCTAGGGCTGTATTCCAACCAGTTTATGAATTAATCAGGCAGTCTCCTCCAGAAAATTTAAATATTTTTCATTGGAGTGTCATATACTATAAAGATAATGTTAACTGGTCACAGGACTTTTCATAATTGGATTTCCAGTTCAAATCTAGGCCTGACAGGTTTGATCATGATTAAAACTAGTTGTATAATCATGGATTTGTTGATCTTACCTTTTCTTACATGCAATAAGCAAAGTGAGACCTCTGTCAGCAGGGAGGCAGGTCTGACAGAGTCAGAGTCAGGTCTGAATTTATAATCTCCTCAGTCTTCAAGAGAAACATGACTGGGATGGAGAAGAGCTACTGATGGCCTTTCTGTGTTGTCTGGAATCCTTTGCAGTTGCTGCCCTGCACCCCCATTCATCCTTTCTTTGTCCTTAACACCAGCTCGTTTTGTACAGATCACTGAATGGTTGTCAAATGGCAACACCTTTGCTCCTGTCAAGAGGTTTGCTTTCCTGAGGAAAGGTTCCTTGGTGAAGGATTCCTGCTGGAAACTAACCTGTAATGCTGTATATACAGGTGGGCTTTTTTATGCCAGTGGAACAGAAATGATTTCAGAGTGGTGTTTAGACAATCAAGGTGGATCAAATCTGCTGCTGTGAAATGCTTGTGTAAAGCACAATTTGTTAAACAGCGTACACTTTACATGGGAGACAATTTTGTGAACACATTAAGAATGTTTTCATATTATATCCCAAAGTATTTGATTTTATATTATTACAGTCTAACGTCTTACTACAGAGTTTGGCCATGATATCTCAGAGCTTTTTCTTCAGGGAAAAACAAAGTATTTTTTGTACTCACGTGGTTTCCCATCTCATCTAAAAGAATGCTTTTTTTTCCTGTTTCCTTTCAGTCCTCCTTTCTTCTCCCTAACAGCTACTTTTTTCTTCTGCTGCTCCTGTTCTCTGTGGTTGACTAAACTTCCCCTGTTCTGATCTTGCATCTCCAGCTTCTCTTCTGTTTTCCAGACTACTAGTTCATGGCCAATTTTTGCCTGCCACCAAAGCTTTGAAGAACCAGTGTATATAGACTGACCTTGATCTCAAAAATCTACACAGCCTAAAATAGTTTTGGAAATAAGAGGAACTGAAAGGGCTTTCTTGGCACTATTGTTTATTTATAGAGTTTTGTTTCATTTTAATGGAAGACAGTCTATTATGTGCTAATTAAGTATTTTAGAAACTGTGTGAACATAAAAAAAATGAGGGGAAGGCTGACTATATACATATATATATAACATTTATGGTTAATTGGATATGTCCCATGTTGTGTTCCGTAACTCCTGTATAATTTCTAAAAACACAAGCAAACAAACTAATAAACTTGCATATATTCTTAACCTTGTCACTGATTTAACTAATTTTTGCTCTGAGAATCATAGCCAGGAGCTCTTTACAATCTGTGTGTAGTGTATTTCCATTTCCGTCAGGATACACACGCAGTAAGCTTCTAGCCACTGTCTGGTAATCTACACGAGTAGACAGGCCCAGGGGCAGTAGGACAGGCTGCATGTGCCAAAGCTGTGGTTAGGAGCTTAGCCAGGACACACCAGCACCCGTGCAGGAGGCGATTCTTACTCACTACATCAGCTACTTTAGCTTGTCTTAAATTTTATACCTTTTGAATCAATCCTTTTCTGTTTCTCTGGAATAAAAAGTTTGTTTTCTTAAATAATTTATGAATGTCAGGAAAGCTTTTTAATGGGACTTTGGTGCTATAAACACTGTTCCTAATATTATAAATGCTGTTTTTATTACTTTAAAAAATATTTTTGCTAATTGAGTTTGTTCATCGTGACTTTCATGTCAGAAATAAGTTATTGTAATAGAAGTAATGAGAGGAAACAAGAACAGGGCAACCTTTTTGTTTCTCTTCCCAGCCAAATGTACTTGAATATCATTTTAGTATGTCATTGCATTGTTCTAGTCAATATATTAATGACACAGCTGAGATTGGATTTTATTAGTGCTATCTTCTGGTGAGTCTACATCAACTCTGATTTGGCTGTTATTTTTAGCTACACAAGTACATGCTTGTGTTTTAGGAATGAGAGGTTCATCTACTTGTAGTTTATATCCTCTTAATATACTTTAGCTGCACACCCAATACATGTAAGCCATTTACTAGTGTCTATACATTTAGCAGCAATTAATATCTAAAGCTCTGCTAAGGTGTTTAGGTTCTCTGTTAGTAGGAATCTGTGCCTAAATACTTTCGAGAATTTAAGGCTTGTATGCTGAGATTGGGTTGATATTATTGTCTAACACATTTTCTAAGCATGCTGAAGAGAATTTAATATCCAGCTTCTGTTTAAAGTCAGCTGTCGTTATATGATGTTGACCTGTGAATGTTAATTTTTTTGTAATCTAGTATCCTAATAAACAGTTAAACAGATCTAATGGCTTGTTGCCACCAAAAAGCTTCCAGTTTTCTGCCCCTGTTTTCTTTTCTCGTTTTGTTCTTTGCAGAGATGAATTTGTTTCTCTGGTGGTGTTGTTTTTCGGCTGGTTTAGTTACGTGAAAAGGATCACCATGGGATCAAAGAAATGCTCTTCAGTGCAAGGGAAGGCAAAGCTGCATCAGCCTGTGTGAGGGCACAGGCTCATCTCTGGCTGCTAGCTCTTAGATTAGGATGTGACATGAAATCTCATTTTAGTTTCCTATTTTCTGTTACATTAGGTTTCTGGGGGGAATTTCAAGTTTCTATTGATTCTTACAGAATCCTAAAAGTCTTTCTGCATCTGAGACAAAATTCTGCTGAAGGTGTTGAGGAATGTATAAGCTAATTGAACCAATGGTGAGAGTTTGTTTGTAAGGAGGACTTCATAGCTGTACATTTCTTTTACAAATTTCTTCCGAATGTTTCACGTTTGAGAATTCTGTCTGGTCCTATTCAAATGATACAAGGAGGAGTGCCTTGTTTGGGATTTTTTGGTTTGAGAAAGCTGAAATTCTAGTGTTATGATAAAGACTTACTTCTGCATGGATTATTGCATTTTGCCTTTCTGTTGAAGCGTGCATAAAAGCTACAAATATGGAGACCTTATATTATCAAAACCCTTACTGGTTATATAGTGAGACCTTTGTTCGGTGTCTTTTCTACAGGTATTTGAACTGCTGTTCTCAGCTGTTACTTTGAAAGCTGCTTTTTCTGGTTCTTTCTACCCCCACACCCTGCACCCTCTAAGGAATATCTAGGTAATTCTGTGCTGATTTATCCTCGTGTCCTTTATGCAGTGTTATAACTTCAAATTTTTAAGCCTTACTTCAGAAAGAAAAGAGCTGAGTTTTTTAAGTGTTACACTTTTGAGTTTCTGTGATGATAGCAATTTATCTTCTGCTTTGTTCTTTACATTCTCTTCAGATTCTGAGTCAGAAAAGGAAAATTTTGGTGAGAATGTAACTATCAATTTGATAGAAGCCTCCAAAAAATGAGATTAAGGCAGTATTAAGGTCACAGGCACACACAAAAGTTTGTATTAGCAGCAAAACCTTGGATGAAAAAATCCCACATAGCTTAATTTAAACATGGAAATGTGGAGTTAGGATCCTGCTTCTCAAACACAATTATGTAACCTGTTCTAATTATGCTCTTGCAGGGTATTTTTTCTTCCCCTTTTCATGAAAATCTGGTTGAATGATGTAGAAGGTTTTCCCCATAGACGTTGTCATCACTGTGTATACTAGATGATGACAATACTGAAATACCTCAGGAATCAGGTTAAACTTTCACTTCAGTAGCTAGAAGGAAGAGAGAGCACTATGGCCTGACTCAAAAGATGAGGCATCAGAAAACTTGAATTTCTCTATAGGGTCCCCTCAGTGCAGTAATGTGTCCGACTTTCAGTAAGAGACTTGGCACCAGTGAAAGGACTGGAAGTATTTTTAGACTTGCCAGTCTTTCTGGATGGTGTATTGATGATTGAGTGTAGAGTAGGTGTTTATGTAAGATATTTCTCAACCTTAAAATGTCTTTTCTTTTTTGTTCTGAATAAATAAGATATTGTTTTAAGAAGCTTAAACAGTTATTGATCTGAAGAGAATCCTGAGAGAACAGAATCAGAGATGCTGTAATCTTTTTACTGAAATTCATTGCCTGTATATATTTAACATAAGGTTTTTTTCAACTCCAGAAAACAGGTAAGTATGTCCTTAATTGTGGGAATGATAGAAATTGAGTGAGGAGTGATGTTTGATATGTCTTAATGAGCATTCCTTGAACTGCAATCCTGAATGTGTCCTTTGTTTTTCTCCACAGCACAAAAAAATTGTCTCTAGAATAGCTAAAAAAATGCAAAGTGTGAGTCCAGTAAATTTCTGAGTCTAATGTGGAAGCAGAGTACTACAGAATTTTTGGTCTGTTAGGGGCTGAAAGTTGGAGTCTTTACAGGGAATTCCTTCGGGGCAAATACAAAGGGGGCCTAAAAGTACAGTTTATGGCTGAAACGTTACAGATCTTTTATCTAATGTGCAGCAATGGCTGTAATCACATAGAAAAGACCTTTAAAAAACATATTAAATGCCTTAGTTACTGCAGTTCCTTTGAGTAAAGGAAGGTGTTTTTTCTAGTTTCACTGTGTGAAAGTTCTTGCCAAATACTGCCTTCAGTGCCTGCAGATTGAAGGCAGAAGCACAATGAAAAATGAAATGATTTAAGATGTTGGTGTAGCAGCTGAGGCTAGAAATGAAAGATAAAAGAATTAAATGACAGAGGAGGAAGGCAAAGGCAGCTCTATGAGGAAGATGTCTGGATCTTTGGGCAGTTTGAAATAAAAAGGCAGTTTACAATGTAATGCAGAAATTAATGTAAGCTTGGGGAAGCATAGAGAAGAACAGGTGATTGTGAATCTTGTGTTGCAGACGAAAAGTGAGCTGTAACAATTCTGTTTGCTTGAATACCAAAAAGTGAAAGTTTGCAATCATGCACTCTAGATCAGAAATGAGAAACTGAAGAAGACCTGTCAGCAGAAATAGATTTTATACCCAGATCCAAGGGACGTTTTTCAGAAATGCTGTTTTTCAGAAACTACTCATGTCCTTATGTTATTCTCACTGTAACACTTCGAAATACATACCAGTGGAGTAGAAATGGGAAAGGTGGCAGTGCAGGTCTCTTTCTTTCTGCATAACTGGAATAATTATGTTCTGCAACATTTTCCACATACCATATAAGTACCTAGAAATACATGGAAACTAGAAAAAGAATAATAGAGTGAAAAGTTGGTAAGAATATGGCAGATTACTATGAACTGCAAGTAAACAAAGAATGAGGTAGTAATACAGTTTACAGATCACAGTATCATGGAATGGTTTAGGTTGGAAGGGACCTTAAAGATCCATGATGATAAAAAATAAGAGGATAGAAGATTATTATGATTTAGAATTTCAGAGGACAAAAGTAGAGCAAAAAATCTACAGTTAAATTTGTGTGTGGGAAGGTGTGATGTAATTTTTATGTTGTGAAAACAACAGAGAATGAGAGAGGACTTCTGATAGAGGAAGAATATTGGCAAAGGAAGTCGAACTTGCTTAATCCTGTCCATTTGGGCTCACTGTAAAGAAACCTGTGTTAACATGGCTCTCTATCCCGAAGCTTTTACTGTCTCAGAGAAGGATGCCAAGAAGATGAGGTAGAAAATGGACATTTACTTGAACAAGTTATTTCATAATACGAGTGGAAGCAAAGTTCAGATTTGGAACTGATTAATTACATTTTTGTATGGGTTATTACTGTGGATAAGGGAGAGTCGTACCTGCTCAGGCATATTCAAAGGGCAGTTAGACATAATTTTATGACCAATGAATCAGGGCTCAAGGGAAAGTTTGAACCACTGCAGATTCTCAAGAATCAGGAAAGTTCCTAGAAAAAGCCTTTGCAAGGGTAGATGCACTAGATGAAGGAAAGAAAGGCAGAAGATTAAGACATAAGGGCAGTCAAAATAATGACTTGAAAGAAGAATACTGTCCTAAAAAGGTGGGCAAGACGTCCTGTTTGCACATTTTATTTTATTATTTTAATTTATTTTATTTTTCTCTAAACTGATTTTGTATGCTGCTTGGTTCTATATGCTTTAAGGCAGAATTCTTCAGAGTGTCTACTTCTCAGCCTGTTTTTTCTCACTAGTGTCTCTTACGTTCAGACTGTGCTTTAAGTTTTTCTAGAACTTTTTTTATCCAGAGTTTAGCTCTAGAAATATCCTGTCAGTTAGAACAGGCTGGTGCAGCCTGTGATCAGATATATTTTTAATTTTTCTGGGTAATGTTGTGTTTTATTTCTCCGTTGTAGATTTCCGGTATTGTCTCTTTAAGCATGAGGCTCAAAAGTGTGGTCAGTGAATTCTGTGGGGTTTTAGCCACTTGTATTTCATAACTGGCTGTACCATTACTCTCTGAGCTCACAGAGATATATTGATATATAACACTCTTAAAAATTAATAAAGCTAATGCCCACGTTCTTCATACTCATCCTGTGCTGTAGCTACTGATGAATGAAATTTGACATCTCCAATAAAAGTTTTGAAACTGTTAAGACAATGCCTGAGTGCCTAGATTTAGAATGAAATTGCAAGTTGTCTCGAATGTGTCTGTGGATGAGCAGTTGTGGAGCATTGGTTTCGGATATTCCCTCTGACTTTGTCAAAGTGGATGGAACAGAAAGCTGCTGCATATGAAAGGGTATTCTACACTTGGAAAAGAGAGACCAAAAAAGACAAATAGAATCTAGTTCCAGTTCAAAATTGAGTTGGTTTTGAGGGGCCAATGGTAATAAAAAGCAATACAAACTGTTACTTGCGTTCTTACTAAGGATAGATGATTTTGAATACAAAAAAAGAACAGATCTATTGGGTAAACCATTGCTGTTTCTCAGAGTAAAACTCATTTTAGGTCCCCATGCCATCTGTCCTAACCCACATAAACAAATTACCTTTCTATTGTGAGTACATGGACTAGGATTCAAGAATTGAATAAAATCTTGCAGGTTTTGATATCTCACACAAAGGCTCAGTCTTTCAGTTTTGTAACTTAGGTGGTAATAAACTAATTCCATTCTTTCATCTTCTTCTGTACTAAGAAATTTCTCAGTGAGATTGTGGCAGGAATCTGTGGATACTTCCAAAACTATCTTTAAGATACAAAAAGTGACTCATGAAATGGAGAACTAGAATACAGAGAACTAAAAAGTGTTTATCATTAGTACTGATATTAATACAAATTATCCAGTGATTGTAGAAGATAGCTTTATCCACATTAAGCAATGATACAAAATCAACATAAATAGTGTTAACAACACATAAAGTCTGACATGAAGCCTTAAATGGAGACTCATCAAATGTTTTCAGAGATTATTTTTTTCTCATTGGCTATTTCGCATTTTTATATGTGACTTGGAAAAAAAGAATCTCAAAAATCTGATTAGGATTTGATTCAGAGCTACTGATAAAATATACAGATGATGCACTGGAGAAGTCTTATTTCGTGAAGAGACTAGGGAAATGAGGAAGGGAAATCTGGATCGCTTGGTAAACTAAAGAGAAATAAAAATTACTTCTTTTATAGCAGTGGCAAACTTCATAGAATCATAGAACAGTGTGGGTTGGAAGGGACCTTTAAAGGTCATTTAGTCCAGCCCCCCTGCAGTGAGCAGGGACACCTTCAACTAGATCAGGTTTAATTAAGAAGTTCTTCAGCATTGACTGTGACAAAGGGAACAAAATATATTCTTAATAGGACTGTTTACTTAGCAGACAAAAGCAGAACAGGATTTAGTAGATGAAAATTGAATCCAAGGGCATTCTGGTTAGAAATACAATGCTACTTTTTAACAGAGAATGTAATTAGGCATTTCATAGGCAGTTACAGTAAATTTTTCAGTCTTAAAAAACCTGACAACTTCTAAATAATGGCTTTTTTAAAATTATGTCTAGCTCAAGTAGAAATTAATTCAAGAAAGTGCAATGGCCTGTATTTTATGTGGTCCAGAATCAACTACAAATGTTGTCTGCTTTGGCTTTGTAATCTATGTCTTGATGAATTTAGAACAGACTGACTTCCTTGCATCTTAAGGCAGTTTTTAGTCGTTTCAGATTCACTGGGCACATGTTTGTGAAGTCAATCTGGCAGCACCTCCCCTACATCTGCTGTAATTTCCACTTTCTGCAGTGCTGAAAATATTTCTACTGAGTTATAGTGCTAGATAATCAGTGTTATTGCTAGTTGATATAGCTAACGACTAATCAATTAATTAGCTTTTTATTATAAAGAATCCAGTATTGGCAAGTTGAGTGCCTTGTACCTGAGTGTCAAAGTGCGCTTTGTTTTCATCCTTTATCATTATATGGAGCTTGGAATAATGGTCGCTACCTGCCCTGAAAATGAATCAATATGATTAAATGCAAAGGGGAGTAATAGGGACAGCGTCTGTAAAGGATAATTGGAAATAAATCAATAACTAATGGTCCCTGAATGTGTTTACCAGTTCATTGTAGTGATATATGGACCTTTGTAAACCTTATGTGCCTTATAACAGTTATTGAGATGATTACAATATGTATTTTAGTCATGTGAAAAATTAGTGTATACTAGGTACTGAGAATATAAATGCAATTTTGAGGTTCCTGACAATGCCTTAGGAATGGAGTATTAATCTGAGGAAAAATTGAACTTGTTTGTAGCATTTGGAAAATTAATAAAATAATGGCAAAATGTAAAATGTATTTGAACTTCTAGCATCAATATTTGGACATTACTAGCAGTAGAAGAATCTCTAGGAGAAGATATCTTTTTTTCTTATTAAAGAGAAATAAATATGTTAGAATAATGAATTCAGGTGAACCGTACTCTCAGTTCTCTAAGCAACTATGCAACTCATCGGGCATTTGTCTCTAGTGTACAAATTATCTTACAAACCCCACATTTGAGTGGTGTGTTTATCCTTAACAGCATCATCCACAATCACCTTACTTTGAACTGAGAATTGTGATTTATTTGGGTATTTGCTAAGAAGTTTTAAAGTTGTTTTATTTCTGTAGAGTTGGGCAATATCTTCTGCACAGAGTAAGTTTTCTCCTTTTATACCATTACTTGCAGAAATAGTGGCAGTAAAAATTAAACAAGCTGTATTGCTACAAATTGGAATAAAGTTATTGCATTTCAGTGATGGATATTATTAAAATTGTTAGTTTCCTCTTATTTTTAAATCTCTCAGATTATTAACCATTGAAAAATACGGTTTTAATAGCCACGATAAAAGAAACAAAACATGAGTGAAATGCAGCAGCTTTTGATCTTCAAGTTTATCCTTTTCATAGTAGAAAATAATTTCTGTACATTTATCAATGAGTGCTAATAAAAGCTCTAGTCAAAAAGGTATCAAGTGCCTGTGTTACAGGTACTCATTTATAGTAGTGGTGCTTTCTGGTTTATTGCATACGCAGCGGCTGTAGGAAGACTTGATTTGGCAGACCCTTAAAGCTGACATCATCAGAAGCAGTTTCAAGTTTAAGTTTACTGCTAGCACCAGTTCACAAACTGTCTGAAGAGCTGCATGTACACAGTAGCCCTGAACATGAGGACAGAACAGTTTTACCACTGCTTTTTTAATGAATCTGACTTTTACTACCTATTACATATTATCTTCATGTTTATTTTATTTTAAAAAAAGGAAAAATTGTCAGGGTTATAAACTGAATAAGGAGGATTTATGCGGCCACAACCCTTGTGGGTGACTTTTATGTTTTTTATTAGCAAGCCAAGGAAGATGTAGTATGCAATAAAAGTTTTACCGTGCTGTCCTGCTATTACTTGCAACTTTCTTTCCTTATATTTCAGATGTTTATAAAATAATTGTGGCCATGATTAAAATAGTAAAATAAAGCGCAAATGTCTTGTAGTAGAGTTAGTATAGACATTGGAACCTTTTGAAATTTAGTTGTTCCAGTATTAAGAATTAACATTGGCTACTGAACATTTCGCTGATGGCATTCTGCTCAGTGGGTGCACTAAATATCTTCATTTCTTTGATACTCTGCTAGAAATGGATACCTTATTTTTTCAATTACAGAAAACATGAAAAAGGAAGATAAAATAATGCTTGGCTACTATATTTTATATTAATTTTCTGTCACTTTTGCAGCGAAGTACTTAATACTAATTCAGTATTTTCCTGCTTAGTATTTGGTTCCTTTTGAAGCCACTTGTCTCCATTGCACCAAAACTAAACTGCTCAGAGAACAGAGTAATAGTATCAAGATTTTCATCATGGGAAAGAGGGAAACAGTAATAGTTTTTAATCTCTCTTAACTTACTTTGAACCACAAAATAATTTTAACTAGTGTCTTATGTCACCTTAATTGTCATCATTATTCCCATCTTTCCTCAGGAACTGTCTGGTTCTTGTAAAAAAAGAAAAGTTGAGGAAGAGTAAAATGGGGGTTGAAGATCTCATACTGTAGTATTTTCATTCTTATTTATATATTTGTATTTTTAAAATATCTTTTGTTTATTTCCACCATTTGAATGCATGGATTCTTAGGAACCCTTAGGTTATTTTGCAAGCTGTGATAGTTTGGACAAAAACTGAGATACAGTGTAAAACTACAGTTCTATTGTGAGAACTGTATATTTAATAAGGGCTTTCCAAGTAGGACTACTGATTTCAGTGGGAATGCTTTGTTATTTAGGAACTAAAATATGGAAATTTCAATATATTGAATATATTTGTTTAACTAAAAGAAAAAAAAACAAAACCAACTATATTCTCCATATCGTAAGCATATCAGATTTATCAGGAAAATTAATCAAAAAATTATTAAAATTCATTTTTTCCCACTATCTCTCTAACTTAGAGTGAAAAGATAATTGCAATGGTATATAAGTGTAGCTATCAGGGATTAGTGCAGTACTTTTCCAAGTACAGAAAAGCAGGGATAATCCCGGGTTTTGGATGAGAATCAAGAACACAATATATCCTTGAAAATGTTTAGTGATACAAGTCAGGATATCTTGCTGAATCTTGGATGTAGACATAAGCTATGCCCTAAGAAGAATTTAATTTTCATGACTTTGTTCTAATTTCTGAACAAAATATCAAGTATTTGCTTTTTAAATTCAATGTGTGGATACCCCAGCATGTGTGACTACGATTGTGCCCCTTGCGCATGTCTTGACAGCAATCTCAGAATGATGTTGCTAATTTTCAAATTGGAACTACTAATGATGATGATAGTTGTCAGTTTTTGGAAAAAAAGATATTTTTTTTTTGCTCCTCCTTTGCCCTCACCATGAGACTTTGAACCACTAGATTTCTGTCCAGTGATCTTGCCTCAGTTAAATTGATTTTTTTTCTTTAGGAATAAAGTAACAAGGCTTGATCTTGCTTGCAATGCATAGTGAAGCTACTTCTTTTCAACTTCAATTTTTAATATCTGAGCGAGGAAAAACTTAGAACTATGTGCAATAATGGTACAGACAAGGCCAAGCTGTGATTTAGATAAACTGATTTGGATGTTTTCTGGTTTGTATCAAACTGTAGTACATTTTTCGCAGCTGTGAGATGATTTAGATCAGTTCCACTTATCTATTCATTGCCTTCTGTATGTTTTGACAAATGAGTGTCTTGTGTCTTCCTCAAGGAAAGCGAAAGCTGTAGTCTTGCTCTGAAGAGCCCCGCTATCAGCAGCGCAAAGGCAGTCTTACTGTAAAAATTCAGGACAGGAAAGGAAGGAAAAGAAAGATTTCTAAAAGAGCTTTAAGGTTAAATTGTCTTAATTGCATAAGAATTTCCATCACCATAAGATTTATATCTTATTAAGGAGAATTAAGTAACAGTTTGAGACTCTGAAGATACCAGTTTACAAGCTCTCCTAGAGAATTTCAGCTTGATCTGGGGTAAATCAGTAAATCCTCATATGGTTCACACTCTTTAAAAAGCAACCAAACCAAGAAAAAAAGCCGCAAGTTATTCCTTTTCTGGTTTGTTTGGGTTTTTGGTTTTAGTTTTTTGTTGTTGTTTTGGTTTGGTTTTGTTGTTGTTTGAGGGTTTTTTGTTTGTTTGTTTTTTTTTTTATATTAACCTGTGAGGTCTTAGGGCAGGGAATGCTTTTATGAGCTAGTGCAATCCTGATTTCTGTAGAGCTCTCTATGTAAGTCATAAGAATCAGTAACAGATCCTTTGATCCTTTTATTTCTTGGGGGGTAGATGGGTTTGCAGTATTATCTTTGCCAAGGATCTAGCATTGGGATGTCTTCCCTGTGCCTGTAGAATAAATGGAGATAATGAGGGTTACTCCTTTCTGCTAATATTTTTCAGAGCTATGGAAATACTGTGTGTAAATAGACTCAGAGCCATCCCTGATGGTCTGTTACACCTGCACCTTTAGATAACAATGATAGTGTAGTTCCTAAATGACAGTTTGGTTGGATGCAATGCACCATTTGCTCCTACCATTGTCAGTGACTGAGGACGCGCATTCAGAATGGTTATGGTTCACAGAGATTCTTTCTAGGACACTGTTTTGAATGCAATGTTCCTTGCCTTTGATAATGAAGTAATAGGATGTTTAATTTCACAGTCAGGAAATACATTACTTTCTCTTTTATACTGATGTAAGAGAAAAGCTCAATACCTTTTCATGTTTGTCATAGAACAAATGTCTAGCACATTGCAGATACAAGAGTGAACAAAAGCATAATATATAGCTTTGGCTCCTTAGCACTCAGTACATGTCTGGCCTGGATTTTGGCATGCACAGTACTGTTGCCAATGCTGAAGCAGCATCAGGCTTTGCAATCAATGTTTGTAATAAATATGTTTCACAAAGCCTTGTTATGCAAGATCTCATCTCTTACCCTTAGGATTTAGCAATTGAAAATTATAGAATAAGAATTAAATAATGACACTCCAGTGCCAAATTTTAATTTTTTTGGGGGGGGGGGGCACATCTTCATGTTAGCATTCTTGGGCATTATTATCGTAGGAAGTTTTTAGAATAAAGATACCACATTTATCTCATAGTGACAAATATTTGTATTTGGAGAAAAAAAAATCTATATTAACCTATTTCATGGGTAGATTGTTTTTGTTCCTTTTGAGGAACCTACATGCCTCACATAAGCTGAAGTTCTGATGAAGCTTAGATAATTAATACAGTAATAATATATTTTGGAAACGCTGTGAGATAACACCTGGAGCTGGTACAGCTTCTAAACTCCTTGGTAGCTTTCTCAGACAGGAAATCAACTTAGCAACAGGTTTGATAGGTTTAAACTGTGGGTTCTACCTGGTGTGTACTGGGAACCTGCTGAAACCACATTTCACCTGGCTATGACATGTTCTGTCTTCCTCTCCAGGCAGAGAAGAAAGACCGATGTCCTATGTCAGTCCATACCATTCCATGGAAGTTGAATCTAGTGTCCTGGGAATGTGATTTCTGAGCATCATTAAGACAGTTTGAAGCTAAAGATTTGCATATCTATAAAAGTTTACAAAATAATTGCATAGGATAATAATATTGAGAAGTTCTTCTGCAAACAGAACTCTGTATGTAGCTTTTCAGCTTCAAAGAGGAAACATAAACGTGATTTAGATGGAACAAAACTTAGCAGTGAACACTTACAGCTCCCATCAGATCCAGTCTTGCTTTTTTATAGTCAAGTAAAAAATAAATAATTAAACCCTAGATTTGGAGTGGTTTTGTTAGGCTATGTATGTGACTGAAGCCACAGTCCACTGAAAAGTATCTTCTAGGCCTTGGGTCTGTAATAGATGCACTTACACTGACCATTAAGTCATTAGCTAAATTATTTTCATAAACATTTAAAAAGTTTGACTCGACTTAGTAGCATCCTTATAGAACATGCAGTGTAGAGAGTTTCTGAAATGGGAGACAAAATTACATTCTTTTGATCGTCTGTAGTTTGAAATTCTGTATGCTCATTCCTGCAAATGGAGTGGCTACCATCAAGTTACATGCAAACAAATTCTAAAAAAATGTTAGTGGTTATCCCTGCTGTGTGTGTACATTTTCAGATTAAAATACATTGATTTTATTCCATTCTTAATCTTAGTGGTTGATGGACATTTTGACGATTATGGAAATTTCACTCTTTCCTTTAAAGCCTCTCACAGCAGGACGTCCTAAAAATGTTGCAAACATAAATGATCAGCTAAGTTTTCAGAAAATGATATAGTCCTTGCAAGTGATATTGTAATTACCAGTGTATTCCTTAAAATATATTGTGTGCAGTTAGCCTCCCTACATTCTTTAATGACAATCTATTTTTAATACAGACATTTAGCTGAGTTAATTAGAGTTAGTAATAAATCTCCTAGTCTGCTGACTGGTCTTAGAAAATATTTTAGACCACACTGAGTGAAAATAAGTCTGCAAGATTAACTATATGCATATATGTATTTTGGCTTTTTATCAGCACTAGAGTTGCAAGAAAAGTCTTTGAAAGAATATAGAAGATCTGCCTCTCGATGCAAGTGATAGAGCTCACCTTCATGGAAAATAGTGCTAGGGAAGAAAATAGGTCACGAAACATAGCCCACAGCAGTAATCTCGCAGAAGGAGGCTGACATAAACCTTCATTTACAGTGTTCTCCTGGAGAAACTGGCTGCCCAAGGCTTGGGCGGGTGTGCGCTCTGCTGGGTCAGATGCTGGCTGATGGCCCAAAGAGTGGAGGGGAATGGAGTTAAACCCAGTTGGCGGCCAGTGGTGTTCCACAGGGCCCAGTACTGGTACCAGTTCTCTTTAATACCTTTATCAATGATCCTGTAGCTGCTCCCCTTGGCATTGTACTGTTCATAGCGGCACAGGCAGCCCTCAGCTCTGTGTGTCCGTGTCTATGATTGTCCCGTTTATAATCGTAATGGGAACAGTTCCATTTAGCTGATAAATCAGTGACTGCACCACAGCTGTGCTGAGCTCGGCAGTAGGACTAGACTTTGTTCTTCTCATCTCCACTATGGGAGGCATGCGTAAGAAAAGCAAAGAGAAGGAAATGAGATACCAGTGGAGTGATTTGGACAACAAGAATAGTTCTTCATCCAAAGGGAAGGAGCTTTCTAGCTGCCAGCTGAAAGGTTCCCAGAAGTTAACTTCTGTCAAT
Source organism: Aegotheles bennettii (assembly GCA_013398125.1). Classification (NCBI taxonomy): domain Eukaryota; kingdom Metazoa; phylum Chordata; class Aves; order Caprimulgiformes; family Aegothelidae; genus Aegotheles; species Aegotheles bennettii. Next base: position 794,937 of record VZRW01008041.1, on the reverse strand, counting down.
CGTGCAGGGTGGATCACTGTATCTGAAGTTGGGCGTTTTAAACTCACTCCTTGCCCTGCTGTGGGAGCCCCAGCCCCAGCCCCCAGTGCCCTGCGCTCCCCGCCGGGGCCATGGCCATGGGGGGCAGCGGTGCCTGTGGGGAGGGGCGGGCGGGTCAGGTGACCCCCGCGGGCCAATCCCAGCGCCCCTGCCCATGGCGCGCGCTATAAAATGGCTCCTCAGAGCCCGCCCTGGCTCCCGGGCTGCGCTGCGGGGCTGGGGGCGCCTCTGCCCTCCCTCCCCACGCTGCTGCGGGGCCAGGGCCTGTGTGCTCCTGGAGAAGAGCGTGGTGCACACAGACAGCTCGCCCCGAGGTTGCTGTGTTCTGGCGCTGGGCCCAGGTACCCCCATGGCTGCCCAGCCCGCCCGGGAAGTGTGGGCACCGTGTTTGCCCCTCGCCGAGGCGACAGCAGCGGCAGCGACGACTGCGGTGAGCCCGAGCGTTCGGTCCCGCTGTACAGG
>VZRW01008041.1:695269-794312 GCA_013398125.1 Aegotheles bennettii | reverse complement strand
GGGGCGCGGCGGGCGGGGCAGCAGGGCGGGGCGCGGGGGCGCTGCCCAGCAGGGAGGGGAGCTGGGAGCTGAGGTGAGGCAGCGAGAGCTGTTGGAGCCCTTAGCGCCCTCCCGGCACACGCAGCCATGTGCCAGGCCAAATCCTACAGAGCCGACGATTGACATGTGGAGGAGTCACCCACGCTTTGATTTTCAAAATAAAAATAATTTAAGGTCTCTTTAAGACACTTAAACGTCACTATCACAGTAGTGATGCAGCTGCAGCAGAAGTCACCATCTCCTGGGTAAAACAGAATGACAAGGTAAGCACATAGACATTGTGCCAAGCAAAACTCATCCTGATCCTGCAGCAACACCCAAAAGGGGCACAGATACATCACCACTTCTGAGCCTCGTACGTACATTAACCATCAAAATCAAGAAATACAGCAATGTTCTTGTACTTTCTAGAGAAATCTTCCTCAAAACAAACCACCAAGGATCTAAATAAGATTAAATAAAACATAGCTGATGAGCTACTTGTCCACCGAGCCACTAAAATCCACCTCTCAGACACACTAATGCCCATTAGAAAAATTGCTAAGCTTCTTGGTACCAGGACTGCTGCTTCACTTGCAGGTAAATTATATCCCATTCCAAAAATGATCTCCACAAATCCAAGGGCAGATATAAAGTCATCTACTCTGCTACTAAAGGCTAAATTCTTTATTTGTTTTTGTGGCTTTTATGCACATTCAGCTGTCATAAAAACAGACTGAGAGGATTATTTGTTTTTAGATCCTCCTCAAGACCAAGAGGAGCCAATGGGTGTGGACTCACCTCCAGCACAGGTCCTCCAGCACCACACCACTGTGCCAGGGCTCTACACCAAGACACCACACCAACCCCAGCGCAGGAGCACCCAGCCAGGACCACACCACCGGCCCAACCTCCACACCTGGCATCAGCTGGGTGGCCTGACCTCTGTGCCCGGCCACCCTGCAGGCTCACGCCTCCCACCGCTCGGCAAGAAGCGACCGGCTTGTGGATTGCCCTGGGTATCCTGAGCCCTTCTCCCCTGTTCCTCCACACCTCCTGAAGGGGTGCAGCTCCTCTACTCTGAGCCCTCCAGCATTAGGGTCCCGTTCTAGCTGTTTCCTCAGGAGTCCTTTTCAAGTTCTTTTGGTTTGCACTTTTCTAGACTGTTTATTGTCTGCTTTTAAAAGTCCCAATAAAACACAAAAAAGAGCTGTGCTTCCCTCCTCCCTTATTTGGTGCTCAGGTGACTGCACCAGGACTCCTCTGTCCCCTCGTGGTCTCCCCAGCCCAGGACAGACACTGAAAGGCTCCCAGGATCAGGCTGTTGGACGTGAGCTTTGTCCCAGCACAATTTAATACCTCAACACCTGACGGTGCAGCCCTCTCATATTCTTTTGGCTGTTTGGTTGGGGTTTTTTCCAGGAGTGAGACCCTGTGAGCCTGATGGTGACCACACCTGCTGTTGGCAGTTGGGCTGTAAAATAAATGGTTCTATAATGAGGGGGGAACAGTGATTCGGCTGCCTTTTGTTTTAATTTATTATTGAAGCAGCATGCACTGTTTTGCAGTGATGAGAGAGACCCATCAGGGAACAAGCACATCTTTCTTCATAGCAGCCTGTATGCTGCTGCCTTTTAATTGAACAGAGGAGGAAAAAAAAGTGGGCATAAAAGACAATTTTGTTTTCAAAATAGTAACATAGTAGTCCATTGTATGAGCTTACCCAGCATTTCTGAGAATTAATAATTTTTAAGCTGAGATTGTTAGAGCTAGTAGCAAAGTTCAGAAAATTCTGAGCCATTGTCTAATTATGAATATATTTTTAATTTTAAAAATAATTTGTCATTCAAATAAACTATGTAGCTTGATGCTGTTCTTAGTGCTCTCAGACTGCTAGATTACTTCTGATAGTATCTCATAAAAAACCCCTGTATTCCCACACTTAATTTTAGAAGCTTAATTTCTTGTTGCATCCAAGAAACATAATTCAATGCAATTATGTTTTAAAAGTCCAAAAACTTAGACAATGTAATTCTCATGCAGATTCAGAGTGTGACGATTGACTGACTTGTTAATAAAATCAGTGTTGTGAAGAAATTGAGCAGTACACCATATAAATGTACACAAAATTGGAGCTGAGTAGTGGCACAAATTAGAACATGCTGATGTGGGTGTGAAGTAAATATTGTCTGTGAAAATGGAAACAATATTTACACATTTAGTAATTACAATGCAAAGGTCACAGTTGCTTTCTTTAGGTGGCTGCACATATATCCACCATACTGGCAGTCTTCTGTGTCTCAGATGCTCAGTTCTGGTTTTCTGTCTGGCTCATCCCTAACCTATATCTGTAAGGTAATATTTTGAATAATTTTCTCCTGTGTTGTATAGTCATACTGGTCCAATCAGGAAAGAAATTTTGCAGCTGGTGGAGGAAGACACTTCCACATGTGACAAGATTTTTATTGAATTGGGTGGAATAATGATCAAAATGAAACCTTTACAGGCTACATCATCACAGGATTTACATGCATGATAGGCTACTGATCTAAATTAATCATCCTCATGTTACCCTTTGCCTTGGTAAGTTTGCCTTTGCCTGTAGTAGGAAGCCAAGTTTGACTTGCAGATTACTTTTGAAAGTTGTTGCAAACTACTTGTGAATATTAAAATATATACTATGTAATTGAAAGTAGTAAAAGCTCATAGGGTAGTCAAGAAAGGACATCTCCAATTCATGTTTTCTGTTATCTTAGAGTTGACCAATAAGAGATAAATATCATACATGGTCATGTAAGAGTATTCCTTATCTTTCTTAAATGATATTTTTGTATCTTACAGAAAGCATTATTCTGGATCCTTATATCCAGCGCTTCTAGTTATTGCTAGAAGAGATACCCTTAAATGCTGGGGAATTCTAAGTATTTTCTACAGTTAATAATTGGATATCACACCTTAAGGATACAATGCCACTTGAGAAAGCAATTTGCTGGAATAAAAATAAATTAGATTCCTTTAAACTTGTTTGGAAATACTTTAGAACTTGCTTGGAGAAACAGCAACTAAACTGAAAAAAAACCAAGCTGCCAGTGCAGATGTGTATTTAATTTTACATACTGGCAATATACTGTTGATTTTTGTGTCAAGATAATGCTTTAAAGAAAGTGAGAGCCTGGGATAGTGCTCTAAAATTAACTGAGATGCTTATTAAAAAATGTAAAAAAAATAAATCTAAAAAACAAAAGAAGAATTTTAAAGTGCTCTTGAAAAAATGTAAAGAAGGTAACTGAACTTGTCATTTCCTTAAAAATCATTTTGTGTACACAGTGGATTGTAGTTTCTATATGTTTTATTGCATCTGAAAAAAGCATTTAAAATTTATAGTCATTTCAATTAACAAAGATTTTTTCCTGTCTGAATACCATGACTTTTAATCAATCTTTTTAAGTGATTGAAACAGATTCTCGTGTTAATGCTGAAGACTAGTTGTAGCCTGGTTTGCTGAAGTACTGAGGTTCCCATGTGTTTCAAGAAAACAGATCTCGGTGTTGAAGAAAGGGTCACTTTTAGTATCCTGATGGCTGCAGGTGGCTTCAAAAGACTTCAAAAAGGGGAGAGAAGTTGCGAATACTCTATTTTTGGGGAAGAGCTCATACCTTATTAGATGCTATAGAATCCAGTCTCAAGGCACACAGCTAATGCACACAGAGCTTGGGTTATTGTTTTTAGTCTGACACAGCAGCTATTCAGTCCTGAATCTGGCTTTGCTTGGAAGTCCAAGAGGTTATTAAATGCATAAATCAAGATTTTTCAGAGAAGACGACTTAGATTAAATTGTCTGTATAGGGAATGAAATAAAAATGGCCCATTTAAAAAAATTCTGAACTTTCACTAAGTTGTATTTATAGTAATTGTTATTGTCTATTTGATTTTACAGATAGAAGGTGGAAATCAGTATCCACTAGGTGAGAACTAATTCTTTCTTGTCGTTCATAAGGTAGATGGGAAAGATTCTGTTTACTTAGGAGACCAAGTTTGCTTTTTTATGATATAGGTTTTTCTCACCAGAACCAGTGTATGAAAAAGACACAACTAGGTTCCTTTACATTCCTCTAGAAAGTGGAGCACCTGCAAATCCAAATTCACAGTTTTTACATGCTATAAAGCTGATGTAGATTAGTTCTGTAGACCTTCATTAATATTCACTGAAACTCATATTTGCGGAGGGGGGAAAAAATCCTTTGGGAAACTGTGTTTTCTGATAAGCTGAATGTTTCCCACATTTCAAATCATCACATAGGCATTCCTAGTCTGCATTAAGCTCCCATTTCTCCAGTGTCCTTGTAAGTATCCTGGTAAATCTCACTCTGCCTCCAAGAATCACTGTAAGATCTGTAATGCCTAAATGATATTCCCAATCTTACTCAGTGTCTGTTCACTTTCTCCTCACGTGTTGCCTGCATCTTTCATGTGACACGAAGGGATTTGCATGGTTTCCCATGGAAGGTACTTCTACAGTCACTGTGTGCAATACTACATCTGTCAGGGTTTGTATTGTCTTCACTTAGGAAAAGAAAGATGCCCAGGCAAACATTATTCAGTGGATATTTAATGGTTTAGTACAGTGTTGGAAAATAGGAAAATGCTGTGTATTATTCTGGAAACACGCTTAGCTAAGATGCAGCTGAAAAATTAGCAGTAGTGGCATGAGAGTTTCAGATTAGTACAATCCTATATTTAGCAAATATAATTCAGTGTGTTTTGTAGATAGAAAATAGTTCTATTTCTCTTGTTTAAATCACAGTTCAGAAAATTAGTGTTGTGCAAATACTGGCTATTTGCAGTTTAATTGTGACCTTTTTTAATACCCCTTCACTCGGGCAGAATGACAACTGAAGGCTCCATCACCTTGCCTTGTTCATTTTCTAAGATGTTGTTGTCTTGTCCTCCTTCTCCTCCCCTCCCATGCCTCACACACAGAGGTTACAATTCCCCATTCAAAGCTTATTTGATATTTATCATGTATATTAATTGCTGTAAAAATGCCACTTTTGTAGGTAAAATTCATAAAATATATGGCCTAATATATTAGATGGATGCCTTACCTCGTAAGTGTGCCTACATAAATAGCAAATGCATTGTATATTATTCTTGTTTACATGTACCTTGATGTTCCCAAGTCCTTTATCCTTGTTTGATATTTTGTAAAAGAAAAAGATAGAGAATTGCCATTGCTCTGCCTAGGCACAGTGAAAATATGGGGCTGGAGATAATAAAGAAAAGCAAATACAAAATGTTTAGTGATTATCTAGGCTTTCCTGATGGGCTCGGTAAAAGATAATTTTTCTATAGGGACGAATTCATCATTATATCTTATTATACTTGTTTCCCCCATTTTTTATCAGTGGATTCCAGAGATTTTAAAAAACTTATCTCCTTGGGAACCATGCAAATTGACTTACAGCATAAAAATGTGTAGGTGATTATATGGGACTTACAAATTGAAATTGAAGTTACAGTCTTGTAGTGCCTTGTGCAAAGNCCCCCCCCCCCCCCTACTTTTTCTTAACATATAAATACATATGTACACACAGATGCACATCTACAGAGGAATAACCTTTGCAGGGAAGAGAATTCTTATGGAGTGTTGACATGAGGAGCTTCTTTTGTAATAGATTATAGTCTTAATTTTGCTGTAAAATGGGAAGATACTGATCAAGATACTGATCTGCTCTGTCTCTTCAGAGTTTCCAGTTCCCTATTTATTCAGTAAGGTGGTGAGGCAAAGAGAATTTGGGAGTAGTGTGAAGAGCCATGGGTTTTGTTGTGTCTGTCAGCCTCGGATATCTGGGCTGGACTCTATTTTAGTCCCTTTTAGACCCACCTCCCTGTTTTCTGTTTCATTCCCAAACTTTTCATAGAGCTGCTTATGGGAAGAGCAGGCTGTTAGGACTCTGTTGTGTATAAAAAAAGTATCAGAAGTAATGCAGATTATTTTTAAGCAAACACCTTGGTAGGTTTTTTTCCATTGCCTCTCCCATTTGGAAGGAGCTCTGTATTAACATGTCAAAGCGACTTCCTCACAGTCTTTCTTGTCACTCCTTGATACTCTTCTTTACTGTGATGCCCGTGGAGTTCTGACAACAGCTATCCCGATGGTTTGCTGTGACTACTGCCTGTCACACTGACGAATGTTGTCTCCCTTCTTCCTGCGTTCTGCCCATTTGTCTCCATCTCCCCGTTGTCTTAGAGATGAGGAGGTAATGTCATTTTGTTCCCTGTGTGAACGATGCCAAGCAAAATAGGGTCCATCTACCAAGAGACAATCAGTCATATGAATCATATTGTGTCCTTGTATAACACAAGCTAGAAAACAGAGGATTCAAAGCCCAAACTTCATGTGGTGAAATTTCCCGTTGAAGAAGAAAAATTTAGGAAGGTAGAAAAATCCTTATGAATTATTTAAACCCTCTTCTTGCCTCCCTAGGGTAATAAAAAAGATTTTTTTTATTAAACTACATTTTTCCATTAACAGTAAAACTTTTAAATTGTGCCATCATGTGCTGATTTCTTGCATGAATAGCCACAGTGAATTGGAGATTTGCATTAGCAACATTAGCATCTGCTTAATTTTCCTATGGAAATTATACCTGTTTTTAACGGAAAATGACATGCAAAGTAGCTAGTGTATATCCTAACCTCTCATGCTGTAGCCATTTCAATCAATTTAACTCTAGCATAGAGGATTTTGAAGATTTTTGGAGCATAATCTTCCCTGGATTGCTGGGGCACTACAACTCTCCCTGCCTTCCAACTTCCATGATTCATAAGCCACCTGGTTCTTTTCTGTTCGCTTTGTTTTCTATCTTACCGATTCTCGTTTCCATTGCATGCTTCAGACTGAAGGCTATGGCTGTTAAAAGGAAGTCTGGGTTTTTTTAAAGTGTAGATTTCAAAGCTGTACCTCTGACAGCTAAGATTCAGCTCTAGAATGGAATTTGTTTTCCTTATCAAACTGCTCTAGAACTCAGGCATGTGTATTCCCCTGGGACTGCCTGTCCCAGTGTGCAATCTTTCATGTTGGCACTTTCAAAACATTTATGTAATTCAGCTGAGGCAGAAGAGCACCTTTCTAAAAATACTTTCAGGAGAGAAGGCCCTTGTTTTCACATCTCAGACATCAATTTATGTCCTTGTAATTCTGTAAGCAAATAATTTATAATGCCGAACCTTTCAAAGACTTATTATATAAGAAATTAACTTTTTTATTAGAACTGCAGATATCCCTTTTCTGTTACTGTTCTTCAAAAGCCAATGCTTTAATTATTTCTCCAACTTCTGTACATACAACACTGAGGTCAAAGATGAAGAAAGTGAGTCTCACCTGCATATAAAAATACTTCTGTCCCCTCCTATCTGGGTATGACTTTTATTTACAGACTGTGAGGTGGGTTGAAAACTGAATGGCCAGGTGCAGAGAGTGGTGAGCAGTGACACAAAGTCCGGTTGGAGGTCACTAACTGGCACTGTGTCCCAGGGGTCAGTACTGGGCCCAGTCCTGCTTAACCTCTTCATTAATGATCTGGACGACGGGCAGAGTGCACCCTCAGCAAGATTGCAGCTGGTACCAGACTGGCAGGAGTGGGTGACACACCAGAGGGTCATGCTGCCATCCAGGGGGATCTCAACAGGCTGCAGAAATGGGCCTACAGGAACTTCATTAAGTTCAACAAGGAGAATTTTAAAGTCCTGCACCTAAGGAGGAACAACCCCAGGAACCAGGACATGCTGGAGACTGTCCAGGGGGAAAGCAGCTTGCCAGAAAAGGACCTGCGGGCCCTTGTGGCAAAGAAGTTGAGTGGTATCTGGGGCTGCATTAGGAGGAGTGTTTCAAGCAGGTCAAGGGAGGAGATCCTTCCCCTCTACCAGGCACTGGTGAGGCCACTCCTGGAGTGCTGGGCCCAGTTCTGGGCTCCCCAGTGCAAGAGACACATGGATATTCTGCAGAGAGTCCAACAAAGGGCTATGAAGATGATGAAAGGACTGGAGCATCTCCTTTGAGGAAGGGCTGAGAGAGCTGGGGCTGTTCAGCCTGGAGAAAAGACGGCCCAGGGGCAGATCTCACCAGTCAATATGAGAAAATGTCTGAAGGGAGAGTGCAGAAAGATGGAGCTGGGCTCTTTTCAGCAGGACCCAGTGACAGAACCAGAGGCCATGGACACAAACTGAAGCACAGGAGGGTCCCTCTGAACCTCAGGAAATGCTTTTGCACTGTGAGGGTGACTCAGCACTGGCACCGGTTGCCCAGAGAGGTTGTGTAGTCTCCATCCTTAGAGATGTTCAAAAGTAACTGGCTCTGTGTAGCCCTGCTTGAGCAGGGGGGTTGGATCAGATGACCTCCAGAGGTCCTTTCCAACCTCAAACAGTCTGTGTTTTAATTATATATAGAAATGCACATAAACACATGCATAAACATGTATAAATTATATATACCTAATAATGGTTTTAGATGTATGTGCTATTAATTTTAATGTCTGCTGAATAAGTGTAGACAGTGTAGTTGCAGGATTGGATTTTTGTGTGTGCTGAAATATTCAAATACTCAATTCTGCCTCTTTTGAAATATTCAAATTCCGCCTTTTTTCAAAAGTGGAAGAAATATGAGTGGAAGCTTGGGTTGATCCTTATCTCCTTGTATATATGCAAAGAAATCTATATTTCTCCTATTTTATTTCCCCTCCCTGCATTTTAATAACTTTGAATATGTCTGAAGGAGCTGATGCAAGAGGCTGTTAAATGGAGAATTAACAGGAGTCACTCAGTACGTCTTCTTGGAGACCCAAGAGCAGCTCTGCCTGGGTCGCCCTGGTCAGATCACTCTGTACACTTGCAGCAAGGGTTTTTTTGTGGTGTTTTAAACTGTTAGCTTTGATACTTGATGATGTACTTTAGCATTAAAATAGTGTTAATAATAATTTTGCTATATCTATCTTTACAAGGTATGAAATTAATTTTCCTTCACAATTGCTTGCATTACTGCCTTTTTTTCCCCCCATGACTAAAAAGTCATTTTGCTGGCCTTGATGAGAAGTATAAAGGTGTGTTTACACCACAAATAATGAAGTTCTTTTCCTTCTGCCAAAGAACAAGTGACAACCCTAAAGCCTCAAAGTGTGATGGGTACACCTACCAACACCCACAGTGGGATGGGAAGAACATGCTTTGTCTGGCTCGTTGCCTCTGTCATCATAGAAGCACGCGTGGCTGATGTTGGGCACACAGACTGGCACCAGGATCCCTCCATCTGCCATCGCAGAGGCCCAGGTGCCACCTCAGGCACAGCTGGATGAGATGCATAAGGCAGTCTGGGCAGCTCTCAGAAAGGTGGATGCGTGCAGCCTAAGCTGCAAGCACCAGCATGAAGACTGTAAGGCTGAGTCAGGGAGTGGCAGGCTGCAGTGGGCAGCGCAGATTTAATTTATATCTAATGCTCAGTAGAGGCAGAGCAGGCATTTGTACCTGTGTATGTGCTCATGCAGCTCTGGCCATCCTGCGAGCTGAGCCCCCATGCACGCACTTATCTCCCCAACAGCCCTGTGAAGCAGTATTATCCTCATGTGAAATAATTCCTGCAAGATTACCTAAGTGGAAGATCCAGAAATTAAATTCATGTCTTCCGAGTCACAGTTCAGTGCTTTAACCTTCGATTTCAGAGTATCACTGTTTCCTGTAGAAATTAAGTTCTTAATTTCTTTCTGCATTAAGGCCCACATTGTAACGGAGAGATTATTTCATGGACTTCAGTCTGCTCATTATCGTACAGTCTATGTAACAGCTTTAATGCAGTTTATGTGGAAGAAGTACTCGTAGGGAAATGTCAAATGTAGTTTAGCTCCCTGTAATGCAGTGTAATAAGGAGGAAAAGTGAGCTCTCCGTGAATAATCAGCGAGAACTGTGTGGCTCACGCTTTGATAAGCCCTGCTGCAGTGATGGTATGAATGCACAGCTCCTGGCTACGACCCTCTCAACCTCATTTGTAGCTTTTTCTACATAACACAGAAATAATAAGAGAAGTCAATGGTTCCCTTAGCTCCACATTTGCCTCTTCCTTCTACTCGCCTTTTTCTCCGGTAAATGTTTCTTCCCGTTACTCTCTATAAGCTTTCGGCTATCATAGTCTTAAGAAGACTTTTTATTTCTCATTAGCTTTGTCTGCAACACTGGCCACAAGTGCTTACCCCTGTGGGAAGGCATTGGCCATCACTTTAACGGGCAGCTTGAAACCGTAGCAGTAATAATTTGAAGTTATATTGCATTCTTTTATGGTGCACACATGAAATGAGCTGGGTATCTCTGTAATTTTGTTAGTGAACAAGCATCTTTATCAGAGAACCAGAAAATTTTCAGGGAAGGTCAACAGAGGGAAAGCTTATAGTATTTTTTTTTAACTGTTTTTTGAGGCAGACTTTGCAGAAAAACCTGGAGGTACTTGTTTACAAAAACATGATTGTAAAAAGATACTGTCTTAACTTTATTAAGGCTCTTGCATATTCTCTATAGACTGAAAGGTATGATGCCTGGTAACTGTCAGCTCTACTAAATTTGGTTTATTTTCTTTTTATTCCCAGTAGTCTGTGGGCAAGAAAGGGATTGAATAGATTGGGTTAGTAAATTTCTGATACGTATTTAGCTGAAAACAGTCAGTCTGTGGTAATCCAAATATTCTGAACAGCAAATACACTATAAATATTAAATTGAAGTGTGCTTATTTTGAACAAATGTAATTTATAAAAAATAAAAAAATGAAATGGTTTTGACACTTGTCATATGGGACGAAGCGCTAACTTAAAAGAAGTTACTCTGAGAATAAATTCATTTATAAATGTATTTTATAAAGTGTGAACAAGATGTTGAGATTTTATTAAAATTAAATATAACCTTAAAATATATATTAATTTATATGAGAGAATTCACATTGTGGAAAATTGTTTTGTTTTGTTTTAAAAGTGCTCAATCTATTTTAGAAAAGAAAAATGCTAAACTCCAGGTTTTCCAAAAGGTGAACAATATCTGTCTTGACATTTCCTTGACTTTGATGCAATTCTAATAGCTATCTGCAAAAAGACTCTCAATTAGTGTACAATACTGAAATTTTCTTGTAAATTGAAAATTCTTGTACATTTTATAATATTTTTCACACCAATTCAGAACTACCCTTTGTCAAGAAATGTGGAACGAACTGTTTATCTAAGAACTTTGTTCCAACTCCATATGTCAGTTTTTAAGTTTTCTTCTATTTCACAATTAATTTCTCCGTGTACAGAAATATATATCTTTAGAAAAAGTAATTCTTTAAAGATACTATAGTTTTCAGGCAGTCACATAAAGGCTTTATAAATCTAAGTGTCAGCAACATCTATATAATTAGCCTATAGATGAAGTTTTTTGGGAAAGTAAGGAGCATTGCTGAGTGATGTTTTTGAGAACCAGAGTTTTCAACGCATAATATATTGTCAGAGAGAAAAATGAAGTGGAACATAACAAAAATATGCCAAATTAAAATTTATATATTCTAAATAGATAGAAGTGACTTACATGAATACAGAAATAGTGCATAATGTACAAAGGCCAGTTGCTACTCTGAAATAGTGTGAGGTTGCACATGCTGTGTTTTAATGAGGAATTCTATTTGCCAAAAACATTTCATGCATTGCAATTAATAGCATAAAGCACTTTTCACTTTGTCTGATGGATACTATTCTTGTAGAAGTCGTAAACCGATCGATTACTGCTTCTGATCTTTCCTTATTCTCAGCCTGACCTATGAAAAGATATTGCACATGTATTAGAAATCTACTGTACTAACGATTCATTTTTTTATTGGCTGAGGCAATGGAAACTGAAATCACCTGCCATTAATTTGTAGACCAGTTTAACAACATGAATGCAGAATAACGGAAGATTTTGAGTATTTATGGTTGCGATGATTTAGAGATACAACATTAATACATAGACACATGAAGATGACAGTTTTTATTTGCATAACTCTATCTTCTAATCCCTTTGGTTTGGAAAATCTCATACTGGTGTTTTGTCTTGTGGGATGTTAACAGCTGAAGTTTTTTAAAAAAATTTTGATTTGTTTTTTCACTCTCTAAATAGCTTTAAAGGAGATTTTCAATTATTAAAGTGAAAGTAGTACTTGAACTAGAATAGCTGCAGTGTCTCTGAAGAAAAGCAAGACAAACATTAGAAATTTAAAGAAGAAAGTAAGTGTATTTACTCTTGTGTTTGAGTGAGTAAATATTAAAACCCCCCCCTAAATTATTGGATTGTGGGCAAACTTGCTGCAGTGTTGAATGAAAGTTCATAAGTACAAAAGAGCAATAAGGAGAAATATCTGTGAAAACTGAACTGATGGAATCACTCCGAGAATGATACCAAGTGTGCACTCAGGGCATTCACGTAACTTGTGCTTCAGTATGGTTAAGAGTAAGCTTAACTTTGAACATCCATTTTAGAGTTTTTACATATACTGTCTTTTGTATGCCATGGAATAACCTTTAAACTGTCACAAAATGGTTGGAATTATTCCACAAAAGGCACATAGTTCTAGATTTTTGCCCAGGCCAATGGAAAAGGAAAATATGTTAAAAAATTATCTTAGTCAATTTTGTACACTCTGCATGAACACCAGATGGGAAACAGGACAACGTTCTGTGCTTAAAATAAGGGGGGATTGCCTTTTCTTTACACTTACCAGGTGTGCCTGCCTAAAAGACAAGGTAAAAGAGCACTCTCTTGTGGTTTCATACTGCGGCGTGATCTGAACTGCCCAAAAAAAAGCATCTCTAAGGTTACAGCTTCAGTATCTTGGGCTCTGTACTCATGAACATGCTAAATGCTGACCTTTTGATTTCCTTATCCTTGGAGAAATTCCAGCATGCTGTTACAAAATGTCCAAATTCAATTGGCCAGAAAGTCAAGCGATGGAGAATCCTTTTTATTTAGAGTGATGTACCAAAGTCTGCCTTTTTAAAAAGAAATCTTTTCAATAGTTTCACTTGTGTACCCAATGCCAATTTATATAGCAGTATTTTAGGCCAATAATTGACATATTTCTTGCTATAGTTAACAGCGCTTGGAATAACACACCACTGCCAGGAATTCAGTGATAAATTTGAAAACTTGGTTTTGAAGGAGATGCCATAAATGTAAGAGCCGTGTGCTGTCTGTAATGGGTCCTTGTGTTTCTCCTGCCAGTGAGAATGACGGTGTGTCCTTGTATTGAAACAAGTACTTACAAGTGGGTGAAAGGTGCATGGCAGTGATGAGTTATGGCTGTAGGTTTATTTACTGAATAGACTTTATTTGCTGCTGTTAAAATTAATTAGGACTGGCATCAAACTAGAAAATTCATTGAGCATCATAATCAGATCACATTGGTTTGTGTTTCTTATCTGCACTTGGTTCTGTGTAGATCAGCTAAGGAGTAAAGGATCCCTAGCCAGGGGTTTGGGAACTATGAAATGGAGTGGATGTAATGGCAGGAATAATCTGTTGAAGATTTTCACTGATGTGGAAACTTTCAGGGGTGGTGCTCAGCTTTGGGGACACACTCCCTATACTGCTTGAGTGCTCAAATTCTAGCACAGATCCAGCTTTTAGCAGCTCCTGCGCAGGTGTGTAAACAAGAATCCATATGTCAAAAGAGACCAATTCCCGTGTAGACTTGGACAAAATTACTAGATTTCCTTGAGGATGCTCAGCATATTCCGAAAATCTCATCCCAGTTGCAGATGTTGTTAAAAATCTGAAAATCTATGGAGTTTTTAGTTCAGTTTTAAACTACATCATGAAATTGATGTTAAGATTTTTCAGTCATGAATGTAGGACAGAGTATTACTGAGGTACCGAGCTGCTTCTGTCAAGTCAGACAAAAGAACACCTTGATTTTCATTTTACACAAATTGATGCTAAATGCTAGGATAGGACTTGGCAGATTTTCTTGTATCTTTCTTTTCTTGTTTTGAAACAAATTAAGACTTACAACATTAATTTATAATCCAAAAGAAATCGATAGAGATTTCAATTTTCAGTCCCTGGGACATAGACATTTGCATTTGAAAATAAAAATGTGAACCAGGTGAATGTTTGTCTAAGGCTGTAATCATCCTTGTTTCCTTGTGAATGTTCATAGCCATGAAAGGTGACTGACTGCAACACTGGGAACCAAAGTTTCTACATTTATTAGGGCTATTTCCAGACTGAGCTTCTGTACTGTTGATATTTCTTTGTTTTGGTTGGCTTTTGTTTTATTTCCTTAAAAATAAAACCATCTGTATGTGCAATGGCATGTTTTAGGCAGAGGCTGTTCAAAACAAAACAAGTTTGCTTTATTAGAATGTTTAGCTTACAGTTGTCCATGTATCTGCAGACAGGTTTTCTTGGCTTGCTTTGTATTTTCATTTAAAAATTAAGAAATAGAGGTTAAATATTTCCTATTAATTTCTTGTGTTGAAAACAGCAAGCTTGTGCTTTGCTATGAAGGAAAATGTCCTGATAGTCAAGTACATCTTCCTTTTAAAATAGCCTTGGAAATGGCAGGGCTTTGAGGACAACAAAACACAGGGAAAAATGTACCCATCCCCCTGTTGCCTAGGACTGCATGGCAAGCTATTCCACATCCTAGAAATAGCAATTAAGGAAGAAATAAGGAAGTAATTAGCCCTGCATGCAAACACTGGTGAGAAATCTCCATGTTACTGTGACAGAGACCTCTTTGCCTGGCTGTGGTGGGAGCCTCCCCTCAGGGAAGGGCTGGCACTGAGGCGCTCACTTCTTCCCCATGCACAGCTCGAGGAGAGTTCTCACTAAACATTAATGTCAGCGGGAAGGTTAACACACCCACACACCTAAAATGATTTTTCTGAAACAGAGCTGTAGAAGCCTTCAAGTCCTGCCCCCAGCAGCCTCCTACAGCACAACCCCGCTGAGCAAGGGCAACGGGCGCCATTTTATGCCGAGCGCCAAGAGCAGGGGCGCTGGGATTGGCCCGCGGGGGTCACCTGACCCGCCCGCCCCTCCCCACAGGCACCGCTGCCCCCCATGGCCATGGCCCCGGCGCGGGGCCGTGGGGGTTGCGCAGGGCACTGGGGGGCTGGGGCTCGGGCTCCGGCTCCCAGAGCAGCGGCGCGCAGGCCAGGCCAGGCCAGGCCAGGCTGTGGAAAGTGGCTTAAGGATGGCCTGGAAAAAACCAATGCAAACCTCTCCACTCCCCGAAGTGCTGGTTTCTTAAAGTCAGGCGTGGTTAACTGGGTAAGAGCGTTCGGGTTCCTGGTTGATAAGCTGTTTCTTCAGCAGGTGAATGCTGATCATTTCTAACACCAACTTTTGGTTAATCACTGGGCTTTTGCTGCCAGCTGAACTCTTCCCCTTTGCTCCGGGGGTTTGGGTGACACAGGTTGGGTCTGTGCGGTGCTGCTGTGTGCCCTTGCTGGGTGTTGGCCCGGCCGGGGCTGTGGTGCCGGGGGCTGGCGGGGTGAGGTCCCTCAGCTCAGCAGAGCGCCCTGAGACCTGGCACTCCCGAGAAGTGCCCTGGCACCAGGTGCTTGGCAAGCAAACCAAGGCTCAAGACTACGCGAGGCAGTAGAAGTACCTTCTGTGGCTTCTGGAGACCACAGGGGCCTGAGGTGAGCGGCTGGGGTTTCTCTGGTGTAGCCGTGTGGTGTCCCTGGCGTGGGCATCTCCAGTGAAGTCATTCAGATTAACTCGCTGGTCTCATTTGTAGAGTAGTTAGAGTTTCTTTTTGAGTTTCTTCAAATTAAAATATATATGGTCTTTTAAACTTAAAATCAATAACATCCCCATGCTTCTGTTTGGTATTTCTTTGTGTTTTCCATGTGTTTCAGAGTTATAGATTGAAAGCTCCAGGAAACCAAACCTTTCAATTCTGCTGTCTAAACAACTATAAATCAACTTTTAAGGCATGTTTAAGGTGGCTGGTAAAATTTTAGACAAATCAGTGCCTACCAAATACTATAGTGCTTCCCAAGCACTGTTATTTTAATGTATCCCTCCTTATAAAACTTGTCTTTCTTAGCAAAATATGTGCATATTTATATAGCTGTTTTCAAAAGCAGAGGTACCATCAACCAGAAAATGAGTAGCACTTGTAGTTTCAATCAATCAGAAATATTTCTGGGAGAGTCTTATGTTTTTCAAACTACATTATGTAGCATTCTTTATCTTTAATTACTCCCAAATACGATATTAACTGCAGTGTTACTGACTGGCTTCAGGGGGAGTTAAGGAGGCATGGAAACTTTTTCTGTGCTTTGAGCAGTGTTTAAATGGATCAGTTACCTATCAGAAGATAGATAGTGGCAGGGAAAGGACAAACAAGACAACAGTAAATGAAGAAAGATTGATGGCCACTGAGATCAGCAGGAGTTTTTTTTGTTTAAAAATAACTTCCCTAGCTTTCTGAATAGTCAGGAAAAAATAGGAAAAAAAATAACGGTGTTTTAACACTGTATCCTGATGTACCAGCAAGCAGATAAACAGGCATGGACCTCAGTGTTCCTCAGGACATCAGGCAGTAATGCTTGGTTTAATAGTTTTTGGGGACTGATTTTAACTCCCTAGCTACATAATGACATACGGGTTTATGCTGCTTGTATGATGATTGGTACCTTTAGTCCTGAAATGTCCTTCAACCCCATTTTGTGTTATGTGTTGTTCTAGTATAAAGCAAAACACTGCAGGGTATGTTTCAGGTATTTAAAGTATTGTGTATCTTAGAGCGCAATGCATGCCATAGCCTGATGTGAAGGGTACACTTCAACAATGTGTGATATTCTGTGCACTTTACACTTACTGTATGGCAGAGTACTCGAATGTGCATTTCATGTGAATATCCATGAGAAAATCTGCACTACTGCAGTTATTTATAATTCTGTTATACCTGCAGAAAGGACTAACCCTAAGACCTTCTATTAAAATGCAGACAAAGAGGTACTATAAATACCCTCTCTTAAGAAAGTAAAGTCAAGACAGAGTCCAAGAAATAGAAAACTTGAAAACGAGATGATGGGGATAGGCAAGGTTTTCAAATCTTCTGGGTTGGTCTTTTGAGGGTTTTGAGTTTGTTTATTTTTTTGGGGTGTGGGTGTGTGTGTGTTGTTTGGGTTTTTTTTTAAAAAAAGATGACATGCTTTATCTTTGACAGATTGTAAAAAAAAAAACTGCTTAGTTTAATGCCTGAATTTTGTAATGAGAGTAGAGTGGTGTGACCTTGCAGCTGGGAACTTTGGGAACAGGTGAAACTGGGTTGTACAGAGCCTTGATCAGGTGTTGAAGGGAAGGAGGAGGAAGAAGAAGACAAAAGAAAATAGGGCAGCTGTTATAGTTTGAATAGAATAAGGTTGGGACTATGGTGGCATAACCTGGATGGTCATCAAAATTTTCTGAATGTATTCTTTTGCTGAGAGTTGTCAAAAGCCATCTGAATTAAACAGTAAGTGCTAAGTATTTAAAAATAATTTCCATGGACATCCTTTTCAAACTGTTTTTATGCTTAAATGAAACCCCACTTGGCCTTGTTTGCTTCCTCATCTCTCTGGGATTGGTTCCTGTCATATTTCAGTATTGCTTCTTGAGCTCTTCACCTTCTGTCAGCTTCATACTAATCACGGTGTAAGGCTGAGTCTGTTACTATAGTAATTTTATAAATGCTTTTTGTGATTGGATTTATAAGGACAAGTTGAATTTTTATGTTTTTTCTTTTTACCCTCAAAAGTTTAACTATCTACTATATACCTTTATTTTTGGTGATGAATAAAAATACAGTCAGCTGAAGATAAAATCTCTAGTAACATAACTGGGACCTTTTCAGCTGTAGTCACTGATTAGTAAAGGTTGTGTTGAGAGAAGGATCAACAACAGAAAATTATTTAGAATTTTCTTGTATTGTCATTTTCCAGGTAACTGTTTAATAACGCACGTACTGTGATTTCCTCAGTACTGCAAATCTTCAAAGGAAAGCTTCATTAGAGTGCAAGGAGTAGCTCTGGTAGCTACTGAAATTAAAGTTCAGGAGAAAAAGCTTTTACTTGATGTTTTTTCACCATTTCTTTGCAAATCCCTTTCTTTGGGACAGGTTGAACAAAATGCTCTATAAAAAGCAAAGGGGAGTGGAAGCACAGAATCCATATGGAAAGGACATACCAATGAAGCACATTATCATATAGTAGCAGTTATAACTTATGTTACAACCATAGCTCTGAAAGGCTTATTATGTGTAATTGTGATAATAAATCATAGTAAATTTCCCTAGCATTTAAAACAATTTTAAAATATCCTACTTGTGTAAGCTTTTTTGGAAGTCCTATGGGAATTATTTAATGTTAAACCGAGGATTTTGGTATTTTTAATGAGCTAAGAGTACGTGTGGAATAGTTTGGCAGTATTTCAGTTTTTGTAGATTACTTGGATCTGTTAATTAATATAGCCTTTGAGACCTCTTAGTGAAGATTAATGGGTTCCCTGAAGAATAGTGTTCCAAATGCAAGAGGTCTGCAAGACTTCTGAGAGTAGTGCTGTATTAAATTATGCCAAAGTTTACTAGATTAAATATTATCTGTTGATGGAAGGACAGAAATTCACAAGAGGCATGGCTAAGATAAACCACCCGTTTACATTCATTTTATTTTCCCTAGCTACACAAAATATATAAATTAAAGAATTTTTAGATAACATTAAGATTTAGAAATAACTGAGTGGGAGGGAAATGTTTTGCAATGAAGCCTAAGAGGAACAATTCACCCAAGAAGAGAAGCCCTTCATACATCACTTGGAGGGTTATCCTCCCACCCATCTGTACATCAGGGAGCATTCACAACTTGGATATGGGGATTGAATCTGCACTAGTCCTAAGCAGGCTGACAAGCTGAGTGATATTAGAGGCAGTTTGAGCAAGAAAATGAGCATGTGCTGACTTGGGAGAACTGGGGTTTTTTTCTTGCTTTTAGGAAACTTTGTGTCCACACTTTTGACCCCCACATGGAATCAGCATCTTTGCAGGAAGATTGCCACTTTGAACCATAGCACGAATTAGTATTCTTTACCAGTCATAGAGTAAGCAGTCTTCCAGTCCTTAATTTACTGTTAAGTAGACTGTGAATTGTTGATGTGATCTTTAAATTCATCCACATTACTGTAATCATGCTTTGATCTGCACTCTCATCACTTCCAATCGGTCATCGCTGTTGTCTTTGGGAAAGCTGTGCAGTATAGTGTAATGTCAGGTTTTTTGACATACAGAGAAGTCCTGAACAATACATAGAGACATGTCTTACAAAGTCTTTCAAAGTTTATATTCTTTACTTTTGCTGGTTATTGTCCAAGTATATACAATTCTTCTTGTCTTCTACTTTGTGTCTAATTTTGGAGTTTTTAGCTGAACCTTGCTCTGTGGTAGTCTGCAAATATGGTTTGTTTTTCATTTTTGATGACTCAAGATTTCCTATGGAATACATGTCAAGTGCTTCATTCTAAATTAGATTAGAACAAGTTGAAGTCTGGCAAAGACACTAATCCCTCTTCTTTTTGCCTTTCTACCTGCTGATGATTTTTCTGTTGCGTAAAACCTCTTTGTGACTCTTTCTACAGCCTCTTTTTGCTAGTTTTGGGGCTTTTTATTGGTCCTGCCCTGTTTGGGGGGAGCTACAGTTAAACAGATAATCTAAAGAAACTTGAATGGTTTCATTTGCATGTCCTTCCTTTGTTTGCTTTTCTCTCTCTTGTTGAGGCCAGGCCAGTTCTGAGGCAGTATCATGCTGTTCTGCAAAGAACACCAAGCACTGACACCTACGGCTGTAACAAGGATAAACACCTTATTAAGAACAGAGTCAGGTTTGTGAGCTTTTTGAGCACCTCATCATTAATTTTGCACGGGAAGCTGCTCTTTGCTGTCCTTTCTACCTTTGAAATTTTTTGGGGGTATGCTTTGGAGCTGATGGATGCTTATCAGTTTGAAGCAGTCTTTTCTACATAAAAGATAGCTCTTTGCTGAGCTGTGCTGCAGCTGCTGAAATCAAGTCATATGAGGCTCTTTTCTCAGGTTATCAATGTTTCATACTCTTTTAATTTAGAACTAGAGTTTAACTTTTATCACCAAGTTTAGAATTAAATTTTTTGTGTTGACTTTGATTTTGTGACCCACCTGTACCATCAGCAGAACCTTTCAGTTGAGTGAAGGATTTCAAAATAATGAACCCAGTTTTAAACTTGATTTAAGATGTTAATTTGCCATGAAACTCACACGTTTCCAAGCCTTTTGCAAGTCCTGTATATACACCTGCTGCTTCCTGAGCGATTTGCTCTTTTGCTCAGCTGGCTGACTGACAGTTCTTACCCCAAGAGAAAGGTACAATCAGGGAGTACTTTTTTCTGGGTCAGGAGGCACCGGCTTTAATACAGTTCCCATTCCACGATGTTACAAGCCCCACAGAGTGTTTCATACTTAATGTGTTTGAAAGTAATAGGATAGTGTTAGTGAAAGGTGATTGGATGATAAATGAAAGCTCTTTCATTATAAAAAATGGGATGTTCAAGGCGTTTAGGAACTTCTGTGAATTATATGGCGCAAAAGACATACGAGTTGAAAAATCTGTGTCTTATCCTGGGAAAATGGAAAAGCTTACAAAATTCAACTGGTAAAGTATCAGTTAATAAGGATAGCTTAGGTTATACAGACTTTTTGCTTTCTGACATTTTCTTCAAGGAGTATCTTGCCTGTATAATAGTGGTGGTGTTTGGAGGGGAAGAATGTTTGATAAAGGCATTATAATGCTTATTAACATGTAAATTACTCTTAATTTAATTTCATTGAAATGAAAACCCTTGGATGTCTTGTTCTTGCAGATGAGAGATGACTTGCTTTGGAAATGGTTACAGTGGCTTTGAGGAGCAGATTAGTTTGTTCTCTCATTCAGTGGGAGGAGTAGGGAATTGTTGTAAATCAGTTGTTCTCCTACTTACAATCTATAAACTCTTCAAACAGCAGAGGTTATTTGTAGTAAGCCAATTCTAGTGTTGATGATTTTTATAATTATATGATGGTTTTCATGGAATTGGCTTGGGTTTTGCCATTGTTGTTGTTGGTTTAAGTCTCATTTTATGTGACTGAAAACATGAAAATACTTTTCTCTAGTAAAAAAATAATCAACCAAAAACATAATGAAGAAAAGAAAGCTGCTGTGGAGAGCAATTCAAAACCAGAGGAGTCGGATTTTTTCCTGTTTGCTTTTAAAATCCAGTCTTTTAATTGTGTCTTTTTGATTGTAGAACCAGACAGCGCTTCTGCCAGCAGTTCACTTGAGCTAAGGACTCTTCATTGTGTTTGAAAATCAAACCTGTGCTTTCCAGTTTAGAAGTCTTTCATGTTTTCATGACCTCGCTTTTGCTTTTGCTGTTTTTTTCCTGCCACGTAAGTAAAGATTTTTTTGCTTTCTTATGAATTCATGTTATGTTTTAATCTATGTGAGGTTTTGTGGTGGTTTGTTGGGGTTTTTTTTGCCTTATATAAGAGGCTTTTGAATTTTGTAAGGTTATGTTGGGGTATTGATGTTTCATAAAGGCCACTGGGTACAAACTACAGCAGTGTTCCTTAGCACTGCAGGAATCAGTTTAATTACATTTAGGAGTAGATTGCCAGAACACTGTTAACCCCGTGTTCCCTCAGAGAGCAATCCAGTCCCACCACTCTATCATAGCAGTGTTACCCCAGGCTTCGTTTCACTTGAATAAAATGTCATACAGTATGATGAATTATCATACACTGATAAGTGGATATATAAAAACTTATGTAAATTTTAACTCTTTTTTCATTACTGCTTTTCAGTCTTTTTTTCATTGAAAGGCCCTGCCTTTACAGAGCTTGGATAAAGGCCTTGTAGAACTTGGCAATGTGATCTTTCCCTTCATTCATTATTTGTATTGCTGATGCTTAAATAACCTAGCAGTACAAAATAATACGATTTAATTTAGATTTTTACAGAAAATTCACTTAATTTCTCATCTCTATTATAAACCTCCATGCACCCAAGTTTTTGAACATGTTTATAATAAGTGTTTTAAATAGCTGTTATTGGATTAAACAGTAAGAACTTGACTGTATGAGTTTAGTAGTTAAGTAAATTAAATGGAATCTGCAATACTTCACTAATGGAAAAATCATCTAATTCTTGTCGAAAATTGGAGATAGGCTTTCAGTAATGCGCTCACTTAACAACTTAATGTCATCCTGCTCACCCAAAAGGCAAAAACTCAATGACAAACGATGGAACTGCAGTCTCTTCTCACTTTATGTCATGCCATTATCAGTATTTTATTCTAACAACTGACATTTCTTGCATGGTGCAATAACCTCAGTCAGCAAGAAATGCACAAAATAAATAATTGCAATTTATCCATTAGCGTAGTATAGCTCAGTACCCTACAAGCTGAATAAAATGAGAAGAATTAGTGGAGTTACAGGCAAAAGCCCCAGGGCGATAATGATTCGGGGATATTAAATTAACAAGTAATTGCATGAAAATAAAGTCACAGTCCTGACTTAATTCACAATACTTTTCTTACTGGTGAAGTATGGGCTCCTGCAGTTGTCTTATTCTTGGAGAATGGAGCTTGGTTATAAGATCTTCCACTACTCTCTAGTGTGACCTTACTTTCAGTTCGTTACCGTCTGTAACTGGAACACTGACAGCAAAGTAATACTTCAGTGCTGAAACTAAACCTAGGGCAAACTCTGCTTTTGGGCAAGAATATTTCAATATTGGATACCTGGTAAATGGGATTCTTTTTATGAACTCCCATGAGGTGGCAGGTTCAAGCCAGGTTTCTAGACCAGCACAGGACAGGAAGAAATAGTCTTTGGAGACATTGGCTGCTCTGAGATGAGATATGGTGAGTGCTCTACCATGCATCTCTAAGCTGCAGTTCTCTGCAAAGGGTCAGAGGCACAAAAGGGCAGAAACAAAGCAGTCTACAGCTGTTCAAAAGCAAACATAATGAGTCTCTGCTGGTGTCTTCTGCTGCACCAATAGTGGGACTATGGACAGACTGTTGGATGGATCATCTCTGCCATCCCATCAGTTTTAATGCTGCAGTCGAATAGAGGGCAGCATCCTGCATCCTTTCTACTAATATAGCAGGCTACTCACATGACAAAATTTATTTGGTCAGATGTGAAGTTTCTGGGATTAATGAGCTGTCACTAGAAGACTTTTTTACACTTTAATTAGGGCTTAATTTCTCTTTTTAGCAAGAGTTTGCAAGAGTAAGCAATCAGAGGAGGAAAGAAATTGGGAGAGAAGGTGAAATAAACTTGTATATGATGCGTAATATGGTTTTGTTGACAGTGTTATACTTGCTGCTTCTATTTCCTGAAGAAAAGGAGATTTATGAAGTTATTTGATACGTGTGAGAGTATGTCTGTCTGCTACTGCACTCACTTTAGGAATCAATGGCTGCATAAAAATGTGATTAGAGAGAAAAGAGAGATCATGTAAAGTGCACAAATAGGGGGAGATTGCTCTGTGATCCCACATTTACTGGTGCTAGAGAATCCATGTGATTAAGATATCTTATTAATATCTGGAAAGTTGAAAGGAACTAGAGTCAGTTTTCAGTCAGTGGTGAATGGATACTTGTAGGGACTGGGGCTTTATAAATTCCTTTGCTCCTGAAAATGCTTTTGTTTTCGTATTTACTGTATTCTTATTGAAGTATTTTAATAATTGTATCCTTATTTTTCAAATACTGATTTTTTTGCAGGCTTTATTTTTAATGTAAATATTTTAGTAGATTTTCTTTTACTTTAAACTCTGCAAGTAAAAGTGACCAACCTTGAAGAACTGTAGCAGTTTCTGGCCTGTACTTTCTTCTATTGATGAACTTTGGTGAAAAGCATGTCATGTTGGCGTTTTAGATTTTTGACAGAACATGCCAGGCTGCCCCGCTCAGGATTATTTTTTAAAAATCAGATCTTTCTGCTTCCTGTGCTACGTAAAAATTGTGTTGCTGTATTAGTCAAGTCCAATAAAACCTCATGGAAGTTTAGTTTTCAAACTTTGAAAGTAATTTCCATAGGGTTCCCTTTCATGTTTTGTGTGTATGATCAAGAGCTATTCAAAGTTGCAGACTAAAAAACTACACTATGGGTGGTTGTATCTTGGATGTCTTCTTCAAACCTTACATCATTTATAAATGTGCAAACAAGAAAAGAGAAACTCTGCATGTTTCAGTACAATGCTATTTCTTGCATGTTCAACTAATCTCATTTTCTGTTACTTCAGGGACTGTAACTAGAATTTTCTGAAGCTTGCATTTTATATCTCATGACTGTTGAAATGGATATGTTTTAGATTTATGTGCAGTCACTTAAGAACATGATGTGGTTTCCTTTGCATACCCGCACATTACATAACGTCTTTTACATTTTATGCAATAAGTAAAGACTGCAGGAACAATAAATGTTGAAACTTATAAAGACATATTTGATGTGTTTTGTATGTGTCATTGTGCTATAACATAAATAAATGCAGTATCTATGCCACTAGTATTTTGTTTAATAAAATTGAATTAAATTATTTTG
The DNA here is from genome assembly GCA_013398125.1 of Aegotheles bennettii. Lineage (NCBI taxonomy): Eukaryota > Metazoa > Chordata > Aves > Caprimulgiformes > Aegothelidae > Aegotheles > Aegotheles bennettii. The sequence goes on along the minus strand of VZRW01008041.1, from coordinate 769,635 downwards.
GTGGGGGTTTTTTCAGCTGCTAAATGTAATTATTTTCAGCTGCTAAATGTAATTATTTTCATCTGCCTCTAGGGAGTTTGAACTACTTGGTTTTGTTTTGAACAAAAAAAGAGGGAAGAAAAATAAGCCAAGGCTAACTCATTCTTCAAGCTGTTAGCCATTTAAGTCTTCTGGAAGCAATGAACCAGGGAAGAAAAAATTGTACGCTAAAACTGAGGGTACAGTAAGAGACAGGTGACATGAAACATTTCCTGAAACTGTCACCACTGCAGGGTTTTCCCCATGATGCACACAGAGAACCAGAGCAGCACGCTAACCACCTTATGGGTGACAGGAAGAGTGTATCGGGGGTGCTATAGCCCCATTTCTTCCATGAATCTTGTGTCTTAGGTTCAGTGGCATGGGCTTTGTATATAAAAGCCATTAAAAAGGCCTTTTTGGGGATTAAGAGTTGACTGTGACTTCAGCTGCTGCAAAGATGAATGACAAAAATGAGTCTAAGGGTGCTTTACATTCAAGGCCTTAAGGGAGGAATGACTGAACCACATCTGCTGAGGTCACATAAAAGATGAAATTTCCAGTTTTAAACCATCCAAACTGTGGAAAGTGCATGGAATGTAATTACTTAACAGTGAATGATAAAGGCATGTACAATGACTCTGGAGTGCCAGAGATTAAATATTCTGACTGAAAAGATAGAATTAAAGAAGGAAGAGAACATGAACATTCCTTAGAAATAGACACATTAATCAGTAATAACCCTACAAAAGTCATTGCTCTTCCTCCAGACACAGCTCTGTATCAGAAGCATTTCAAGATCTCTGGGGGATAAAGGTGGCAAAATCAGGTGTATGCTGTAGGATAATAAGAAACTGGAAGACTACTGGTTAAAAAAACATCTTCAAGCTGATTTTGTTCTCAGATGGAAACTTGGTTTTCCAGGGAGGTGGGGGAGTAAGCTTTCATCTTTCTTTTTACCATTCCCTTTTTGTATGACTGCTGATGTTCAGAAGGCTATCAAGTTTTCTTGGATGGGGTTTTGGGTTTGGGTTTTTTTGGTGTATCTATACATGCAGTTGCTTTCTATGGATTTCTTAAAGCAGACTTGCATTTTTGTTTACAATAATATGTCTGTTCAGACTATCTATTAGATACTGAAATTTTCAGTGTTACTATTTCTGTCCCTGTAAGATTCAGATGAGTTGAATCTAAATGTTAGGCTGCTGTTACAATTGTATAGATCAGGTGTCAAAATTTACGGGCACAAAGGCACTTGAGGATCTGGCATTGTATACAAATACTCCTTCAAGACCAAAGGCCAACTTCTGAAAACATGATTCTTACTAAGTATGTTAAGACGTATATTTGTGCTTTAATGTTAGTTACATGGTTGACTTAAAGTAATTTTTCAAATATCGCTTCAAAAATTCTTCCACTAATCAGGATTAAGCAAACCTATGGGCATCCTTATGCACGAGGTTTCAACAGTTTTATTTCAAACTGAACTTTTTTTTCCTGTTGCTTCTTTAGAGATGAGAACCATTGAGGAAAGATATGTATGCGCCTCCAACGTGGCCTAACTGAGACAACTTGGGAGTCACTGGTGATGAGGAGCCCAAGTTATGAACTAATGCTCTAAATGCTAGGGCACTTATTTTTGTAGTGAAAGTGAATGATGTTTTTGCTGAGCTGATGTTACACCTGTCTAACTTTATAGTTAAAAAGCCTGAATGCCTCCATGGAGTAAAGTGTCGTCTTGAAACAGTGGCTTTCTTCGGTAAGTGTGAAGAACATAGCTTGAGGAATGTAGCTTTCTGGCCCAGTGTGAAAGCCAAAGGTAGTTGAAGCTTTCTGTCAACACAGGCTTCGTTCTATTGAGTTGCAATTCAATAGTCACTGAAGACCACATTGCTGAAATCTTCAGTTTTAAGTCTTAGTATTTTGTTTCTTTCATACTTATGTGTGTAAACTAAAACATTGTTCAGAAGTTTCCTGGAGTCCTAAAGTTGCATTGTGTAGTTTTCCTTAAATACGATTTTGTTAGAGTAGTCTTTTAGTCATTGTTGGCAAGAGGGTTCAAATATTGCAAGAATTAGGTGCAACATGCAGCAATTTGATATTTTATCTTTGGGCTACTGGTATTTTAGCATGAGACCTGGTTTGCAGAAGCCCTGAGTCATTGTGTCATTGGATTTTTGTCATACTGCATGAACCAGGTAGTGATAGGTCTTGTGTGTTTTACTGAAGTGAATGTTTAAGAGATACTATAGGAAATGTATTTATATCACTCACTTCTGCATGGTCATATGAAAATTAGGGATGGGTTTAGATGGAAATCAGCTCTAAATTACTAGACCTTCTAAATCCGTGATGTGTTGCTGGTGATACTGCATTCAGGGAGTATGTGAACTGCAGTCTAGTAGTGTTGCTTGAGCAACACTGGAGCAGTTTGTGGACAGCTTCTTCCTGGTAAAAATGCAGCACAGGTTGCCAGTGACAAATTTTGCATAACAACCAGCTGTCTTCCTTCCTTTAATTTCTGGTGTTGCTACAAAGCCCTGGGACTAGTCTGTCCAAGCCTATTAGTTTGCTCATAACGTTGCTGCTCTTAATGGCTGTAGGGGACAGGTATGTATTTTATTTCTGCATAAGTGAAATGAAATTGTCTTTGATGTCTTTTCAGTGTCTTTAAATTGACAGTCTGCACAGGAGATGAATAGAGAGTATTAAATGGAAAAATGGGCCATCCTGTCTTTTGAGGTGAGCTTTACGTATGGCACTTCTCAGCCAGCCCAGTGCCCGCATCTCCACCCACCAGACCTTTGCTATTACAAAATAGATGTGCAGTCTCTCGCATGAAGTGCAAACGTGTGCACATGTGCCCCTGCACTTCTGTCCAGAAAGGCTCCCTGTCATCTGTGGACACAAAGTTCTGTCCATAAGACAGGTTTTGTCCAGTGATGAGTGAAGTCTGGCAGCGCTCCACTGTATGCTGAAGAACAACCAGGCGTTTGGTATTTGGAAGTTGTCTTCTGTAGTAACTCTGTAGGGCATTCAGGGTCTGTATTTTTGCAGAGTACAGTGCTGTATCAGTAACAAATTTAGCCTGTGTAGTTCACACCAGAATGATTAGTTTACATAACTGCTGTAAGTCAAGTCTCTTTTCTTATTTAAATGTGCAAACTGAGATTTTCAGCGGTGTGGTTGAGGTCAGCACTGACTTGTAGGAAGAAAGGTGCATTGGTATAAGCAGTGTTTTCAATACCTGGCAGGATTTCAACCAGTATTGTTTGTCAGTTCCATGAAATCTGCCTGCTGGAGATCGTGTGAAATGCATTGGCTGTTTCTGCTGTGGTGAGGTTGACAGTATGACCTGATACAGCTAATTTGAAGAAAAGGCTTGTTTGATTAGAGAACCTGTTTAAAGGGGAAAAAAAAATAAATTGTGATGTGTGTTCAACCCCGTGTTGAGCATGTCAGTGCACTGAATTGAATTTCGTAACTCGGAGTGATGATTACAAGCAAACTACCATTCTTCAGAGTAATTTTTGACAAAAGGATAATGACCTCAACTCAGTACAGAACATTTAGGCTGTTCTCTATTGACAGAAAATCAATTAGAAGCTTTAATTATTTTTCTGCAGCTTCTGAAAGACTATGTGTTCAACAGAAGTAGGTAGTGTACTGGATCGTGTAGTACAATGATGTCTTTGTGGTGATAGTAAATATTGTAGTTGGACAGACTCAAGCACGTTTGTTGGAATTCCAAGAGTTTGACCTGTGAATGGCAATGGTAGCCAAAATCCAGAAATGTGAGGATTTCTGGAGTAATAGGCAACCATTTAAAGCAAAACCAGGTGGACCATGGACAAGACAGCCCCGAGTGCTGCCTGGTTACCAGTACAGCCCTTGGGGTGCTGCCCCTGGTCAAGGGTGCTCGTGGCCCCAACCCACCATGGGGAGCAGCAAGGGGGTGTGTGTGGACACAGACAGCAGGAGGCGTCTACAACTCCTTTTGCTCTTTCTGGCCTTGAAGAGTAAAAACATAACTTGGAAGGGCTGAGATGGCTTTTTCTTTTGTTAGAGTAACAGTTGCTATAACAATAGCAGGGCTTGTAACTCTGTTATCATTGCACAAACATACTCCTGCAGTTTAAACAGCTGGTTCATGTAAATTGTGTTGTAAAACTTTACTCTTAAAAATAATTTTCATTGGTTATTAGTCTCCATGGGAATTTCGCTGGTTTCTCGCAGAAGAAAAATGGGAGTGTAGAGGAGAGTTTCTCCTTAGAAACTAAGCTCAACGATTCTTTTTTTCTTTACAGTAGTATAGCTGCACCTTCTTGTTCTGTTTATCCTTTGCTAGCGTTTTTCGCACCTTAAAAATGGGGCCAGGAAGCTAAGTTTCTAATATGGCAAAGCTGATTTCAAATCCAGGTACGTTACTTTGTGCTGTCACTGGTGACAGACTACCCTACAAGCAGTTATGGTTTAAAAATTGTAACTTTACCTGGCTCTAAATGCTGTGTATATCTACTATATCCTCTCTTTTGTAGCTCATCTTTTCTGGGTGGAATGACCACACAGGAATTGAATTCTCTTGAATTCTGAAATTGTATTATCGCATGTTCAATTTTGTTCTTGTGTTTTATTCAGTCAGGCCAATTCCTCTTTTCTTTTCATTGCCATTCCATCTGATAAGCAAACTGTAGCAGGAGAGATCATTGATTTCAGAGTACAGTGCTATAACCAATGTACATGGCCCCTCAAAGGCTGAACCTTTGGAAGTGCAGGAGATGCAGTACTTGCTCATAGGTTGGCTTGCAAAATCTGAATTGTTTATTGATCAGCTCTAAATCCTGACAGAGTAGCAGGTGAATTTATACTGCTTCCATGCTAAGAAAATAGTTTGTGTACTGATCCTATAGTTTCACTTATTATAAATCTTTCTAATGTGGCAGAAGATACTTTATTTCAATTACAGGAACACTTTCAGAGTTTCAAATTTAAAGAAAAAAACACGTTATGACAATGAGACATATTTACCTTTATGTAACTAATGTGTAATTAGTAACCTGTAGTTATTAGCAACAAGTCGGCACTGGATATTTTGTAAGCATCATATTATGATGGAGTAGGGAAGGGTAGGCAATAGAAGGGCAACAAACACTCATGCGTAATGTTTTAGCCTTAAGAGAACAAGTGCAAGTTGGAGTTAGAATGGTTTTCATCTTTGTTCCTGATCTGCCATTAGTCTTGAATCCTTTAGTTTGAGAATTGATTTAATTTGCACTTCTGGATTCAGCGTTTCCTCCTGTATTGTAACCTTTAGCTTCAATATTTGTTTAAAAAAAACCCAAATTGTAGAAAGTAAGACATGATAATCTAAGATGTACAGAAAATTTTGACAGCATAAAAACATACATTATAAAATAAAGCTGTTCTTCTAGAATTTCTCTTAAGTAACTACTTCAGTAACTGGATCAAATAATTACATTTCCTTTAAAAGTATATTTCAAAGCTTTAATGAGGGTTAATTGCAGAAGTAATATCGTTAGTACTGTGGCGACCTTTGAAAAGGATGGTGTTCTGATTATAATGTCATTAAACCTGAAATAATGAAATCACAGTCTGAGATAAGTAAAACGTTGTTTTACAACTCAATAAATTAATTTAAGTATTCTTGCATAAGTTTGATTTCCACTAATCATCAGCTGAAGTGCCATATTGGCAGGAAAGTTATGCTTATTGCTTCTTTTTTGAAAATGAAACTCCACAAAACAAGATTAAAAGACTGATTTTTGACAAATTTATAACTGCATATGCATGCAACTGTAAGGAGGTTAGCAAATCACCTATAGAATATATTACATTTCTTAACGAGCTATTTTTTTAGTAAATTCATGTTCAGTCATGTTATAGACCTTAGGGATCACTTAGTGTTTTTATTAATTGCCGACTTTAAAAATCCATTCACTCAGTCCTGCAATCATTAAAACTGTTAAGCAAAGTATATTTGTGACTGTGAATAGAAATTTCACTAATGAAGTCATTTAACTTAAAGGATATGCAAAGGTAGCGAGTTTCAGATAACATGTCCTTTTATGATCCCATAGCTTTGCTGCTTTTAACCATGAAATGGGTCAGAAGAAAAGGAGCAAATCAGTCTCTTAGGAAATTTGTTTTAAATCATGAGCTTCATGTACTTTATGAAATAAAGAGTTTAAAATAAGTACCACATTGAATGCATCAAAATGGCACACAAGTGATTTAAAAGACCTTCAGTTATTTCATTTCCTCTTTTTATCCTCTAATAGACCATTTATGTGTCTTCCACTACTTATTATCAAAGGGATGGCTTCCTCATAGTAATATAATGCTTGTTTAACAGGACATTGAATGTAGCCTATCAAAATGTAGAACTATGCTAACATTTATTAACTGTGCTATTTGGACAGTTTGAAAGCTTTTAATGTTATTTTTGCAGCAATGCGCTGTCCTCATCTAACATTTGTAAAGACTTTCCATAATAAAATTCAGAAGTGCGAAAAGATGACATTGTGGTAATGCTTTCTATTGTTTCCTGTATTCCATTTGAACAGCTGAGCGTACAGAATCACTCATCACAGAGCTTACTATCAAAATTACTTCTATTAGGCAAGGAGCAGTAGGAATATAGGTTACATGGCTGAGCAGTATGTGTACAAGAGCCTCGCTGATTCCCGTTTGGATGGGAAACCCCAGTAAATTTGAGTGACTGAATTGTGGGGACTGGTAAGGAGGTGGCCATGGCAGCAAACAAAAGGAATATGTGTGTTACCGTCCTTGTTTCACCTGTGGAAAGGTGATGATCTCACTAATACAACAGTACTTAATTATAGTGGGTGCAAGAGACATATTTTATGCTCCTGTACTGGCTATTTAAGAAACTGGCTCCTGCAAGTGTGAGGAGCCTGCATGTAATGGTTAGATCTTGGTCTCTGAAAGAGTGGATGCAGAGAATTGAATCCAAGCTCTGCATTCATTGAGGCACGGTGACACGGACAGGGTGGCAAGACTGATTTCCCTGGCATTGTGTGTAGATTCAGTGCAGGACATTTCTTTTTTGGAGGCTTTTTGGAAGTGTTCCAGAGATTCTGTAAGAAGAAAATAGATGTCCCTTAGTGTCTAGCAGTTCTTCATACTAATATTTAAAATTCCATTTCCTAAAACGAATAAAATTTGAGGGCCATATGTGATACTCTGTTTAAGCATTCCATGTATTACAGCATTGTTAAGGAGAGAGTAAAGTTTATCATTGAATGTGTGTCTGAATTTGAAGGTGTAACAACTGCGGAATTGTGATTTGGAAAGATTTTGTTTGTCTTCATTACTAGAATGAAATATTTTATTTTGGGGTGTTTGTAATGTTGTTTTTAGTCCATTAAGTAGATAGCCTGTTTTAAGAACGCACGGAGAAGCAATAAAAGAGCAGATGTGCATGCAATAAAATTAATAATGCTTACCTGTGTAAGAAAATAACAGTGTTTATAATCTTCCATTTCATCCAGTTTATGTAGCAGACACGTTTATTGCTACCAAAACGCCCTCTGTTGTGTCCAGGATGATGTTATTAAATCACAGAATAATTTAGGTTAGAAAGAACTGTTAAGAGGTTGCCCAGTCCAATCTGTTTTAGAAGATCTAGTTTTAAAGTTAAATCAGATCGCTCAGTCTCCTTCTTTCCAAAATGCATATAAAAGGACTTAAAAATGAGCTCTGACTTATCAAAGTCACTTTCAGTGAGGAGAGTGGAAATTTACTGTTTACAGATTATTGGAAGTTTTATATTACATTGCTTAGTGAATACAAAAATAAAATTCCAATGCCTGGCACTAGCTATAGTTATGCACCTTGTTGTGTATACTCTAGAGTGACGTGTAATTAGTTTTTTGATCATGAAGTGTAAGTATTGTAGTATTTAATATTAGTAAATATTAAAAGCCTATTGAAACAGTAGAAGCTACCTTTGCTATTTCCAGCTGTTTGCAGTGAATACTGAAATCAGTAAGAGATGATTGTCCCTGTTTGGTTCCTCTTAGCCTTGGCTTTTGTGCTTCCCATCTGATCAGCATAGTATTTCTGGCATAAATGATTTCAAAAGACTATTATGAAGACATTGTATTGGGGCGGGGGGGGGAAGAAAAATCAGTTCTCTGCAGTTTCATACCATTTCATGAAAATAAGAGAATCTGGTATACATAACTGATTCGTCAGTAATCCTGTTAACTTCTGCAAAGTTATGAAGATGCTCACTAGTGTCTTTTGGTGGGGGATTTCGCAAGCATTAACTGAGAATAAAAGCGTTACTTTCAGAGGTGTGAAGCCAAGACACCATTAAATGCCTTTCCTGAATTCATGTGTGAAAGCTGTGGTTAACACATAGCAGCAATGAGCAGCTCCTGGCATTTACTGATTGAATGTGCAGCTGCTCACGTAACCTGTGTCTGTATGAGTGTTCCTGAGAGTCTCTAAAAGTAGAGAGTGAAATCAAATTTTGAAAACTGTTGTCTGTCAAGCATGCACAGAGACCCTTCTTTTTCTAGACTCCATCCATATTTTAAATGTTTTAATGCATCAAGTATTTTAAGGCATTTTTGGAATATTTTTTTAAGACCTTCTGAAGGCTTCAGTCTGGGATCTCTTAACCAACCAGCTGCTGACTGCTAATGGAGGCAGAGCTGTCAGTTTGAGCGTTAGCCACTGAAACATTTAATCGATGGTTGCTTTTTGCAAGGTTAGCTGAAACTACTTGAACTTTGCTATGTACTACCCAAGGCACAGTAATTAATACAACTGCATAAATGGGTATGATGGGCAAAAAAATTGTTGTATAGAACTCTGAACTACTGCTTACTTACATGTTCATAGAAATAGATAGGATCCATAAAAATTGAGGATGGAAAGGAGAGAACAGTAAATGATTTAAGGAGAAAACCCAAGAGAGGACAGAATTTTACATTTCAAGATGCTTGCAATACCCTCTTTTTTGCAAGACCATAATGAAAATCAGTAGAAAGGATAAAAGGCTTTGTCAAAGTGGGATGAATATTAAAAGGTATCTAGAAAGAAAGTGAGTGGTAATGACTTGCTCACTCAGATTGTTTGGGACAGAAGCTGTGTCTCTATAAATAGTTGTTCAGGGCCCAGAACACTCAGTAAGAAAAACAGTGATGTAAAACATCTAGTAGTATAAAACAGAAGATGGTCTGAAGTCACTGCAAGATCATAAGGGATGAGATCATACTAGCAGAAAAAGTAAAATTCAGCTCAAGTTTTCTGAATTAGAAAAACCTACAAGTAAGGTTAAGTGAAGGAAGGAATAGCACTCTTAGAAGCTATTGAAGCTTCACTGCTTTAATTAAGAGACAATTGGACTTAATGTTTGTAGGAATGGGATAAGGTAACTGAAGCACGTGTTATAAAGGATGAAGTCCATGACCCAAGAAATAACTTTAATTTCTTCAGCCTTTACCTAAATTTGTGCTATAAGAGAGCAAGATACTAGATGTCAGGAACTGCTTATAAAGGAGTATCACTCTTGTCTTGAGCAGATCTGTGGCTTCTCTTGGGTATCATTGATGAGTCTCAAAGCTAGGGTAGAAGGTCAGCTATTTGAAAGTGTAGTTGAGTTTGGATGTGTCAGTAATGAAGAGTCCCTAATGAAATGCAGTGATTAATTCCGTTTATGTCTGTCAATTGCTGATGTAGAGGTTTACAGGAAGAACAAAACTCAGTGTATGGAAAACATTGAGAGGGAGATATCCATGGTGCCTTTCTGGGTGAGAAAGAGGACTTAAAATGTGAATTATTAATAATTTACAAACAACTCAGTCAAGCACAGCTCTCATTTGCATCTCTACTGCTAACAAGGTACCTGTGGGTGAAGAGCAAGTGGTCAGAAAGCCACCAGGAGGGAGTATATGCCTTGAGAGCCCTTGGAGGTATTTTGCCTAAGGTGCACAGGCGGGTTCTGTAAGCTGCTAAACTGAAGGCGTTTGTGGAGGGAGTGCCTTTGGGTAGTCAGAGAGAGCATCCTGGAAACAGCAGAGCAGGAGAAAGGTTCCCCAAGTACAAGTTTCTGTATTCTATTCAGAAATTATTTGTATAAATTGAAATCCGTTACGCAAATACAGTCTAATTGAAGACAGGGTACAAACCTTTGTTGTATCAGGAGGTGTCTAAATAGTTGGCAAATACAGATGCATAATTTCATATCGGTTCTGCTTAGAAGAAAACAATATATGGTCAATCTAAAGAGGGGTTTTCTGAAGCAGTATTTGATTTACAATTGAGGAGAAAAGTGATCAATTGAACACCTTACTTAAAGCAAAAAGTTAAAAATACCCACTACCCCCAGCCCTCCTTTTCGTTTGCAGCCTTTTTAGGCATAGCAGCCATGCAATTAATTGAAGCTCACGAGGAGCCTCTAATGAAAAGCCTAACATCGTGTAGCTGCTTTCATTAATAATATCATTGTCTTTTGTCAACTTTAATAGCAATTGGGTTTATCCAGCTGGAAACAGTTAGACAAAGACAGATAGACAGGCAAGTCTGTTTACTGTCAATTGACTTAAAAAGAAATGCAGCTTTGCTTTTTAAAATACATCAAACCTGACATTTTATTCACTTTTTGGGTTCACTTTAAGAACTTTGTATGTGGATGCTGTCAGAAGATTGACTAATGGAATAAAGAGGTGGTTGTGGAGGACACTGGTTGTGACTTAATGGGAGCTACTGTTTGTTTCTTGCTGTAAAGATAAGTATCTTTGGCAACTCAAAAGAGCTAGAAATTGAAGTGAAAATTGGAATCACCATTAATATTCGGTGAAATGCTTAAGGCAGCATTGTATTTTTCTACTGGGTTAACCATTCTGTGATTGTGTATCTCCAACAGGACTTTGAACTACATGCTGTTAATTAGTGTGCTAGTACAGTTTTAATTTCATAACCGTGTGCTAAATAATGTCAGCATACATGTCAATGCATCTCTTGACAATCAAAACTTCCCAGTGAAGCATGTTTATGAGTTACTGGTGAATGGGGAGTGCTGGTTAAGCACGAATCACTGGAGCAAAAACAATCCGTCGTTAGTATGCAACACACAGGCGTTGTGTTTTGAAAGTCCTAGTTACCTTGCTTTCCTCATGCTGAAATCATACTGTAAGCTATCTTAGCATTAATTAATCAATAATAAGATACTGAAAATGTACTCTGCAATCACCCTTGTGTGTTTCATCAGAGTGGGGTTGTGCCTCATTAAATAGTAATTGGCTGGAAGTAAATGATCATCAGGTGTCAGTCTCCAAAAGATGCATTGGTTTGCTCTTCGCAGCCAGATTAGAAAGTGATTGGAAAATATTTTCATAATTTCTTCGTTCTTTTGGATTATAGCAGACTGATTAAGTTAAATGATAGCTGTTTAATAGCAGTGTTTAGTTATGATCTGGAAAGTAACAAGGGAGTGGTTGCTTTGTTGATGGCTACAGTGTGGTGGCTTGCACAGCAATGCTGATGGAAGCATCAAAATACGGTTCTGTTTTTTATGTTTAACAGTTTATGTAAATGGAAAACACACTGTGCTCTTCTCAGGTTGGTGGCAGTGGTGGTGGCCAATTCCAGCTCTTCAAAATGAGAGATGATTCTTGAAAGAACCGTGCCCCTCTGCGAGGATTTAATCTGTTAAACATGAGCTTGTAGCGCACAGTTTCTCAGCAGCAGTTTTGGGCACAGAGGAGATGCAAATCACAGAATCACAGGGTTTGGAAGGGACCTCGAAAGATCATCTAGTCCAACCCCCCTGCCAGAGCAGGGTCACCTAGAGTACATCACACAGGAACGCATCCAGGCGGGGTTTGAATGTCTCCAGTGAAGGAGACTCCACAACCTCTCTGGGCAGCCTGTTCCAGTGCTCTGAATGATCATAGTGGTGTATTTGAAAATTTATACTGTTTAACAGTGCTGGAGATCTGCAGGTAGACACAGTGATGGACCCAAAGTATTTCCAGGTAAAGCAGTGGAATGTGTGTCAAGGGAAACACTAATTAAAACAGCTCACGATGGGGTCTTGTCGGAGGTATCTCTAGCAGTACTGGAAGTCTGATACGTGTTTATGAAGGAAAGGTGAAGCAAAGGTGGTTTATGTAGTATGCAATTTGGCATTAATTAGGATGATCTCAATGCATTTTTGAGTTGTATAGTATGCATATATAGCTGGGAATCCTGAAGGCTTGTTTGTCTCTTGTCTACTGGGCAGATGCCTTGTGCACTTAAGGAAGGAGTCGAGCTTCTTTTTCTACACTTGATAGTTCTACAGTGCCTGGACAGAATTACTGTCTTGCTTGTTGCATTCATACTTAGGCAAGAAATCAACCTGAAATTGGTACAACTTCTCTCTTATTAGTGCCATTGTGCTTCCACTGCTTATAAGTTCACTTTTCAGTAGCTTTTCGTTGTCCCATAATTTACTTGGGCTTGAGTGTGTAGTGCGGAATTGGTAAAGAGAGTAAAAAAATCCACAGATCTTGTCTCTGTAGAGCTCTGACAACTGTCATTGTATTATCTCTAAGTGGAGATAATTCTCAGTTCAAAATATGCAAATGATCACTCTCAAATATCACTTTCCAAAAGGGCACACTGGCAACTGACAACATTTTACTCTTGCTCACTGAATAGTTTAAAATATGTTGTAATAACCAAATTAATGTTTATTAATAGTATGTCAAGTGAAATGGCACTGACTAGGAAGCAGTAGGGACTGGGAGGTGTTAACTTCACTGGAGTATAAGATGCTGACTGCCTTGTATTAATATGTACTGGGGAGAATACCAAACAAATGAAAATATTTAACCCAGTAAAGGTGTCCAGTAGGGATAAAATCTGAAAGAAGTTGATGTATGTCTTGATAAGAATTTTTATTATTCATGTTTTAGGATTACTTAGCTTTGGGATTACACTAAAGGAGGGATGTCTCAGCTACAGAAGTGTACAGTGGTAGATACACTTTTGTCTTGACATGGGTTTGTTTTTTTCATATACTGTGTTGCCTGTAGTAAATGCAAATTTACTATTTGGATTTGCAAACTAACGTAACAGTGACCAAGATCTGCAAAAAACAGAACCCTATATTCTGGTCTTTAAGAGCTAAACAGTATATACTGAACTCTGATAGTTGTGTGCTATCCACAGTACCTCATTGGAAAATCCCTCATTTTCACCTGAATAGGTGTATGACAAGCAAATGTTAAACTTCACAGTGTTGACATTCATCCTTGTTATCTAGTGCTGATCTTAAGAAAAACAGATCAAATAATAGGCTGTTATGGTTAAGAACAATCCAGTCATTTTTTCTTTGATACTTGTTTACAGTAATATCTCATTAATGCACAAAAATTAAAACATTTGTGCTTCTTCTCTTTTGGAGTATTGGACAAAGTTAGGGCCAAAAATTACCTGTGTGTGGCCCTTCTGCAGGAGCTTCCTTCTGGCAGTTCCTGTGCCACGCAAACTATTTCACTTGTGCTTTGATATAGGTGCTCTATATTTAGTTGATGCCTAGTTCTAGGATCATGACATGCACAGAAGACATTAATTTTGTCTTCACTGTAAGGTGCTACTGGAGTTTATTAATACGACCTGATAATAATATTAGTAATAATTTGCATGCCTTTCAGCATAAGGCCACAGGTTAATGCTGATTAATCTCTTGATGCCTGAGCAGCGTCCACCCTGAAGAGCCATGTGGTCACGTTGTCACAATACACATACAACTTCAGCGAGGGTGCTGGGCACATTTAGCTTTTCATGCTCAGTTTTGCCACTTTAGTAATTTCAATTTAAGAATGTTTTGAGTTCAATTTTTGTTTTTCTTTGCACTTTGGAATATGAATCTCATTCTGCTTCTAGATTTCACAGCACAATGGCAAGGTATTAGAAAATGGGAGTTAAAAAAAACTAGCAGAGAGCAGTTTTTTATTGTTTCACAGCTGTTTGTTGCCTCAACAGCAATCTTAATAGGGTTCACTACTAAGATTTGTTTTGTTTGTTTTTTTTTTCTTAGATCTTCATGACTTTTTGATACAGTATCGAGCTAGTTTGTTCTTAATGCAGTGTTGCTGCTGTTAGTGATGACTGGACTCCATACAAACTGTCCACTGATGTTTTGCTTTCTGTACTGTATAACAATACACTAGTGACAGCCCCTGTATTGCTGCTGCACTGCATTCGTGTTGGACTCTCACTGTGCCTGATGTGTGTGTTTCTAAAATTCACTCGTGAAATGCAGTATCCAGACAGAACCATCCATGTTGCTGCTGGACAAACACTGTGGGTATGAATGTATATGTGTGACCAAACTGATTCAGTTCTAAGTGTTCCTGCATAACACATTTCCCAGTTACTTGAAGGGTACAATGAATGGTTCAGAGGTGCACTGAACTGCTCAAAGTAATTGCTGTAATTGTAGCTACTGAGGCATGGCATTCATTGATGTACTTTGTGGATTTTTTCCTCATACCAGCAACTCTGGGTGATGTATAACTCTTACAGCCACCTGCTAGAAATGATTGGGACTTTGTTTTTGGGGGGTTGTCAAAAATAATTTCTATGGCAAAAGTAGAAAGAGCTTATGCTGTGTTTCTCATCTGATGAAGCATTTTCTCAGCTTTTTGATTATGCACATCTTAGCTACATCTTTATACGACCCCTTTGACAGACAAGTGAAAATACTTTGCTAGTAGTATTTTCCTAGCCACATCGACAAATGTTTAAAGGAGATGATTATTGCACTTCTGTTCATACTGTATAGTCTGAACTCGTGAGTGTTTCACATTTTAATGTGTCTGACACCTTAAAGTAAAGGCTGAAGTTTTCAGTAAAATCGATACAGACTGAGTTACCAAATCTGTCTTAATAATAAAGCAACTTTATCACACCAGTACACTTCTGTCACCAATATCTTTTTTAACATTTTTCTCTTCTTAAATCTAGGGGTAAACTGGAAAAAAAATTCTCTTTCAGTATGATTTCTAAAGGTTGTTCCTGTCCTTCTCTGAAATGCCTTTTAAATAGAAGCCATCTGTATCTTACCTAAACAGGTGTTTAATGTCTTCAGTTCAAAGAACTACCCAGAAAGCTGGGATGGTGAAACTGTAACAGCAGTAATGACCAAAACTCATGCAAATTATTTGACTGAAACGCATACAGGCTTTTAATCTAGTATTTTAATCTTCTTTTTTTTTTTGGATAAAATCTTCAAAAATATTTAAGGCCAGTTGAAAGCAAAAAGGCTTAGGGCAGTGTAGGCTTTATAAAAAATGCAGGTCAAGAGCTCTAAATGCTAATTTAGACCTTTATTTATGGTATTACAGCGGCTCTTTTTTTTTTTTTTTGTAAGGTTGCACGGTAAGGTTCTACCAGCTATTGTTTTCCACTTCTCAAGAAAGCAGAACGAGGCCTCTAATTGGCACTCTCAGTGGTTTCTGCTTTTTCAGATGATTAGGAAAAAATGTGAGTGAGATCACCGATCTTTAGCCTTTGGAGACAAGGCTTAGGTGATGTTACACTTGGTCAGTACTGTCTGTCCTGCTTCTCTTCCCATAACCACTGCATTCACGGGTCAGCCCCAGCTGAATTTGAAAGGCAGACTGAATTGTCACTTATAATCAGCGGTTAAGTAGAAGAACCAAATACTGAATGGTTTCTCTCCTGAGGACACAAGCTGTGCAGTTCAGAAATGGCAGTCTGCTTTTTCCCAGCCCCACTGTCTCCCGTGCAGGACAGGAGAGAAAGGGAAGTTAAGATCCCGATGGGAGTAGAGCTGGTAAGTGGACAAGGGCAGAAGGGATTAATTTTATGGTTTTTGCCTTTGTGTCAGGTTTTCACATTTCATTATTCTTTTTTCAACAAAGAGGAAAGGTTTGCAATAACAAAAGAAAAACTAGTGGAGTATTTGCTGTCTGAAATTACTAAGCTTTTTTCTAATAGGTTAAATTTTAAGTCCACTTTGACCTTTTTAAGTGAGTTTTCTTAAGCAAGGTGTTGAGTCAGACTTAGCTCCATGTTTGGGATTGTAGTTTAGGAATCCAGTACTTCAAAATGCTTTTCAAAAATGATAATAGCATGCTAATTATTATGCAGACATGCATGAAAGACAAATAATTCAGGTGTTGCTTGTCAGTAGGGATTATTATGGATCTAGCATTGATATTTTGTGCTATATGTAAATAAGAGTTAAAACATTTGTGTATTCAACTTTTTCATGTCTATTAAGTTCTTAAATGGAGCATTACTGAAAAAACAAAAGCTTAAACCGCTAACAAAATTTTACAGCAAATATTTGAAAGAATGTCAGGATTTATATTTAAGATACATGATATAATAGCAAAAAAAAATGCTGTTTAACCTTTTTTAACACTTGGTCTTAAATTGTTGATTTTTAAGATATATCCTTAAAAAATAAGATGTTCTTCCTCTCACTTAAGACCAAACAATTTGTCCATCTTGATGTACATCAATTGTGTGCTCCATTAGATGTCATTTTTTGTAGGGAAGGCTACATAAATCATGAGTGTCTTCCCTAGAAGAAATTCAAATATGAAATTTTATTGCTTTTTTATTACTAAGCACATCACAGTATTATATTGTTTAATGAAATGTGACAGGTTTTGCTGCAAGAAGTATAATGAATACAGCAGCTTTTTTGCATTGCACAAGATAAGGTGCTAATATTATTTTTTTCAGGATACAAAGTGATTGTTTAGATTGGAGACGGATACAGGACATAATCTATATATGCATGTATGTATATGTATATTTTTGTGGACATCTTGTAACTTTATCATGTTTTCCTCAATAGACCTTCAGCATGATTGTTTGCAACTTTCAAAGAAAAAACCTCCATAATTTCCCCAATTAGAAAAAGATCTATTCTAAAGTTTGCGTGTAAATTGGAAATAAGACTCTAGCTGATTTTGTTTGACTTCCTCCCACCCCCTCACCCAAGGTATAGTACTTTTGGTTTCCTAGACCCCAAAAGGTTGCCAGATAGTTTTTCCTCTTCTAAAGCTTTTAAAATCTTTATTAAAGATGTATTAATAATTAATAGGATTTAAATATCAGCAGCAATCAATGCTTTGAAACTTCAAGAAATAGAATGTTTTCTACTTAAAAAACGTATATAGTAACTGTGTTCTTTTAACAACCTTCATTTGTTTTTTTTACTTTTTTAATTCTTTAACAGTTTTGGCAACCATTTGTCTAAAATTTATCTCTCTGTAGGTAACTCATTGATCACTTTTTAACTGCAGATGTTCATACTGGAGTAAATTTGAAATAGAGCACTTAAACAATATTAAAAAATCCTGAAAGGATTTTGAGAATCACATATTTTTTGGAGCAGATAGCACAAACTTGAATAGCCATAGTGCTGTAACTCTTGTGTAACAGATTTTCCAGTCATACTACATTGCTGGAGTAGTATTTAAATTAAAAAATTACATTTCTTAGTACTTTTAGAATTTACTTGTCAGTCAGTACTTTTGATTGAATTGAGCTTTCTGCTCAGAGTCCTATCTGTTAAGGTAGCTCAAGATAAGACATCATTTGTTATGCTACTTATGTCTACAAAATACAAATGGTTATGAATTTCCTAGTACATTTAGCAATTCTCTTCATGATTGGTGGTATAAAGTGAACTTAATGGAAAGTTGTGGTATTAGTACCCCTGTGTAGTATGTGTAAGACTTGTAAGTGCATACAACTGCTTACTGTGATGTGGACTTGTGTTATTTTAGTTGGGAAGTTCTGAAGTGGGGAAGTTTGGACACCCATTTCGGAATTGGCGATGGTTATTCTGATGAAAGAAAACTGAGGAATCAGTGTATAGTTTATGTTGAACATTCTAGGTTCTTGCATATGTTTAATAGCTTGGAAAAAAACCTAGGAAGTTACTAATTTAATCAAATCGAAATAACTGTTTCCATTGATTAAGAGGTGCTTATTTTCTGCTGTGAAATCAGACTCCCTAATGAATAGAAATCTCCTAGCTGGGCATATGCTCTTCTAGAAGAAAGTAGGATTACAGCTCTGAAATGCGGGTATGCACCCATATCTACCTATATCAAGATACAATTTAGATTATTCTTGATACTACTTACATGAAATATTAACCATATTCTAGCCAACCGTGTGAACTATAGTACATTTAGAGCTTGCTTTTTCCACAGGATGTTTTTATTACTCTATGACGTTGGGTTTTTTCTTTCCTGAAAGAAAATGCCAGTGTGCTTACAACAGTTGAATATCTTTAAAATGTCAGCATAAGGAAAACGCCTCTCTTTTTTCCTTTTCAGTCTTGTTCTCTGCCCAAGATCGTAAGTGCTAATGCCATTTGCATCAGCTACAAAGTACAGATCTCTCTTTGGGTAGAAAAAAAAAAGGGGGAAAAAAAGCTCAGATGAGGACAATATTCTTTCAGCTTTAAATATACAACTATGACTTGAGAACTGATCATACTTCCTCACTAGCATTCAGAAGCTGTTTCATCTTCTGACCTTTTTTCTACTTTCTGTCCAAACATGTGCAAGATAGAGCACGAGCGGTGCTGTCACATTTCATGTAATACAAATAGAGGCAGACAGAGTAATAGATGTGTTGGAATCACAGAGTTTTTTAGGTTGGAAAATACCTTTAAGATCATCCAGTCCAACCATTAACCTAACTCTACCAAATCTGGTGCTAAACCATGTCCCTCAGCACCACATCTACACATCTTTTAAATCCCTTCAGGGATGATGACTCCACCACTGCCCTGGGCAGACTGTGTCAGGGCCTGACAGCCCTTTGGGGAAGAAATTGTTCCTCATACCCAGTCTAAACCTCCCCTGGCACAACCTGAGGCCATTTGCTCTCATCCTATCACTCTTCCCTGGGAGAAGAGGCTGACACCACCACCCCCACCACCCCCTCACTCCAACCTCCTGTCAGGGAGTTGCAGAGAGCAGAAGGTCTCCCCTCAGCCTCCTTCTCTCCAGGCTGAACACCCCCAGCTCCCTCAGCCACTCCGTGTCACACTTGTNTGTAGTGAGGGGCCCAAAACTGAACCCAGGATTCGAGGTGCAGCCTCACCAGTGCCGAGCACAGGGAGACAATCACTGCCTTCATCCTGCTGGCCACGCTATGGCTGATACAAGCCAGGGTGCTGTTGGCTGCCTTGGCCACCTGGGCACACTGCTGGCTCATCTTCAGCCGCTGTCGACAAACACCCCCAGGTCCTTTTCCGCCAGGCAGTTTCCAGCCACTCTTCCCCAAGCCTGTATCACTGTGTGAGGTTGTTGTGACCCTGTTGTGAGGTGTAGGACCAGGCACTTGGCCTTGTTGAACTTCAAACGACTGGCCTCAGCTCATCACTGCAGCCTGTCCAGATCTCTCTGCAGAGCCTTCCTACCCTCGAGCAGATCAACACTCCCACTCAACTTGGTGTCATCTGCAAACTGACTGAGGGTGCACTCGATCCTCTTGTCCAGACATTGATAAAGATGAGTTCATTAAGTACATATGAGCAGTGAGACTCATAAATGATAGCTTATAGTGATACTGTGCAGTTAACCTGATTAAATCCTAACACCCTTTAAGTATGGAGGTTATTTGAATAATTGAACCTTATTTCCTCACCATTGTTTCTGAGTATCTTTGCTAAAGGCAATACGGTTTCTCATCTATGTCTGATGTCTGTGAGTGTGTCAATGATCTAAAAAGATGATCACTTCCTACACTGTTTTAAATTTTATTTATTTTTGTACCTGTTCCTTGGCCTTCTGTGTAGTAAGGATGAAGAATATGTAGTAGCCTTTGTTGTATCATTTTGTATGGCTTCAGTGGCAGTGCTGCTCACCAGTTGAAGTTCATTGATTTTGCAGAGTTATCAATGTGCAATATAAATATAACTGTTTTTACTTTGTAAGTAAGCTTCTGAAACACAGTTCTGGTTCAGTAACTCTCTGCAGGGAGTAATTGTCACAAAGGGGCCTTATTTCCCAGTACAACTTACAAAATGTGAGGTATTAGGCCGGAAAGCCTCCAGGCAAGGAGAAATTGTCATTGTTGACTGTATTAATCTATCGTATGCACAAGGTCTCAGGCAGCTACCTTGATCACTCGAAATCTGGGGTTTTTTTGGTTTTTTTTTTTAAAGTCTGAATGCTCTTCAGAGGTTTGAGATTTCCTTTACGTTTAAGACAGAATGCTGAAGGAATGGATAAAACAACTTTTTGATGGCAGAACCAGAAGAATTGCCACAGGACTTTGCACTTTTTATTGCATTACTTGCTTCATTTCCTCTTCTCCTCCTTCATATAATGCCTAACATCTACTGAGCAGGAAAGAATGCGGAATAGGAAACCTCTTCCCTTCCTTAATGTCTTAATATTTTACCTGTCTTCATTTGTAATTTTAGAATGGCACATTTGGTTGAGAGTTAAGAGTTAAGAAAATGCTTGGACTGCTTTGCTTTAATTCGAAGTATTTGCTACAAAGCAATTGTCAGGATCTCCAAAACGTGGTTCTTTTTCCCATTGGAGTCTGGAGCAGGTATTGTGTGAGCTGCTTGGTTAATTGTCATGTGTCTATGTAATAGCTTTTCTTTGTTCTGCATAAAGGTCTGATGTTTCTGCTTTGTTAATTGAGACGTACTGTTTGATAAAATTAACTTAATCTAAATGTAGTAATAATTTTCTTAAAGTATGACAGTTTATGCTTAAGTCTGTATTTAAAACTACATTACTACATTTTACAAAAAGAATCACAATCCGCTAATTTGCTATTGTAAGAAATACTAGTTTATCTTTTTCTTGAAGTCAAAATGTGGTTTGTAAATCTCTGTGTCTCTTCTTTCGGTGAGATTGAGTCCTACATCATACTGTGGATACAATAACTATGTATTATGATCCAAAATTTGGTATCGAATACTGAATATTCTTTAAGTCAGAGCAGTTAGTGTGCAGTGGTATGTGGCCATAGGAAAGCCTGACAATACAGTTGCATAACAATGGTTTGGATATTAAGCTGTTTAGTTTGCTTGCTTATAGATAAAAGCAATCATCCTGCCTTCTGACTGGCTGTCGTATTTCTATTTTTTTTCTGTCAGTGGAGGTAGTTTGGTGTTT
This sequence comes from Aegotheles bennettii, assembly GCA_013398125.1. Classification (NCBI taxonomy): domain Eukaryota; kingdom Metazoa; phylum Chordata; class Aves; order Caprimulgiformes; family Aegothelidae; genus Aegotheles; species Aegotheles bennettii. Next base: position 748,435 of record VZRW01008041.1, on the reverse strand, counting down.
TGGCTTAGGGTTTTTTTGGTATTGGGACTTTTATTTTTTTTCAGTGAGAGAGTATTATGATGATACTTGCCCAGAGCATTCTTAATTGCAGCTGGAAAAAATACCTTTTGCTCCCCATTAGCATATGCCTATGTAATAAAAACAGTTCTCTCCAGAAAGAGTTACAAATTCTGTTTCTTATTAAGCTACAACATGAATCTCTTTCCAGAACCTGTGAGCAAACAAAATGTATGGGCTGAATTGTTCTCTGCATAAATGAGCAACAAGGGATGCTTTGCAGGGCCCTTGCTTCATTTGCTTATGAAAGTTTGAAGGCCTTTACCTGTCAGGAAACAAGGTTCCTACAGAGGAGTTTTCGACAGAGCCAGGATTGTTGCCTTTGTAATCCAAGTACATTTCTTTTTTAAATGTTGACTGCAATATGTCTAGGGAGAAGTACATAGCTAGCAGGAGAGGTTTAAAAATAGGTTTGTCAACCTCCTAATGTGCCCTTACTTTTGAGCTTTCAACATCTGACCTAAGTATGCTGTGAATCAAATGAAAATCAAGTTATAAGAGCATAACTATTGTCTCACATCCTGATGTACTGCAAGAAAACAAAGTAAAGGAGAAATAACATTTCTTTTTATTGCAGGAAAGACAGCATTTGAAGGACAGTGCTTCTAGTTGACTGCAGGTAGTGGAGACTGGAAGAATATTTCTGTAGACCAATTCAGTATGTTGAGACATTTAAGTGTAATGAAATTTGAGATAAAATTCTGTGATTTTTACTGATGAAATAATTAGCTTGGTACAGGAATACAATATTATCATGGGATGTTCGCACCGCTATATATAAGAATCTGAATATTTGAAAGTATGATTTTTTTAAAGAAGTAGTGTTTTGTTTGACAGATTGTCTTTTTTAATATGCAGTGAAAGCATATTAGGAATTGGGCTTCCAGCTTCTGTATTAGTTACTGAATGGGAAGCTGTATTCACCACATTATCATCTCAATTTTCATTAAAATTAGAGCACGTTGTCCATTTCCTTGTGCTTTATAGTGGCTATCAAAATATTATATGTGAACTACAAAACTTGCTGTCCTCAAGGGGAGTTTACAAGAGCATTTAATAGCGAATGAAGAGATTTCATTGACTACTTTGCAGTTCAGAAGCTCAAAGAGGACTTATATTTGATCCAGATGGTAATAATAGATATAGCAAAATATTGAGATGATTTATTTTTTCAACATTTTATTAATAAATAAGTTCTCTGAAATTTTTTTCCTCAGTCTCTAACCAGCTAAGCTGTAGGAGAGGCAGAAAATCTTTAAGTGCTTTGTGTTGTAGCTATTTTCATTGACTATGGTTTCAGGGGTGGGATGCTATGTTTATTTTGTGTATCTAAGTTCATGTATTTTTTGCTTCATTTGCTTTGTGAAAGTGCAAAAGAAAAAACTTTACCTTTGGGATTTTTAAGACTGAGGAGGAGAAAATGGAAGCTCGGAAGGTCAGTAGGCATTTTAAAACCTTTCTACTTGTCAGCTATATTGAAATATGAGCTCTGACAGTGCTCATGATTACAGCTTCAAATCTTTTTGCTAATTAGCTGGTGTTTCCAAGATAGGGAAGTTTAAGTTTCATCACTGATGATAAATACCATCAGTCTTGGGCTGAGTACACGTGTAAGATTTATCAATATGGTCCCCAAATACTCTCATTTCAAAAGTACTGTAGAAGAATCTTTGATCAAAGATTATCTTATTACACTGAGAATAGCTACAGGCTATGAAACAAGTTGTGCAGAAATTTCTAAAAAGGCAGTGGAATTGAATTATGGTCAGACTTGGGAATCTGGCTGCAATTGGAAATATGTTTGATTTAAATGTCAGAACAAGTCTTATGTTGAGGGTGGTCAAGCAGGGGAACAGGTTGCCCACAGAGGCTGTGGAGTCCCCATGGACTTTGGAGATATTGAAAATCTGACTGGAAATGGTCCTGACCAACCTGGTCTAGGTGACCCTGCTTTGAGCAGAGGCTTGAGCTGGATAATCTCCAGAGCCCCCTTCCAACCTCAGTTGTTACATCACTCTGTGAACCGAAAATCCACCTGAACTTGACCATAAAAATTTATTATTCATCAGTCCAGAAACACTTCTGCAAGATCTTTATTCAAATTTGAAAGTGAACTCGAGGCTGTGTTTGAAAACTACATGAGTTCGGTTCAGGCCTTTGATAGTTTTCTATCAAAAAGCATTAATGCATCAGAGTACATTAATACATTAATGAAGATGTTGTTAATTCTCCTATACTATAATTGATACTGACTGCAAGTCTTAAACATGCTAATTTGACACTGTGTTTTAACTGGGGAACATGATGATGTTTTAAATCCTCAAACCAAGTAGAAAAACTAATTAATAAATGGAAAGTACACAAGCTTAACTAACTTGGTAATTTTCCCGATTTCTCATAGTTACGAAATAAATAAAACTATGAAATCTTTCAGTGTCTAGAAGCAGGATTCACAAAATACTTGAAAGCGAAAGCATTCGCCTTAAAATAAGCAAACCACAATTCTCTTTTGGAAGAGCAGAAAATGAGGGACATTCATTTTATTTTTTGCTTTGCAAGTACTCTGCATGTGAAGTCATCAAGGTATCTGCAATAGCAGCTTTATTTTGAGTTAAATAGAAATTGTCCTACAAGTGGAAATTAATGAACAAATATTTTATTAGGATTAAGCCTCTAATTATTTCCCTTCGGTTAGTATGAGGAAGGTAAAGCTTTGACAATCTTCTAGTTTTTTGCTATGATTTAGTAAGGAGAAAAATTAGTATTTAATTTAGGCAGGGTGAGGAGGCATCTGGTTAGCTCTGCAAATGAGTTTTGGATACAAAGTACTTACGGAATATTCCATCTCTGTCTTAATGATGGTTTATTATAATGAAAAAGAAATTTGTCAGCTAACTGGTACACAGATGGTGTTCCCAGGTGATAGTTTTCTTCAGATTCAGAGAAATGAGGTGTTCTGCAATTCAGTGTTGTGTCCTACAGAATTAGTCACTACTGACTAAGACAGTTCTTGAAACAGAATAATGAAATATGGAGGGCTCACTATAAAAGCAAGAACTGCTCTGTTCCATGACATTTTCAGCAAGTTCAGTCATGGGCAAACAGATAAGCTTTTACAGCTTACCAAAAAAGGATACAAGAAAAATCAATTAGGAATTTAAATGGATCCGAAGAACTACTTAATGTTTCCATAAAGGTGTGTTTTCAGTAACTGGGAACGAGGTATCAAGCCATTCTTTGTTACATGGAAAATGCTCATTTCCTGTCAAGCTGCCACAGTTTCAGAAACATTTCACCTGAAAAATATGTAATTTTTAAAAAAAAATTTTTTTAGCCTTGGGAGGAAGTGTCAGAGATCAAAACATTGTGTTGATCAGATTATCACATTATCCCTAAATTCTGTGATAGATGTGCTTTTGCCTTCCAAAAGGATGCCAGTTCTGTTTCAGCAGGCAAATCCACATACTTAACATCCACTAGTGTGTTGAACCTAACTTCTGTCAAGATGTTGCCAAAAGGACAGAGTCAGATATTCTTGAAGTTCTTGTGTGTCGGGCTTCATATTTCATGTGCAGTGGTAAGAATGAGACAAGAAGATGAAAGCTAGCTGTGTGAAACTGCAGCATCAGCCAGTCGCAATTTTAGCTGTTGCATGTCCAAGCTCCTCATAGAGTTAGGATTAAATAGGGCTTACACGATGCATCAGTTCTGCTTGACCAGCCTTTGGAAGCCCATTGTCTAGTCAGTGTGCTTGATAAGAGTGCTCTTCTGAATGCCTTTAATGTGTTGGTAAGCGTCTCCAGGATTTGCAGAAGTTTGTTGGTGCAAGTCTAACCAACACAAAAATTACCGTGTTGGTCATATTTAAACACTGGGTTTCACTCTCCTTTTATGATGAAAGGAAGCACAAAAGGAGGTTTGCAGGTGAGTGCTGATTTTCTCGATTTGTTGGTTCCTGCTTAAAGAAAGCCAAAGCAAACTAAAACAAAAAAAAATCCCCAAACAAACAAAACCAAAAAAACCACCTGCAATTTGCAAGCTAAATGAAATTTGAGAATTTTTCATTGGAAAACTTATCTCATTAACTGTATACTGTATAATGATAAATATCTTCTAAAGAATTACTTAGGTATACATTTGTGAATATAAACTGTTTAGTATTTCTCAGCAATTCTTGGGTTAGAGAGGGAACACATTTCATTGTATTCACTAATAGTAGATAAAATGAACTTGGATTCAATGTCAATTGTGTAAATCTTTTTTCTTTTGAAAGTACTAGAAGATGCTATGGAGTTGCTTCCATGTGTACTAGTTAAGGTTTTTTAAGACATGATGGTGGTGCATCTTCATTATTTCTGTGTTCATATAAATAGTTATATTCTTGAAGTTGATTGGAATTTTTTTTTTTCATCTGTGTTAAGAGTACTGCTTGAAGCAGTATTGGGAAGCAGTACCACTTCACATCTCTAATATCTGCAGTTCACTGTGCATGCAGGTGGAGTTAACAAGATGCATCCAGAAGAGCTGCTGACCTATTAAAAATAAAAATCAGAAAATTTATTTAAAAACACCAAATACACACCACCACCCTCAACGCCGTCCTGTCTTCATTATGCTAGACACCTAGCCCGTTCCATCCAACTGCTGGCTGGACTATCAGCTGCTTGTGACTTTAGTTAGACACCTGATTTTGAGTAGCTTGTGCATGATAAACTCTGAGGTATCTCCAGCTTTCAGATTTCAAATGAATCTCATCAAGTCTGCAACTTAGCTAATAGCTGGGGTTGTTCCAGGAGCATTCTTCCTTCTCTGTTGTATCCCATGTGGATTGAGGACAGCTGAAGTTGCCCTACCATGTAGATTAATGGAAGTAACTTTAACTGTGCTTTGGTGCTACTGCTTTGGTTGCGGCCTTTGTTTAACCATGAGTAACAAACAAAATGTTTGCCTTCTCCATGTGAGAAGGTACAGTCTTATTATTCTCTTCTAAACAATCCTATACAAAAGTTGTATAAATGTAATAAATAAGGTTCAATAACAGCTGTATTTAAGAAAGCTGAAGAATACTATTCATTCTCCTCATATTAGAAGATTCACAGTATTCCACTATGAACAGAGGAAAAAGGCAGCATATTCAAATTAAGTTTTACAGTATTGAATTTTCAGCACCAAACCTGTGAACTTGCACTTGCAGAGGTTCCAGTAAAGTCCTGCAAAAGATGAGCCTTTGGACTCTGTTTGCCCTGAAACAACAGGTCAGGTATGAGCATCAGATGAGTTTGAGCTGCACTGAAATATACTGTTTATGACATTTTACTCCTGTAAGCAGTGAGATGCAGGATTCACCAAGAATTTCCTCTGCTTTGAATTGCATTTCAGTAATAAACCTCTCTTCTACCTTTCTTTGTTATTTATTTTCAGTCAGCTTTATTTACTAAGAAGCACCCGACAAACCTGATGAAGAGATTGTGTGTGTGAGCACACCATACACAAGCACAAGAAAAATCTTAGTAAGACAATATATTGCTTTTTCACTTTTACAGAGACCCAGATAAATCGTTGTAATTTGATCTTTGAAATGAGTATCCATTTTTTAAAAAAGGGATGAGTTATAAAAATGCAATTTTTTCCAGGTTGAAGGCACATCGTACTGGCACAGTATTAATAGAAGTCTGGCATCAATATCTTAAATCCATATATGCTCCTATACTTGTGTCTACTTAAATTATTATTAATTTATAATACAACAGCCCACTTATACTTCTGAAGAGCATAAAAAAAACCAAACAGCTGTAAAGCAAAAACCATCGAGCTAAAAACCGAAAGCACTCACATTATGCAATTCCTTAGGGCCTCAGCATTTGAAAACATTTAATCAAAATGACGATTATTACTATATTGTTTTTCATGCACATTTGTGGTGTAACTATGCATTAAAGATTGCTCGAGTACTGAATGCCAGCTGCTGCATCCACAGGAATCCAATGCCCAGTTGGGTCACTGGTTCCATCAGGAACAGACACAGCCACTGCAGGCATCAAAGTCCCCATCCCATTTTCACTTGAACAGAATTAGAGATGCTCAGCCCTGTTATGACTGACTCGTACCTAAGCGAGTGCAAGGACATACACACTTGAAGATTTTATTAAACAACTGCAGTATGTTCTCGAATGCCACAATATGTAAGAAACTTAAACCAGCATCTACTAGTCAGAGAAATTTGAAAGAAACTGGATGAGACAAGACAGACGCAGGGTTGTACAAGTCATTAATTTTGTAAATTAAGAAGATCACCATAAGAATATTTTTTTCTTTCTTCCTTGAGCCTCAGCTATGTAAATTTTCATTCGGAGTGGAGTGTAGCCCATTAAAAGAAACAAACTTTTTAACAGATTTGCATTCACTCTAGCATAATGAAAGATCTGAAAAAGAAAAGGCAAATCCATTAACCAGGGTATTAAATAGCACTAACCTTGGTCTTGTCTGACTGGAAAACAGCAACTTGGAATAGCAGTACAAATAATGCCTGCAGCTGGAATTACAGCAGAGAAAGCAACTGGACCATTTTAAAACTCAATGTGATCTTGAAAGCATACAAAGCTTTAAAATATTTATTTGCAGAAAACAATAATCAAAATATAGATGCGTTTGAACAAAGCCCAACAATTTTACTAAATATCCTGTTCTGAACTAATCATAGAATCATTGAGGTTGGAAGAGACCTTCAAGACCACCCAGTCCAACCCCTACCCACATCACCACTAACCCACACCACCCAGCACCACATCCAGATGCACCTTGAGCACCTCCAGGGATGGTGACCCCACCACCTCCCTGGGCAACCTACTCCAATACCCAATCACCCTTACAGGGAAGAAATTTTTCCTAATGTCCAGATTCAGCAAGGCAGCCAGCCTTCAAGGCAAAGCTGGTCAAAGATCAACTGTGGGGGCAAGCAATGGTTAGTATTTCCATAATCAAGTCTTACACAAATGCTGGTGTTCTAATGAGGGTCCTAATGAGATGAGATTGCACTGTCAGTACATAGGCACTCTGGAGTACTAAACCTGGATCTCACAGGGGGTCAAATCAAGAGAAATAGGATGTAGTTCAATACCACAGATCAAAAGATTATGCAACCGTCTACAATAATTTCTGCCAAATTCTGGAGACACTAACAACTGGAAGTGAGCAACAGATTTTATATGAAGAAAACTGTTGAATGTGGCCACGGAAATGGCTGCCACAGTCTTTGGCCATAGTTTCATGAACAGCTGAATCAAAATAACGATTTGTCTTAACTCAGTTTCTACTTTCCATGACCCCCACTCTTCCCCCTCCAGCTTCAGGCCACGCAGTCCTGCCTCTTCCCTCTCACAGGTGTCTCAGGTCCATCCATGACTCCATTCGACACACCAGTGCAGTGGCTTTCCCTGGGTTTTTTTGGTTTGGTTTGGTTTTTTGTTGTTGTTTTGTTTGCATTTTTTTGTTAACAAACCACAGAATCACAGACCACTTGAGGTTGGACAGGAACTTCTGGAGGTCATCTGATCCAATCCCCTGCTCAAGCAGGGCCAGCTTAAATTCAAGAAGGATGAACCCAAATTGGAAAGGGTACAAAAGAAAAATGCTAAACTGCACAACCAAAAAGATAACTAAAGTTACAAGAGAAGACTGACTTATTTAGCTTGATAAACACCAAAGACTGAAGGAGACAGGAATGTTTCGTGCTACTTACTTGGATTAAATTATAAAAGCAATATGGCAACATTGTAAAAAACAGTAACAGGTATCTCTCATGATTAAACCTGAAAACTGAAATATCAGTGACTAATGGACATGAAAGGTTTTAGAAATCAATTTGATTTAAAAAATTTAAAAGGGCAAAGCCCTGTTTTAGACAAGAAATTAATTGTTAATATGCTATTTAGCCTGTACCAATACTGGAATGCACTATGAACACTTCTGTATTTCTGAACTTGCAGCATGCTGCACCGGTAAAACAAGAAGTGTAGGGCTGTATAAAATTACAAAGAGGACTCAAGCTACCTTACATGTCTTTGCAACAGACATTTTCCAAGGTCTGCTATAATCTTGCAGTATATATTATAAAAGTTTCTGCTACTATTCATTCTGCATCTATTCATTCTCTGTACATAAGGATCTGAACTATCTGTTTGTGACCTGAGCAGTTTGGTGAGGTTTTTCTCTCCCTTTCTGCTTTTTTTTCTTTTGGTTTTGCTCCTTTCTCTGCTTCACTCACTATTAAAGAGAGCATTTTGACTCTGATTACCATCCCACAGTGAGGACTGCAGTCCTGAACGGCGGAAATACCTAAGTGAATCATTCATTTAGATACTCTGCTCTTTCTCTCTTCACTGAACAATTCATTCTTGATGCACTCTGGGCAGATGAAACCAGATGCCCCTTCCACAAAACTCAGCATCCAATTACCAAGAAGAACGAGGACTGGAGCTCAGGCTTCTCTCCAACATATTAATCTCCTTTCCAGACAGCCATAGATGCAGAAATACCATCAAGGGAAAACGTGGGGCTCTGAAGCAGTTTCTTCTCACAAAGGGAGAGAGGAAGAATTTCCTTCAGGTTGTGAACTTCATGGCTCAGCTTATCTTTTGTAAATGGGTATATTCTGCAGTAGAATTGCAAACTTGATGTGCTGTACAGCATGCTAAATTCTTAGGTGAACATAGCCATACAAATATAAAACATTTCCATTAGCATGGTAGGCCTGTATATTGTTGGCATTTTTGGTTGAAGCCATCAGAAGACTAGGACATAGAAGCACAAACCTCAAACTTGCCAGATCAACCTGTGTTAGTTTCCTTACATTTCTTTGCTGTGCATGAGATAAATATGTGCAGCACATAAAATCAGCCCTTAGATTTCAGGGAACAGACTAGTGCTTGTCTGGAATACTGATCACTTGTCCACAGGCACTTGAAACTTCAAACTTTTTGGCCTAAGAAGATAACATGACTGTGCCAGTTTTCTTTCTGGCTGTGATACAACTATTTTCAATAATTTAAGTAGCATCATCACAGCAAGTTTCTGAAAGTATTTTTAGCTATTACGTTTATTTAGTTTTGGACACAAGCAGTAACATTTTTTTCTTAAATACAGCTGTTATTGAACCTTATTTATTACATTTATACAACTTTTGTATAGGATTGTTTAGAAGAGAATAATAAGACTGTACCTTCTCACATGGAGAAGGCAAACATTTTGTTTGTTACTCATGGTTAAACAAAGGCCGCAACCAAAGCAGTAGCACCAAAGCACAGTTAAAGTTACTTCCATTAATCTACATGGTAGGGCAACTTCAGCTGTCCTCAATCCACATGGGATACAACAGAGAAGGAAGAATGCTCCTGGAACAACCCCAGCTATTAGCTAAGTTGCAGACTTGATGAGATTCATTTGAAATCTGAAAGCTGGAGATACCTCAGAGTTTATCATGCACAAGCTACTCAAAATCAGGTGTCTAACTAAAGTCACAAGCAGCTGATAGTCCAGCCAGCAGTTGGATGGAACGGGCTAGGTGTCTAGCATAATGAAGACAGGACGGCGTTGAGGGTGGTGGTGTGTATTTGGTGTTTTTAAATAAATTTTCTGATTTTTATTTTTAATAGGTCAGCAGCTCTTCTGGATGCATCTTGTTAACTCCACCTGCATGCACAGTGAACTGCAGATATTAGAGATGTGAAGTGGTACTGCTTCCCAATACTGCTTCAAGCAGTACTCTTAACACAGATGAAAAAAAAAAATTCCAATCAACTTCAAGAATATAACTATTTATATGAACACAGAAATAATGAAGATGCACCACCATCATGTCTTAAAAAACCTTAACTAGTACACATGGAAGCAACTCCATAGCATCTTCTAGTACTTTCAAAAGAAAAAAGATTTACACAATTGACATTGAATCCAAGTTCATTTTATCTACTATTAGTGAATACAATGAAATGTGTTCCCTCTCTAACCCAAGAATTGCTGAGAAATACTAAACAGTTTATATTCACAAATGTATACCTAAGTAATTCTTTAGAAGATATTTATCATTATACAGTATACAGTTAATGAGATAAGTTTTCCAATGAAAAATTCTCAAATTTCATTTAGCTTGCAAATTGCAGGTGGTTTTTTTGGTTTTGTTTGTTTGGGGATTTTTTTTTGTTTTAGTTTGCTTTGGCTTTCTTTAAGCAGGAACCAACAAATCGAGAAAATCAGCACTCACCTGCAAACCTCCTTTTGTGCTTCCTTTCATCATAAAAGGAGAGTGAAACCCAGTGTTTAAATATGACCAACACGGTAATTTTTGTGTTGGTTAGACTTGCACCAACAAACTTCTGCAAATCCTGGAGACGCTTACCAACACATTAAAGGCATTCAGAAGAGCACTCTTATCAAGCACACTGACTAGACAATGGGCTTCCAAAGGCTGGTCAAGCAGAACTGATGCATCGTGTAAGCCCTATTTAATCCTAACTCTATGAGGAGCTTGGACATGCAACAGCTAAAATTGCGACTGGCTGATGCTGCAGTTTCACACAGCTAGCTTTCATCTTCTTGTCTCATTCTTACCACTGCACATGAAATATGAAGCCCGACACACAAGAACTTCAAGAATATCTGACTCTGTCCTTTTGGCAACATCTTGACAGAAGTTAGGTTCAACACACTAGTGGATGTTAAGTATGTGGATTTGCCTGCTGAAACAGAACTGGCATCCTTTTGGAAGGCAAAAGCACATCTATCACAGAATTTAGGGATAATGTGATAATTTTGTCTTCAGCTTTCTAGAAAGTATTTTCAAAATTAGTTGAACCTCTCTATAGAAAAGCCATGTATTGAACGTACGTGTACAGAGAAACACAGCAGTAGATTCGGAAGTATGGTTTTTAATCCCTGTGGCTGTGACCTGGGCAGAACTTTGTTCAGTTTACTGGGGCTATGTGACCAGGTTGGAACCACGTGTTTGCTTTGTGTTTATATTTTTCATTATTCTGCTATTCCCTGTTTTACCTCTCCCTTAAGAAGATTGTTCAAAACAGTTTTTTGAGACAAAGGAGCTTTTTGGTTTACTTATATGAGAATCAAAGGTGAAAAAGATAATGAAATATGTGGATCATTGAAGCTCAGTTTCAACTTGAAGGTAACTTTTTGGTGTCTGAATAAATTTGTGTTTAGCATAGAAGAGAAAATTAATGCACTTCTTAAATCTGTTCTGCTAAGTAGACAGTACAGTTTTGAAAAAAATATTTAAAAAGTTGACGGTAAAAGGAACCAAGTGAGGAATTCATAGAGTTTATCTTTCTGCCAAATACATTTGTTACAAACATGAATATTAAGACTTATATGTTGTAGAAGAAAAAACCCCCTATGGGACAGGATCTATTGATGACAGATTGCAGTCCAAGGTATACTGTAAGCCAGCATAGCTCTCCAGTTTTGCAATTTGACCTTCCCTTTCTATCACTTGCAGAACTGTACTTTAAATTTTCCAATGTAGTGATATATATGATCACTTATATATCCTTATTTTGTATTTTGTGTTTCGCTAACCTGCTAACCCCTCTTCTCTCTTCAGGTGTCCACTGGGACATCTTAAAAAATACGTGCCCACTCAGGGTGTTGTAAATGGATGGGGTAAGAACTCTTAAAACTATGTATAATTGCAGGAATAGTTGTATTGCTGAGATTATGTTAATTTGAAAGTAATTATGGGCACTTTAGCTGAATAGTTGTCTAATTCTTCCAGCTGTGCCTTGACAAATTACCATAGAAATAACAATTAATTATCTGATCTATAAAGGGAGATATCATTTGATCTTTTTCCAATTATTACTGAGTAATTAAATGATAAATTACCCTCATGTAAACTAATCTGCACAAAACAGAACAGTACCTAAGATTACAAGGCTTTTTTAATGTGATGCCATAGAAGGGGGCTAGAGTTAAAGAATTCTAACTCACAATTATAGAGAAAAATGCAAGGTGTATACAGCCCACTGGAAAAGTGAGGAACACGGAGACTTGGAGATTTATTTCTGCTCTTCATAATTCTCAACTAGATTTGTAGTTCATTCTGAAAAATTACACTTAAAGGCTTTTATTAATAACTTTCATCTTACTAGCTACTCTTTATATAACTTCTGTTTCTTTAAGAACATAATATTATTCTAGATGAGGGGTTTGGTAACGTTACTATGCAGTGCTTACATTACAAAGCAATGCTTTGAGCCTGTTTCCTTTATTTCAATAAAGCAAACAACATTCTCCTTGAATGGATCACAGTCTAGGAAAAAAAAAAATCTTTCTCTGGGTCCTTTACAAATAAGAGAAACACTTAAATTGAATTTGGAAATTCTTTTTAAAAAAATCACATGTAAACAGACTGTAGGGATTAGCAGTTTCTTCAGTACAAAACCTGAGCTGAGTTTAGTTTAATTGTAATTTTTCTGTTTAGCTGTCCCTTTTTCTTCTTTTTCCCTCCCTCTTCTTCATTTTTTTTTTCTGGAAGGCATTTTATTGAGGAAGGGCCTGATTTCAGTCTTTGCAACCAGTTTCCTACTGTGATTCAAAGTCCAGTGGAAAGCTAGACAACAAAATCCTTGCTAAAATTATATGCATCCATAATACCTTGGAAATGTTATCATCTATAGTTTTAATGAAGCATCTTTTAAATATCATGATTTACTAATCAGTTCTTGCTGTACATGGATTTAGATTCCTATAAGAATTATTACTTATTCAATGATTAAAGTAGGTATAAAAACTGAACCACACTGTAGTGTGACATCTCTCCTACAGTTTACTGTTTTTGATGATCATTCTCTGATAACTTGAAAATAATGGAAGCTCCAAGAACAGCACTATGATTTTGGTATGTAATGGGCTTCAAATCTGAGGCTCCCAACAAGAGACTTTTTCATAAAACTGCTTTTTCTGCTGAGGATTCTTCCTGCTGATGATTCCTGGCACTCAGAAGAATTGCAGTAGTTCTTAATTTTGTGTCATTTTTAAGTGCTGAAAGCAACCTGATAAATTAATTAATGAAGTGTTCTTAGAGCTTGCTGTAGCAATTTTTGTTCAGCTTCTGTTCACTTGTATTTTCTGAAGTCATGAAAATGTTAAACACCAGAAAGCCTTTCACCTTTCATGTTAGTGTGTTATTTTGATGTCTTTCAAATGGAAAAATACAAGTTTGGGAAGAAAACAAACTTCAAAAAGTCAACACTTTTGTTGCCATGATGAATGTGAATTTTTTTCAGGGGAATGTTGGTACTCAAATGCTTTTCCTTCCCTTTATCTAAACAAATTATACCTTTTCAAGCTACATTTTAGAGGTATGAAATTAACTACAGTGAAAATTCCAGTTCCTTCCTTTCAATGTTAGTATGGGAGTCAAGCACAGTATTGCTATTGCTGTTGCATAATGAGATGATTACTACCTATGGAAAGGCCTTATTAAATTAAAAATCACTTAGTAAAGCAGCCTCGCTTTGGTAATTAGAGACATCACTTACAAGGATTAGTCTATGATCAATCTTTTCAGCTAGTAAATGGAGATGCATAAAACTTAGAAAATTTAAAAGGTAATCAAAGTGTTGAACTGGCACAGTACTTCACAAATGGAGAAAGCTTCAGAGAAACATTTCTCTGTCTTCCTCAGCTGCTAGTGAATCCTCCTAGCACTGGAGGGGCTGGCTGGCCTTGTGTTCTGCTGGGGAAAGCTGTTCTAACTGCTGGTGGTCTTCGCAATTGACTGTCCTTCACCGGGCAGGTCTGTACAATGTACATATCCTACCTTCTGTTTTCATGAGCAGATACTCATTTTCCAAAAGGACATATTCAAAGTTGGAATATAAATGCATTTTGAAATTGCAGGTGTTAGGATTGAAGAGAAATTAGCACAAGTTAGTGGTCCATACCCTTTTAGGGATATTTTGTGTTCTTTGATTTCTCTGCCTGGAACTGCCTTTGTAAGTTATGTACTTCATTATTATTTTTTTTTACCTGTGGTTTACAGAAATAGTACTGGATATTTTAGTTAGGTAGGTGACTATGGGCATTGGGAAGAGAATTATTATTTTTCCGTCTATATAGCAATACAGATAATATTGCTAGGTATCTGTGATTGAGTTTGAATTGAATCCCTCAGGGAATTGGAAGCTGTGAGCCGACTTTCTATGCAGAGTACGGTGGGTGTTGCGTTACTGATCTAGCTTCTGTTCAGGCACTGCAATCATGTCAAGGTTCTGTCTGCTCTTGTTGGCAACGTTAGCCTTGTTTCATCAGCTTCAATAAATAGATATTTATTTGTAAAAACGTAAAGCTCTTAGTTGCGCTACCAGTAATAATGATTCTGAAGCAAGTCAACTTCATGAATCGGAGGTAAGGCAATATCAAGGGTAGGCAGTGCAACTGGCGTGGAATGTTTTGAGTGGCACACCTAACCATCATCAACCCAGCAGTGAGGGACTCCATTGGTCATTGGCAAGTAAAGAACCACATGGCTGCTCATGTCATGTTGTGCTAAATTAAGATAGTGTCTTACAAAATTGCTACATTAGCAGAATAAATGGATAAATTGAGAAGTAGAGCACGTCCACGCACCCCCCATGCCCCCTTTTTATTTTCTTTTTTCAGGCAAGGGCATTTGAGGAAAGAAAGCAACTGAGTAACAATTCTGCAATCAACAACGTGGAAGAATCAGAAGTTGAATTTGCGGGTCTATTTCCAGTCTAGGAATTGTAATGCTATTTTTGTTTTATCTGCCATTCGACTACAAAAGAAAGAATACTGGATAAACAAGTAAAGATGATCTTTGCCTGGTAGTGTATCAGGCAGTGAAAAGGGCTCATAATCGTGGTTCTTTAGAAAATAGCATGCATTTGTTTTAGGGAAATAGTCCTTATGCTGTTCTCTTAATAGAGTTATTCCTTTGTCTTGGGGGAAGCTTCTAGGCAGAAACATTAGATACACTTGGAAAAATACACTGTTTTTCCTCAAATGCCCTTGCCAGAAGGATTCTGGAGCATCCTTGTTGATTGCCTGGGTCTTCAAAACTTCCTGCAGAAGTTTGTGATGCTCCTTAAAGTTTGAAAATGAGAAATTCACTTACTTAGCTTAATGAAATTAAACACAGTTTGAAATGGTCCAGGATTCTAGCATTATCATTGAATGCCATGGCCCAAAAGGCATTCTACCCAAGTAACTGGCCATGTTCACACAATCATAATTTTTGCTAAATATGCCAACTCATTTTCAGGTTAACTGTCTGGAAATATTTGTGCCCCTGCAGATGAAGACATTGAATAAATCACAAAGTTCCTGCATCCCATATGTGAGACATTTTATAACTGTGATATGTACAATTAGTGTTGTTTAAATATTATTTAAATCTTTATTTATGTTTAACAACTAGGCTTTTAAATTATTTTTTTAAAGAAAAGTATTTTTTTGTCTTTAATGTGGGGATAAAACTGGGAGTAAGCTGTACTGCACTTCATGATCCACAGAATAAAATATCCAAGGTCCCTAAAGAACTTATTGAGGACGCAAAACGTGCAATGGGTAAATCTTAAATCTGTTTAATTAGACAGACCTAAGGAACAAGATGTGTTTCCAGAGACCAGCAGTAACCAGGAAAAGCCTGACACACAGCAAGGCAATGGAGTACACAGCTCAGTGCATGCTCAGTTGATGTAACTAAGAGAAGAAGAGTTGGAAGAACTCTTCTGGTGTCAGTGCATTTGAAGTCTTATGTGGCTTAGATAGTCTGCTAGATGTGTAAGCCTTTCTTACAGTCCTCATTACTGACAGTCCTTTGTAGTCACCTTTGTAGCTAATGCTTTCATGTTTGTTCAGAGTGTTGTGTTGTAAACCAGAGTAAATGCAGAAAGGAGAGACAACCTTGTACTCGCTTTGGTTTTTTACTTGCATGATCTTGCAGCTGGCTCATGTGCAAGGGCCTTCATCTCTGTTGCTTCTGTGCCTTTGAAGACAGCAGAATTCATTGTCTGGTGCTGAGTGGACGACTTTCGCTCACACTGTTTACGTCTTCATTTTTTTATATGCGTATGAATATATATATATTTTATATATAATAGACTTACTTCTATGTACATATGTATATAATGATAAGTCTATTATATATAATACTGAGAGGTTTAGTACTTAATTCTTGCTAACTTTCTTTTAAAATAGTAATAATGTGAATAATGGCTGTTTAATCACCTACTCCTCTTGGCAGCTGTTTCGACAGAAGCCTTAACAGCATAATGTATTCCTGTAACATCCTATCATACTCACTTTGCAGGTGTTAAAGAAACTGATGTCATATTTTACCAACAGAACCAACTGGCCTACAGCTGTCTCTGCTTGAACATGTGTAAAACTCTTTAGAATTTGGAAAAAAATATGTATTTCAAAGCATAAGAAATGGCTCAAAAGACTTGAGCTTGTCATATCAGTAATGTTTTCAGAGAGTGAAGTTTAGACATTCTGGTAGCTAAATAAGAGAAGCCTGGGATGGTGATATTCCCAAGGAGCTTAGAAAAAAGACTTAAAATTAAGTTCTGTTGAACTTTTGTCTTCAGAGTTGTTGGGTTTTTTTGTAGAAATGGCTTCTATCTCCACTATTCTTTACTGCTGACAGGAGGTAGCTTTTTTTATTAATATGCTATTGCCTGTGAGGAGCCAATACACATGCTAAATTTTATTAAAAGTAATTCCGGGGCTCACTCACCCGTGCAGTAATTATGATTGTGGGCATCCAAGGAAAATGAGTGTATAATATCTTAATTAAAGCAGAGTAATACAATTTTAGTTACAGATTAGATAATTTTAAGACTTCGGAATGTTAAATTTCCTTTTAATTTTCATGTAATTAATATTGGTATAGCTATTTTGATAGTACGTTTCCTTGTTACTGTGAGGTTTCTTGGGGTAGGAAAACGTACAAAATCTAATCAATTAGATCTAATCAATTAAGAAAACTGTTTATTTTGGTAACTGTGTTTACTTGAAAGTCACTTAGTTACTTGCCCTAGTAAAATATTTTCACGTGTAAGAGTGAAGAAAATAGTTTCTGTAGTACACTGCGTAACCTTGGTTTCATCTTTCTCACTAACTTTAGTGGTATACCGAAGTTTGTTGTCCAAACCTCTAGTTTGTTTGTTTGGTTGGTTTTTTTGGCAAATTTGAGCTCATGTACATGTTAATGTTATCTGGGAGCCGACCTGTTTTCTCAATCTCCATGACGCTCAGCGGTTTCTGCAGTGAAATAACTGAGTTACACAGGATGGAGTTTTCCTGGTTCTGTTTAGAAGTCTGCATGGTCACTCTGTAGAAATCAGTAGCAGTTTTCATGTATTTTGATATATACTTTAGAATAGCTACACTTTGGCCAATTAAATGTATGGCTAGAAATCACAGATAATTAAAAATATGTCAACACTGCTGCTAGCAATTGCTAGATTGTGTTCACTTATGGAAGCTTGTGTGAAAGCAGTTAGCTTGTATACTAGCAGCATAAAGTTTAGCTTGGGATACGTGATTGTTACCCATTTTCTTGGCTAACCTACCGTGTATCTCTTTACACTGCAGTCATACTGATCTCAAAACTGCTAAAGCAAAATTACTGGTTGTACAATCAAGTTCAAAACTTACCCCAGCATTTTCATGTAGCACTGCCATCATAGCAATCTTTTTCCAGCTCCTGACTACTACCCAGTATTGAAAGGTACAGTATCAGGCTCACTTTATCAGGCAGAGCTATTGTTTCTAGTCTGCTGGATGATTATCTAGATGCTGTCGGTATTTTCCTGGGGATTTCCTTGGGATTTAATCATAGTCCACAGAGGAAAATCCTCCCATCAGTTTTAGAAGAACAAAGTCAAGTGCTCATTTGTTAGCAGGATAAAGGCAGGTTCATCTGTACATGCTGCCTTCATCCTCTAACACTCATTGCCAAAGGCTGTCTTCCTGCTCCCTGCCAGCTGCCTCTTCTCTCCTGCTACCTTGAGCTTCTTCCACCTTGATGTGTTCATCTTGATTCTGGCTCTCCTAATATGTCCTATAGACTTGCAATACTTTCAGCTCCTGTCTTGCTATCTTCAGCCTGGACTAATCAGCATTTCCTTCAGGACTTCCTAGCCATTGTTTCCCTCACAGAACAGCAATCAAGTCCTTTTTAGGAGCTTTCACATGGAAGCTGTTAGAAGGGTTTGGCATTGAAATGGCAGTCAAAAGGCTGCAGGTACAACTGGAGCCCTTGGCTCTTTATCATCCCAAGTTGTGTGTGAGAGATCAGTTTGTTTTGCAGAACCTATCATCCAACAGTCTTGAGTTAGAGGAGGCATCTGCACTTTACATTGAATGTAAGGGTTTTGTAAGAAGTGTCTGTGTCAGGGGTGCTTCCAGACTAATCCCATCAAACTTCTGGATGGGTTAGCAGAGATGCGGGCACTGGAATGTCCTATCCCAGACAGAAACCATCATGACTGTGAGCGCTTGCCAGTGTATAGACCCCAGCATGTGTATGTGTTTTAGAAACCTTGATACCAAGCTTCCTAAGCAAATCCAAGATGACAGCATTTAAGCCTCGACAGATCAAGCTGTATGGGAACCCTAATTTTATAAATACCATGCACAACTCTAGCTATCTCAGTTAGCCATTTAACGGAGAGTTCTGCCAGTCTCACAGACTCTCACATTCCGTACCCACAAATGTAAAATCCATCTTTAATTTCAGTGGATATTTCTTGCAATGATTACCAGAACTCTAGATGTATAAAAAGTATTAATCAGAAAAATGCAGGTATTGGATTTTGCTGAATTAAGGTAAGCTCTTAATTGATTAAAGATGATTCACTGCAGGTTGTGGTACTGAACTCTGGATATACTTTATAATACTTCACCATTTCAATGATTTATGGACTCGCCATTTTATCGTGTATGAGGAATTGGGTAAAATGACCTTGAAAGGATATTTTCATGATGGTTTTTAATACATAAGGGCAAAAAGCAGAAAAAATTACCCGAAGTACTACTATGCTTTAGAAATAACTTAGAATAATGTTGTCAAATTCCAGTGCTGTAAACAGGATTTGGACAGATGTAGTCTGCATAAGGGGATTCTGTCTTTGTACTTCTTTGAACATTAATAAAACTGCTGAGTCCATTCCCAAATTTAAATAATGAATGAGCTGTTTTCTTAGTTCTCTCTCACACATGTGCCCTGAATGTATGTCTTATGTGCTAAATAAAAGCTGAGAACACTTTTTTTTTGTTTATTTCTTAATGTCATAGGAGTTATGTTTTATGCACACTCCCATGAGTGTATCCACACTCCCATGAGTATGTATTAATACTTGGCAAATGTCTAGGAGAGGTAGGCTGCTGCACAGAAAATGGGAAAGCCATGTCCTTTGTTATTTCTTTGAATGTGATAGCGGTTCCAAATGTAGCAGCAGCAGAAATATCCTCATTTCTCTTCCCAGAACTGCCCTGAAAAAACAGTTCCTGTATGCTGTGCAGAATTGCGTTTGTGGGATGAAGCTGTGGTGCAAGCCTACATTTTAGATTCCTATAATCATATGTGTACACTGGTCTTAAGTCCAAGCGTGTCCACATAGTCTGCATATAGTTTACACACAGAAAAATAACGGGACTTAAAAGTCAAATTAAACACTTAATAATCTTAAATTATATTAGACTAAGGTGAAGAGATTAAATACGAATTTTTAAAAGAAGTATTCATAATTTATTTTCGCCTTTGTGAAAGCCACGTTTTGGTTTTATTCCTTTTCTCTTTTGCATTGTATTTCAAACTTAATATCCTTACTACTTTTCAATGAAATGTGTGCATTTAATTCTGTCATAGTCTACCATTGCTAGTTTTCGTTCTTCGTTACTTCCCATTCTTGAGCACGCAAACTGCATTTTATGATCAAAGCTCTTGGTCCTGGTTAGGTTTCCTTACGTTACTCCTAAAGGACTCCTGTGACGAAGATACATACCCAGAGTTTTCTACCAACACAGCAAATAAGCAGTAGAGCCTGGGCTGGGAATGGGATTAGATAATGGTAGGGCTAGAACACCCTCTGCTGATGGGAAGTCAGGCAAGTAGTCTTTAGGAAGCTGTTCTGGCTGATCAATTTAGTACCATTCTGTAGCTGCTTCATCTAGATTATGGAGAAATGTTGACCCCAGCATTACTGGTCTCAAAGATAGTTTATGTACCCTTATCTGTGACTGTTTCTGCACTGGGGATTATTTTTGTGTAACTGACTCTGTGACAATGAGTAGCGGTGGCGGTGCAAGTTCCTAGCTGAGGTATAAGAAAAGAACATCAGCTGCAATCTGATTTAGGCTACAATTTGAGAAACACTGAAGTATATAATCTTTGCTTATTGTCATCCAAGGTATTGTGTATTACCTATTTTGAACTGTCAAGGGAATGATAACATTTCACAGGGGTATAAATAATGTGAATATCAAACATCTGTTGCTGTGGGGCTTTAGAGTCTGCAGCCTGACTGCCAGGGCATTCCCTTGCTGTCACAATGATAATATTTAAGTGACGGCTAAAAATAGAGTTCTGTCAGTGCTGTCGCTGTGTCAGCTATCAAACCAGAAGGCACAGACTCAGAGTAAATCTTTTCCATCAATACATATGTTTGAGTAACTGTTAATTAAATCTGATTTGACTTTGCTGCCTCCCAGATCAATCAATACATGCCTCCTCTTCCAAACCTGAGTATTTCTTTGTGTTTAGAAAAAGTGTGTGTTATTAATATGGTATTTCAAATGGCTTGTGCTTTGCAGATTGAGCAAAGAATGCTTGCCACATTCAGAAGGATTTCCAACGTATTATTTTGGATCTAAAATAACGAATAAGGAGAAACAAACAACATTAGGAAACTAGAGTAGGGGAGAACTTAAGTTATGAATAATATGTGCCTATATATCTTCTTGATGTAGCTGGCATGCTTTTAACTATTATTATTTGGGGAAATAAAAGCCTGATTGAACGTCAGAAGTAGATGTATTGCATGCTCAATTTTGAAAAGCAGAAAAGTGACTTTATTTTTTGAGTTTTAAAATTTTTTTTAAAGATTTGAGAATGTATTTTGTGTAAAAAGAAAACTAGGCCTGAACGGAGACTGCACGTTCCAAGCTGATGTAAGTCAAGGTACTTCTGTTGAAGCCAGTGTTGACTGTTCCAGTGGAGGGTCTGGTTTTCACACATGTGTGGACCTGACTTGGTCTTGTCATGAGTCTCTTGGAAGATGGATCCTTTTCAGGAGGTTTTTTTATTCAGCCTGTATGATTTTTGTTTGGTTTTCCTATGGAGCTGGGTGTCATTGGGAACACCACCTTACAAGGGTCATGAAGACCACAAGGGCTTTATGATGCCTACCTTCACTTTTTTCCTGCTCAAAAACCAAACCTCTCAGTCCTTCTGTCACTTTCCCTCCACCATGTTGAGAGGGAGAATGCATTAGTGATGTTAAAAGCTACAGTGTGGAAAATGTATAAGTTTGAAGTATCGATTACTACTCTACAATGCATAGCTATAAGGGGGAGCTACTAAGTAGATGAGAAGGCCTGTGGCCTACTTTACTGTGAGACATTCATTTTCAATGATGAGTTACTTTGTGCTGGCTTAGGTTTCCAGTTCAGGTATGATTCAGGGGATTCTGAGACTTCTGAAGGCTTTGCACTCCTAAATTAAGGTCTTCTGTGTTGGCCTGGATTGAGAAGGCAAGAAGGAATTCCAGATGCTAGATATTTAGTGCTGTGTTAAGACATAGTAAGCAGAAGAGGTTGATGGTATAAGGATGATGTGAGTTCTCTGCTAGTAGGCTGCTGTAGCCTTGCTGTGTTAGTAGAATTGTCCTTCTATTGCTGAAAAGTAGGCAGTTCTCCATGCAAATTAAATTGCAAGGCTGATACACCCCATAGGTATGCAAAATGCTGGCTTTTCTCTGCAGTCTAGAATAGTGGGATGTTTTTTAGTACCCTTTTCTTAAGACAAAGTTGTTTTGTTTTACCCTTTCTGTGGAGTTCAACCCATGACATCAACTTCGTATCCAATTGAACCACCCCAGTGGGTTAAGAGAGAAAAACGATCTGTTTTTTGAGGAAAGCTGGTAGGGTACTGAACTTCCTTATGGTTACAAGATGTTGCACTAGCATTGTGGAACCATGGCCAAGCAATGTGGAAAATGCAGTGGCAGTAGCAAGAAAAAGCACTGCAAACCCACCTGCCTGTTGTGTCCTCTGGGAAGTCATTGATCAAACCAAATGATCAATCTGAAGATACATCAAGTCACTGACAGTAGGTTCAATGTCTTCCTAAATTTATCCTGTGGCAAGGTGGCCTTTCTGTCTCCTACAATCCCTTTCCTAGGTTATGGGAAGAGGGCAATTTTTCCCCTTCATCAACTTCCAGAGGAAATTCTATCTGGCTTCTAAGTTTCAGTAATTAAAATTGTGTCACCAAAACCCTACCAGTGGATCACTGAAGAACATAATGGGATCAGCTCCCTGGATCCCAGAAATCCATCTAACTTGGTGCTGTAAGAGGGAAGATTTTTCTCAACTGAATTCCATGTCTGAGGCCAAAGCTGGTTTAACTGAGACCAAAGTCAAACTCCCTGAAGTAGCATTTTAAGTTTAGTTCAGTTTATATGATGAATCATACACAACAAAACAATTTATATCCCTTGAATTTTTCTGTTAACTCTGTTCACAAGTAATCCTAGGGTTGATTTTTTTAAAATAATCCAGTGCTAATGTTTAAATGAAATTTTTTAGTAGTGACTCCTCATATTCAAGCTACAGAATAGAAAGAAATAGAAAACGATTGTGGAATTTGAGGAAAAACCTAGATGGCCCTGTACAGAAAGAACTCCTAAGAATAACCTTGCTAACTCTTGTGCAACCCAGTGGGTGTGACAAGCCCACTTGTTTATCACATGACGCATCCTGAACAGGGACCCTTGCGGAGGCAGGGACCCTTGCTCTGGTCAGAGGGCTGTGTTGTCCGATAGTGACCTTTTCCTCATTACCTGCAAAGTGCATATTAAAGCTGACACCCCCACCTATGCTAATGAAGATTTTAGCGAACATGCTATACATGTATGGCCATAGCACTCATCTCTCCACCCAAGTCATACTACATGTCACCTGAGGGTGGGAACCTCGTAACTTTGGGGATAAAAAGCTGAGAAAAAGATTGTTGAGCGGGAGAGAAGAACCAAAAGATGGACGGAGCAGTCGACGGGCTGTATTCTCTTCCTCCACCCCAGGCAGGGATGCTTCTCTGGGTAAGTGCCTTTCACCTTCTGGGTGGAAGTATCCCCAGGTTGTATTATTACTACTTGTTGCTAGCAATATTAACTTCACTTAGTAGCGCTGGTGCAGTCAGTGCATTTATCAGCGGCAATTCCGAACTTGCTGTATCTGTCGCCTTACTAAACTCTATTTTTACAACTTTGTGCATCTGTTTCAGTGCAAGTCCTGGGTGGGACTCTGAGACAGACAAAGTTGTCTCTGAATCTATTTCAGTGAAAGTCCTTTGTGAGTCTCTGAAACAGGCAAACATGGACTCTGACAGGTGGCTGTGCACACACACATAACCCTTTAGCCATAAACCGTTGACCAAGTCTGGGACTAGGACTGGATCCAGCCGCACCCAGACTACTCTCTGAGGAGGAGTTTAGAATGCAAGGGGGTCTGGTCTGAACCTCGGGACTCAATGGGAGGGCTTTCCCCCAGCCACCTTGTAGAGGCTTTTACCTTCCCCCTTTTAGGTGACAACCATTCATCTAAAAGGGATACTTATTACGTAGTTACCATTTTCTTCTCAGTAAGTTACCCATGCTTACCTCAAATTACTTTCTGTGTAAAACAGCTGCCATGCCATTTTCTTAAGTGCTATTTTGCTTTGAGAACCTATCAGTTGGTTTTTACATAAGTGAATGTGTGATGTGAAGGAAATTACCAATTGCTTTTTAAAGGTAAATTGGTGTTTAAGCTGATACGATCTTGTTTTCAGTGTGTGTTTTGGAAGAGGAAGTAGCAGAGTAATTTAAAAATCTCAGTAATTTCATTAAGAAATATTCAGTAATCAATTTTTAAATATTAAGTTCTTTCAAGCTGTTACAAATCCCAACATTTTTAACAAAATGAAGGAATTAATACAGTGTTTTGCAAGAGGTGGTAAATTGTGATAGCTGCTAAGCAGGCTTTCAGGTACAGCATGCCAGCATGCTTTAGATCTCTCTACAGTAGGAGGTTACTGTATCTCATTTGGGAGTTTTCATTATATTTTGTAATTGTATCTGATGGCTTGCCTTTTTTTTTTCCCCAAGAAATACAGAATCATAGAGTCGCAGGATCATTTAAGTTGTAAAAGATCCTCAAGGACATCAGGTTCAACCATTAACCTGACACTACCAAGACCAACACTAAACTGTGTCCCTAAGCACCATCTCTACACAAACACCTCCAGCAATGGAGACTCAAAATATACTTTTTTTTTTTAACCATTTTCTTTTTTTACCTCCTTACTACACATACTCTTTTCTGTTTTCTTACTTTACTAAGGCCATGTTCACACCAGCTGCCTAAAGTGGTGTATGTTGGTGTACTTTAGTCCTAGTGATACGGATAGATGTCAGAATAGAACAAACTGCAGTGCACAAATTGATACCTCACCTTGTTGGTGGGTGGTGAACCCTACCAGGAAAGGTATGTGATACACAGCTCTATGCTATTTAAATGATTTGCGTCTTCAGTTTTGTTAGCAATTGAAATCATGTAAGATTCAAATGTAAGCCAAAATGAGAAGATAACAAATAGTAATAAAGCTGGAATTTTTGTTAGTAGTTAGCTCCTAATTTTGTTTATGCTGGCTTCTGAACTCTGAGAATCGGTTCTGAAGTGTTCAGCTGAACACCCGCAGGGATGTGGCTTGAAGAGATCATTGGCTTCATAACAGTGCAGTAATATGGAGCTGATACACAGTGTACTCTCTCATCTATGTGTAAATTATCTCTCTCATCCAGTCCTGTTCCCCACCTGAGTCTGAAGTGTAGACTTTTCAGGAAGGATATCCAATTCTGTTTTTCTTTGGTGTTAGAATCATCATACAGAGAGCAGATTTGACAGCTCAGGATGCTTATGTGAGCAACACAAATCTGTTCTATTTTATGAGGTTTAGCAAACAACATGGAGTTTTAACTGTGACACACAGGTATCTTACATGATGCTTGGGGGTTTGGTAACGATTTATCCTAGTTTTAAAAAGATTCCTGAAGCTGTGGTATCTAATTTAGTGTGTATGCATCAACACTGTGTTAAAGATTGCTGAGAGATGCAGTATTTGTTTCTTGTCCAAACCCAGGCGAGGGTCATATTTTAGTACTAACAAAATACCCTGTGTGTTGCATCAGGATTTCGTAGAAAAACTAAATCTAAAAAGCCACCAAATATGTAAAAAAAACTATCACAAAACTTTGATTATTTTAATGACTGATTGTTCAGGACCATTAATTAGATACCTGTGATTTATTTTTTTTCTCCTAGTCAGATTTTATCTTGAAAAAAAAAAAATTATGCATTTACCCTGTTCCTTGAATCATGGGCTTGTCATGTGAAATAAAGCACCCAGTGGTTCTGTTGTGCTTATTTCCAGTATAAATTTTTACATGAAGGTTTTGGATTTTAAATTTTTGGTTTACTGTTGTCGTTATTTGATTTCTCCATCATAAACTTGATTTTGGCATTTGATTTTATCTGAACATTTTTTGGGCTGAGTTTTGCTGTCAGCATAATACGTACCTTTGGCAATTCTTCAATTTAGATTGTGAAGGATCCTTGAGGCAGATATATTTAACTTTGTGCTCAGGGCCAAGTAGGCCATCAGGATTTAACAAATAAATAGAAATAATTATTATTAATAGTCTTAGCTCCTTGTAGCTTTTTTTCATAGAGAAATTGGAAAGAATTGGAATTGGAAATATCCTACTACAGTGAAGGAAAAGTACACTTGGGAGAAGACCTCAGGAGTAAGCTGGAGGGATGCTTGTTCTTCAGCTTTATGCTCTTTGCCTTTACACATGGTGAAAGAAGACACTGGCGTTCTGTTGATGTACTGAGGTCACAATTTAAAAGATATCCTGGAACAATACAGGAAAAAATCCTTGCAAGTCACTACTGCATTGAAAAGTTACAACCTGGTTAAATCATTCCTGTAGATCTTGAAGCAGGTCTGTGCCATTTAGACAAGGGCTTTATTCATAGAACAGGAAGAGACTACCTTAAAGGCACCAGAGTGCTCAAAGATGGGAGGAAGACACCCTGCAGAGCTCAGGTCATTCATCTCCATGAGCCAGTGTAGATCTTTCTAGACAACTTGTTGTTTTTGTGGTCTACGTATGTGTACTTTGAGTTCAATGTGTATATGCTAAAAGCATCTTATGTTAGAAATCTTGCTACAAGGATGGGAATAGATGCCCATTTCCTGGATTGTTTGTTTTTTGTGTTTTTTGTTGTTGTTGGTTTTTTGGTTTTTTTTTGTCTAATGGCTTTGTCCTTAGCTATTCAAGTCCTTAGCTATCCCAGCCACACTTACAGTAAGAGTTTATCAGGCAGCTTTACTGTGCTCCATAATTCCAGGCATGGTAGACTGTTCTTCCTTTTTGCATGGATGATGTATTTCTTTTCAAGATGATTTCCGTCATTCACCTTCGCTAGCATGTGAAGTGAGCTTCAAACATTGTGCCTGATCTCTTTTCTTTTTGATTCAAGGGCACCTTCCATGCGTGGAATATTACAGAAATATCTTTATACTGGAAGGGAATTATTGGTGTCTTGGTTTGCAGAACTATTCTCTGAAAAAAGATTCACTTCAGTTCTGAATTTTGACAGGTGGATTTACTGGAAAGTCGCTTTTGATTCAGCAGCTTTCTGCAGGATCACACCTGAAAATATAAAGTTTCTTATTTCTTTCTCTGTGCTGATGAATGTAACCTACATTTTAATATGACTTAATACACACTCTCAGCTGGAAGACTAGGATTGTGGAGATGTTTATTTACAGTTTGTTTACCTCTGATAATTTGGAAGTTTAGTAATGATTGTAGCTTTGTAGCAAGGAGACTTCGTGTCTGCTTCTTAGGAGAAATTAGTGACTGATGTCCCAGAGACGATCGCTGTTGTGACAGTGGGTAATGCCAAGACATCTGCAGATCAGTGTGCCCCTTTCCAGCTTTCAGTCTTGTTTCTGAATTTTCCTGCTGCAAATGAATTGGAATCCTTAAAAGACCAAGTTGGCTTGTGGCAGCAGACCCTCAAAAGCTGTGCTGCTAAAAGAGAATACAAAAGCTCTGGAGGGAAGCAATTTTCAGAGAACAGACTGTGCAGCAATAATCTGTTTACCCTTGTGTGTTGTTGTGATGGGACAAGATCAGATAAAATGTTTTGGTATTGGATTGAGTCTTCACTGTCTGGGGTTTTTTTTTACCCCTCACTGTCACATCCCACAGAGGTAAACTATTTTTTAAGTGGTTTTATTCACTTTTGTTCCTGGAAGACAATGTCTGAAGAGTGTCTCTCTTGTATCCCATGGAACACGTACATCAGACTGACTATTTGAAGAAATTTTAGAATGTAGCAAAAAAAATCTTCTGAAAGCCTTGTTCTCCATCCAAATTCTCCTCCCAGCAAAAACAAGCGTCTGAATGAATGCAAGTAGCGTGAGTTAGATGGCCTCAGCCTTGGTGTTACGATGTTGGGCAGTGAATTTCTCTTGTTCACTCTTCTCTATACGTCATTTCATTGTTTAAAGGAAGAATGGCATGAATGAAAGTAAAAGCTTTGGGGAAAACGAAGATATTAATCTTTCAAAAATCCAAGATAGACAAACTGAGTTAAAAATATAAAATACAAACAAGCAAAAACCGTGGGCAAAATACAAAGGTCCCAGTGCATGGTTGAATGTTTGTTTTTAAGTCAGGACATGAGAAAAACATTCCTGAGTGCCTAGCGGAAAGGCTTTTCTCATTTGTAGTTCTTTATATTTGGAATCCAGTGAGCTGAGGTTGCTCTGCTCTTGGGGTAGCTGCTGAGATGGCAGCGTGGGTCTGTCTGCTGAAAGCAGCGCTGCAGTTCTGTGGACACGTTGGGGACATAAGCTGGTGTTGCTGCCAAAAGGAGCAAACGTCCTCTGATTTGTTCCTCAGCCCTGTTTTCCAGCCTCCTCACTGTCCTTGCACTTGTAGCGGCAGTTCCACGTGGCTGCGCTGCGAACTGGGTCAGAAGGCTGGTACGGATTAAAATTAGGCCAGTAAAATGAAGTGCAGTTCATTGACCCTGGTTCATTGTGCAGGTCTATACCAAAAAGGTCTTACACCGAAGGAAGGAGATGGGGGGAGCAAAGAATGGGGCTGCAGTGTTTTGTCAAAGTGCTGCCTGATTCTGGTGTCAGGTGTGTCTAGAAACACAGCTTGAGAATATCCTAAGAGTCTTGAATTATGCTCGGGCTAAGCCATGGATTCATCAGCTGTATATCTGTATTAGATCAGGTGGGTTTGTTGGTGTTCTCAACTATTTTAATATGTCAAGGAGAATTCCTCTTTCTCGAACATACATTTATTTGCACCAGCTGTTTTGTGTTGCTTTGTGGAACTTGGAATACATACTATGTATGTCCCTACACATATAAGCAGAATTTACGCAATGTGATTGTATGAATTGCTTTAAAAAATAATTTTGCCTTTCAGTACTCAGCGCACTCATGAAAATTAACTATGCATACGATGCAGGAATTCCTTTTAAAAAATAATTTCTTAGTCAAAATTCTATTAGACTTAGTTGAAATTTCCTAGGCTGGGTACGAATAAAAACTAAGGACCTCAGGATGTAGTCTGAAAGGTTTTCATATCCTTTCCTATGCAAGAAATCATGGCAGGTATAAAATGTATTAATCCGAGCCTGTTATTTGGCATGGGGCCACAGAGGGCTGTCAGCATACGCAGGAGCAAATTAACATGGCAGTTCTCACGCTGGAGTCACACTGTGTTAATACAAGGCTTCAAACTAGATAATATGAAACCTGAATTGTGAGTGTAATATTTAGGGCTCCACAGTTGGAGTCGTTCATCATGATGATTACAGCCGTGCCTGGGATTCTTGGCCGGTCAGGTTACCTTGTTTTACATGCTTGATTTCTAATGAAATGCAGACCCAGTGGATGCGCATTAGTTAGGGCAGGGCAGCTGGCACAAAGCAGACTTGCAGCTTGTTTCTAATGTCCAGCTGAAGAGAAGGAAGCCTCTTATGGAACAGAGTGAGCTTCGTGGTTGTGCTTGGGCTGGGAGCAGGGTTGCAGAGTAGCAGGTTCACCAGGGCTGCAGCAGTAACCTGTTCGTCAAAGCAAGGACACGGGGCCCATGTGGGCTTAAAGATGTAAAATAACAGTAAGGATCTGTGTTGCTACGTGCCATAGTCTATTTTTTTTTTATTAAACTGACAGCAGAGATGTTTACTCTTTTGTTTTCGTTTTATTTCCTATTATTTAGCAGCTCCTGAAGCGGTGCCTGTTAGTATTTAACCTGTATGCAGTATATAACTGGCATGTTGATAGGTTGTGTTTCTCTCTTTTGACAGGATGTGCACATTTTTTTAGTAGTTTAATCAAGATGGCAGTGCCATGGTATCATTGATTTAGTAATGTAATAATCTTTGTGTTACAAAGCCTGGTAAGCCCCTGCGGGGTACTATTACCCCATTAAAGCAGGTATTCTACACAAACAGGAAAACATCTCCCCTCTGAAAACCTTTTGGGCAGAGCCCAAAATTAATTTACAAAATTTGCTGGCCTGAACCTTGCGTACAAGCTGAACTTGTTGAGGTCGTTATGCCAGTGTGGTTGTATTTGGATGCAGACATATACTTAACTTACAAGAGAATTAATAAATTGAGTTTTTCAAACTGAGAGGGAAGAGGTAGGTAGGAATGATGCTGTCACCCACAAACATTTGCAGATGCTGTATGTGAACATTATTGTACTTTCAGTGCAAGGGGTTTATGTTCTCATGCCACTGTTCATTTCTAGCTTTGCCTTTTTATTTTTAAGCTTTACAGGCTGTTTTTAGAGTGTTACTGTCGGTGTACTTCTTCAGACTCTGCCTGCTTTACTTGTTGCTGGAGCCAAAAAGGAGCTGTAAATTATAGCTGAGGAGATTAGACAGTGGCAACAGGTAGCATGTGCATGAGGGACAACCAACGAGAACGTAAATTCAAAATGTTACATTTTATAGATTTTACTTCAAATTCCTTTGCTAATTCAGTGTAAAGTTGTTCTTTAAAAAGATACCATTCTTTCCAGTGGTGTTGTGAAATGATGATGCTCCAGAGGTTGATGTCCAGAATAAGGATTCATGGGTCTGACTGCTGTTTCTGAGCCTGGTGTCAGCTTCCTGCTTGGCAGTTGGCAAGTCATGTAACCTTTCTGTACCTTAATTCTGTGGTCATAATTTACTTGGACATAATTGTGCTTCTGCCACTGTGCTTTTCCAGGTCTGTTTCTTCATAGTTTTCAACGCCCAGAATAATGTATGGTTCATGCATGTCCATTTCTCACAGTGTTTTGGTTCATAATTATTTTTACATATAAAACTTACACAGATAATCTGTATGCTGAATAAATACATTAACAGTAGTCATCATTGATATAATCTCCTTGCAACTTAATTGATTTTAGAAGCATTGCAAAACCAAGTTCTTGTTCATTTTTTTTAATCACTTAAAATACAGAGACTTTGCTTAGACTTTAAAATATTATTAATGAGTTTCATGATGATTTGCGTGATCATTGAAAGGTGTGTCTGTTCTGTATTGACATTACCTTACAGTGATCTTCCAGTGGAATATGTAAACATAATTTAATGCTTGTCAGGGTTTCTAGTCAGCACAGAGATTTCAGTGATTAAAGTGCCAAGCTGCTTGGGGCATCATCTCCCAGATGCACTGTGATTTACTTTCTTGGGTCCCATTTCCTAAAAGCATGCAATAATATAAGAAAGCCTCCTTTACCAGTAGAATGTTTGCTTTAAAACGTCTTTGTCACTATATTTCTTTCAAAAGCTGGCCATACATTCAGTGTATATTTACTTTGTCTTAATTCTGATGACCAAATACAGGTATTTCAGCTGAATTGCTCAGCATCTGTACATACACTCTGGGTACGTACAGTCTCAGTGTGCTCTTTTCTGTTGAGTATGCAATTGAAATTTTAGGATATAGTTGGTGTCAGATCGTCTGTTTTGACCTGTACTGTCAGATTTTGGACAAAGCAGCTCTGTAACAATGGGACATAGCAGTGTATGGCCTTCTACCAATGGTCCTGGGAAACAGCCACTTAATAACTAATACCTGGGCTCAGGTGAGTATTGGAGCACAAATGGTAGTGATACCAACTTCCACTTTTTTCTTCTTGCATACCCAGCAGAAAGCAACCACAGACTGCAGATAGTTGAAGCATTTCTCAGGAAACTTCCTGTTGTTTGCTTAAGAATGTATTGATGTACAGGATGATGTGGTTGAAATGATGGCAATCCAATGCATTACATTGCAGTTTTTGAACTATGTATTTGTCCAGAGTCGCTATCACTTAGCCCAGGATAAATCTCCCAGTCAAGAAAACATTTTCAATTGGAGCTTTAATATCTGTAGGCTATAATTTTTAGCATCAACACCCCAGCACTTCAAGTGATACATAAACCATGGGCTACTTTTTAATGGAAATTAACACATTTTAAAATGATCATAACTGACATGCACTTTCTGTATCTCTGTAATTATTCATACTACTGCAGAAGTGAAACAACATTCATCCAAATGTGAGGTGCTTATCAAAGCTCTTCTAATTATTGTAGACAGCTAATCCATAATGTGAAGACGTTATCCTATGAACAGTTGGCCTCATGTTTTGCTTCCTCTCCTGTGTAAAGCATCTTATGGAGTTGGCAGTTCTACAGGGTCTGAACTTGATCTTAATGAGAAGAGAAGCAGTAACAATTTCAGTGTAGGGCTTGTATCAGTCGTGACAACAAAATGTGCAGATGTTCTTTATTAAGAGCAGAGTAACTAAATTGTTTTTCTTGTATCAAGTGTGAGGAAAAAAATCACTCAAAAGCCTTTTTAATATCATATTATCAATAGCTAAAGTCAGTTATTTTGCTATCTGAGCTATTTAGCAGATGGTTTGTTGTGATATATACCTCCCTAAAGATTTTTGACATGTTTGTGAACTATAGAGGCGACTTGTGGCACGCCAGTCATCTATTACACCTGTATTAATTGTTCAAGAGAAACATCTTGCAGTTTAGGATTTGAAAAAATGGTACTCATTGATCAAGAGAGGTCTGTTCCTTGAGCAGACTGGTGTAGGGATGTGGGATTCAGCGGGATGCGTTGTAAAGAAACTGGATCTGAGGGAAGAGTGTACTTACTATCCTTCCTCATAAACTGTGAGGTGAGGGTATCCTTAGTAGAAGTGTCAGTGCCATTGAAGTTTTGTGTGGAAACGTGGCTGTTACACATACTCAGCAGGAGCAAGGGCCAAATTCAGCTGGTTGAACGCTCTTAGAGACCAGCGAACCCAGAAACTTGGCTGCCCTTCGGTGTCTCTGGAAACTTGGCAGACAAACTTGTAAGCACAGAGCCTGCATGAATCCAGATACAGAGGTTCAGTGAGGAAAATGGAGCACAGGAACACCTTGGGAGCGTGTGGTAGTATTTTTTTGGGACACAAGATGAATACAATTTTATTTCACAGTAGGTTCTGTGGTGTTCTATTCAGTTTAGTTATTGGCTTCATTTAGAAGTCCTGGATTTACAGTTCATTTTGAGTTGGCAACAGCATTCAAGCTCTTTTTTCCTCTCCCCTTGATGCTGTTCCTCTGGCCATCTGCATGGCCTGGGAGCCCTTACAAGCGCTCATTATCACTGGGCCATTTCTAGGCAGAGCTTAGGTTCTCCCTGAAGGTACCTTCCCTCCTTCCTTGCCATCACATTTCCATAGAGAGTACTTGATAACCTAGAAGTTCAGTTTTTTTTCAAGAACGGAGCTGCCTCAAGGGGGAGACTATTCAACATACTAAGATCTATGTTCAAAGTCAGCTAAATGTTATGAATTTGAGCTGGGCACATTGATAAATGATTTTGGAAAGTGACAGTTTGACTTGAGTTAATGGGGATATTCATATGAACAAGTATTTATTGTGAAAACCACTATAAATCTTAGAATGGCTGTTATCTTCTTAGTAAAGTTTAAATTTCATAAGCATGTCTTTTCTTTTATGCATATGTGTGCTGGAAAAGAGAGACCAGCGCTGTTTGGATCTTCTCTAGAATTAAACCATTTGGATGATTTGCAATACAGGAATTTAAATTCAACATTTTTCCCTATTTCAGAAGTTTTGATTTGTGTGGTGGCACCAGTAACATGCATTTTGGAGTTAAGAAAAACCAAGTTATGATCCCTGAAGGATATAAATACTTCTGGATTTTTGATGGAACTCTTTCTTAGAAGAAATCCAGGATTGTGGAATTTGCCTTGAAAGAAGGAATAGTCTGAGCTGCTGTGAAGGTACATGTCTTGCAGTCTGACTCCAGAGTGTCACGTCAGTAGGCTGGGGCATCACGGAACTTGGTGGGCAAGGTAGGAAGAAACAACTAAAAATCCATCAAGGATTTTCCTGGCTTTCATCAAAACTTTGCTAAATTGAGGTTGCTTCCACAGGATGTTTAGATTTAGAGAAGCTAGGAGAAAATTGAAAAAATACTGTTTTTTCAGCAGATGTGTGAATTCATTTTTGGAGGAGAGGCTTTTTCTTTCCTTTCAATGCTTAGGTCTGGCATGTGTAAAAGAGCTCATCATAATTCCTCTCAGTAGCCCTGTTGGTAGCACTAGGGGAATTGCTTATTTATGCGCATGATGTTCATCTTGCTGCTGCCTCTTCCTTCTCTCTGCTTTGTCTTTTGTGTCTTTTCATAATCTTAAAATGGGAGCTTTTGAGGCAGACACTTCCTTATTTGTTTTCACAGTCCCTTGCAAATGGGACTACCTGGTTCTAATGGGGCCATCCATAGCCTGCCCTACAGAAACAAAAAAGCAGATTTAGCAAATTTCATGTGTAAGCAGAACTTGGTTCCAAATACCTTCTTTAGCCTGGCTAGTAGCCTCTTTCCTTTTGTGCTCGTTCTGTATGGGAAATGTTTAAGTAACACATAATTTCAAATTATTAGGTAGCCATTTCGCAGTAATATGGCAAATGGCAAAGGCTCCACATGAATCGAAGCTGCTTGCTTAGTCTGAAGTACTGTATCTTTGAACTTGCAAATACAAAGTCATCTTTCTGGCCAAGATTATTTAATAAGTAATGGTTTAGATAATGTGAATGCATCTTCCTGGCTAGAAACATGAAAAGCATGGATATTTTCACTGAGTATCCTGAAGAAAACTAGAGGAAGCACCAATGTTAGATGTTCTCAAATGACATACAAACTGTCATTTACCTTTTTTTTTTCCCCTTCCCTTATGAATAAGAAATCTCTTCCTTAAGTATGATTACTTTATTTACAGTTTTCCACTGATCCATAGTTCCTTTCTGTACTAAAAGTATGATAGGATAGAGAGAATGCATTCTTCATGGTTTCATTTTTAAATTTTCTTTTCTAATTCACTAGAAACCTAGATACACAATGACCTAAGATCATACCCTTCAAAGAATTTGATTAATGCATTGTGTTTCTATACATACATTCCTAACGTGGACATTTCTGTACATACACTCCTAATTTAATCTCCAGTTTTGAACAGCATGAATGGTGTGTCGATGGATACAGCTACTAGCATTGAAAAACCAACTTTTTAAATTTCAGGTCAAATTAAGTTTCAGAGCTGGTGTAACCAAGAGCTTGTAGGATCATACTTAATGAAACCAGTATTGTGATCATCAAGGAATATATAGTTCTCTTTGATTTAATACTAGATTTTGCACGGAGAAAGATTTGTAATCTCTAGTGACTTTGTACGCAAAGGCCAAAAGTAAGCAATAGTGTTTCCATTCCTGATTTGAGAAATTGAGATACTACAGCTGATGTTTGTCCTATGTGTGGTGATTGCTGGGCTGAACAGGGCTGAAGGGCTCAACAGCATAGAGATTCAGCACACACAGCTCATGATTTAAGGTTACAGCAGATATCGCTGAGAGCAGTTACCTGCTCAGTGGCTTACAGGAGCACTCTTCCATCTGCTAAACTCTCTCTTGTGACTGACCTTGCTTCTACTGTGGCAACTTTCAAACATTTATAAAAATGTTCCTTTTGTATTTGCTCATGTGACATCAGGTAATCTGTTAATTCTCAGACACAACTATGTTTTTAGCCCTGTGGAGTTTAAAATTAGCAGTCCTGAGTTCAATCAACAATTTTTCAACAAGTGTTATATTTAGTGAGGATTTAGCCCCAGAAACAGGATTAGAGCAGGTCTGCAGCTACAAGGGCTTTCTAGAGACCTTTCGCTTGGGGGCTACACGCTGTCCACTTAATAGGGGGTGAGGATGAGGGGTTATGCTATTTTATTTCAGGAGAAGGAGGAGAGAAATGTAGTGTTTAGGACTGAACATGTGAAGAAGCATGCCTCAGTTGTATGGAAACGAAGAGCTGAAAAGGAGTTGATGGGAGAATTTGCTCCTTCGTGAATAGTCACTCATTCTGGGGTCACTCTTTGGCAATTACTTCGGTCCTTACTTCAGCAATTTGACGGGTGGTTGTTGGTCCTTACTTGGAAGTTTCCTTATGCTAGTGTGCTCTCCTGATCTGAGTCTAGCTGGCTTTGTGGGATTGACTCCCATCGCAATGTTTACTTGCCTACTTCTGCCAAAGACTTGAGGTTTTTTCCTGCTGGGAAGAGTGTGTGGGTGGGATTTGCTAATCTGAAGGAATAGTTATGTGTTCCAGTTTACTTCAGATATTCTTTAATGTGTAATGGCATGACTTTGTTTTGACAGATGAATGTTGTTTCTGTAGATCTCCAGTGACATTGCTCCATTTTGACTTTGTGCTGTCATCTTGGTACATTTATCCTGACACTGTTGTATTTCACCTTGATAGCATATTCTTGATTTGACATTGCAATGCCACATCCATAAATTCATATTGACGTTCTTAACTCATTTTCTTGGTATTTTTCAGAGTGAATGAAAGCCTGACACAGTTAGAATTGGGAGCAATATAAAAGCAAAATTGTGGAGATGTATCATAGAGGAATGAAAATGGCAGAGAGATGGTGCTCAGTTGGGAAAAACCAGGTGTGTGAGGTGCATAGATGGTACTTACAGGGTGCAGCGTGACATTCTGGTAGGCAGCCGTCTTAGACAAATAAATGTGTTCTACTGTTGTCAGTATAGCCTTACCTTTTCAGCTCCTTTCCAAAGTCTCCAAATGAAATTTGGATAGCTGTTCCATGGAACATGATGTATTCTCATATATTCTCACAGTTCAGGATCACCCAATCATCATCTTAGCACCGCACGATTGCTGTTATGGGAGCAATCATTTCCCCTTGATGTCATTATTGACTTAGAGCTTCACGTCAATACCTGGGTTTCAGCACGTGGTGTCTGAACAGGCAGACAATACCTGCAAAAAATATCATTGCAATTTCTGTGGGAATATTTACTATAGGGGCTACATGCCCTTCACTACATCCACTCTCTCCCTGATGCTTAGTGCATCCTGGCTATGTGATGAGCATAGTGTATGTAGTTGTGTAGATGCGCACTCATTGTAAGGCTGCAGAAGACCAATTTGAACATCTCATCTGTCCCATGTATTGAGTTTTCCTGTGTGGTTTATGAAGCACCTTCAGATCCCCAGCACCAGTAGTGATGCTTGAAGAGGTATATATGTATATATATAAGTATATATGCTGTTTTATTACAATCAGTGTTTAAAAAGACTTAGGTTAATAAGAAAATAATGGTTTTAACTCTGTATATATTGTCTAGTGCACTGTTGTCTGCACTGTGGTGTTCAATGTAAAAGTTGTTCAGACTTCTGTAAAATATAAGAAATTATGTATCCACAATATGGAAACATTATCTACCTTAAAATTGTTTAATTAAAATCAATCTTTTTTCTTTCCTTAAGAAAAAAAGATGCTGTAGTAATTTAGTGCTTAGGATTTTTTTATCAAATCTATGGGCAAGTTATTTTTTTCTCCAAATTATTTCATCAAAATAATGTGAAAATAGAGGCAAAGTTAATACACCCTTGTATCTCCATTTTACTATCATCATAAAATCCTGAATCCTACTCCAGATGATTAGTAAATAAGATGAAGTAATTTAGCTGAGAATTGACTAGCTACAGTGCATGCACTGTAATTGTGATATTAATGTCAAATAGAGTTAGTAATTTCCAGTTATATTCTGCTCTTGAGCATAAAGTACTTCTCCCTCTGCAACCCATCAGAGCTGTGTGCATGCACGTAACTGGAACCTTGGTCTTGATGTCCCAGCCAATATATTTTGGCCTGTGGAATGGGAAATATACCTATTTATGCATTGCCCTTACCCTATTCTCTGAAAGGATTCCATGAAGGACGTCTCTGTTGTTGGAGGTCAGTCTGACTGGATACAAGGAAAAAACTTTTTTCACCATTAAGACAGCCAAGCACTGGGACAGGTTGTCCAGAGAAGCTGTCAGTCTTTATCCTTGAAAGTTTTCAAGACTGAACTGCATTAAGTCTTGAGCAATTAAAGTGCAGATGTAGGAAGGCAATAGGTCAAAGGCATTGTAACTTTCTGAGGCATATTTTTTCCTTTTCCATTGGTATAAGGCAATAAAGGTCCTGCTCCTGACTCCGTGTTGATCTCCCCAACCCAACAGAGTCATCACTGAGGCTCTCTATTTATTCACAGTGGTCAGCAATTGCAGACTGGAGAAAATGCGTAAGAAATTTCAAAAGTGACAATTTACTGTGCAGTTTCTTTGTCTCCTAATATTGATAGTATGCATAAGGAACAACAGGTTAAATAGAACACAAGATACCAGTGAGAACGGACTCAGCTGCTCCAGTCTTTCCTGATGTCTTTCTGGTGATCCACGCTGGAAAGCTGCAGTTACACCTTGACATCTAGGTAATAATTTATATTGTGTGTATTCTTAAAAGTAAACCACTTCAAAATTTTTTTAAGCAATTGGAAAAGAGAGGGAAAAAAAAAAAAGAAGACCAGTGCATTTGTCATAAGAAGTTTATTTATTATGGGTAGTAGAGTTTAAAATCTAAAATTTGCTGAAATTTTTCAGTTGTTCATTGCTGGTCTTCATCAGTTTGCAGGAGGGTGGCCAAAATTATAACCTGACAGTAATAGTGATTATTTTTTTTATTAGCAGACTTAGAA
Source organism: Aegotheles bennettii (assembly GCA_013398125.1). Taxonomy (NCBI): domain Eukaryota; kingdom Metazoa; phylum Chordata; class Aves; order Caprimulgiformes; family Aegothelidae; genus Aegotheles; species Aegotheles bennettii. The sequence continues at coordinate 709,862 of VZRW01008041.1, read as the reverse complement.
TTCCTCAGCAATTTCTACTCACTCTTCCAGTATACTTACAACAACTATTAATAATGGGAGTTTCTCTCTTCCACCTACCTATCTCTTGTTTTAGGGAGGCGAGTTATTTAATTGTGCAGCCTTTTTGGCTCATGTCCTCATAATTCTCGTTTAGTTACTGGGCAATGTGTGCTGGTGTCATACCTAAATGGTTATATTTTGAAAGTGAAATCTTTGCAGTTGTGAAGTGCTTAGTCTAGCCCACAAAATTCTGATTGATCACATCCCTGTGGAACTGTGGCTTTTAAATTGGTAGGTAGCGCTTTACCAGCAGCACAACCTTAAAGACACCAGTTTTATTAAAGCTTCTGGATTAGGCTCTCAATTACCTTGAGTTCCAGTTTCAATTAGACTAAACATGGAAGAAATTACTGGCCTGTTTCTTTGGAACAAAAGAAAATGAGAAATCGCTTATTTTCCAGCAGGTATCAAAATAAATTGCATTTTGTGCTTCAAGTGGTCAGGGAAAAGTTGGGTTGCAGCCAGGCTGGGCTCATTCTGCTGCTTAAAATAGCCTACAAACTTCTGGATGACTCTAGTCATCCAGTCAGGTTCCCTGTAGAGTGGTTTTGTAACTGTTACTTAGTGCAGAACTGCAGGAGAACTCGCTGCAGAAGATATTAGCACAGAAAAACCTGATACTGCCGTATCTATGGGGTACCATATGGATACTGCCGTTGGCAACCTGCCAAGCGTGTCCATAGATGCCTCTAAATATTATTTTTTTCCCCTCTGTAGGGTTGCTGTTGAAAATCTCCAAATGTAGCACTGCTGTTGCATGGGATTTGCGTATCTGATACTGCTGGTGGCAGAGAGTGCTGCTTGTGCAGGTCACTAAGCCAAGAAGCGCACAGCACTTCAGCCTTCCCAGAATTTCCATTTATATAGCAGTGTGTATTTAAAATGAATTATTTTTATTTTTTTACTGTTTATCATAAGATAACATCTCAAATTGCCTGGCTTTATGCTGTACTTAAACCAGAAGACATCTGTAGAAACTGTTTGGTAATGATTATAAAACTTTGACTGCAAAGCTGCTTAGAATATACGAAGAATAAAACTGTGAATTAAAAAAAAAAAGAAAAAAAAAAGAGTGGTGAAAGGGAAAAAGGAGGAAAAAAAGGTCTCAAATGAAAGATTAATTAATGTAGAAGTTTAATAAAATATAAATGTGCAGTTCTGTTATATATCATGCAACCATAAGTAGTGTTGGACTATTTAGCTGAAAACAGCTGGTAATGTTGTAGGCCCTAATTCTGTCATTACATTTATGAGATCACTCCTTCCTTTTGAAGCCATTAGAACTTCACATTGGTGCAGTGTTTATCTTTACAGGTCAGTTTGCCAGTAGCCAGGTCTTAGGACTGTATTATAGCATCAACTCTGTGGCAAAACTGCTCATTAATCAATAATAAAACCTGCTTTAAAAAATCCCTGGCTGTTTCCCAAATGTTAGTAATTTATTGTTAAATAGAGCATGTTAACAAAACCATTCCCAAATCGGTGAACTTAAGAAAGTCAGAAGGTTTTTTTCTAAAGTGTGTGATAGTTTTCAACTAGGATAATTGCAGTATTTCATTGGATTTATCAATTTTGTAGCTCCCCTCTGGTTGCAATGTGTTCCTTTGCAAAGCTAGAGTGTTTGGGCAGGGAAGGGGAAGGGTCAGCTGTTTATCCAATTTTTAGTAAGAGATGGAAATAATTTGATCCAATACCCAAAGCATTAAGGAATTATCCTCTTTTCATAGGGTACATTATCATTTGATAATGATACATTATCATTTTCCCCTCATGTAGTTTAAATGTGAAGGGAATTTGCCACCTATAGAAAGAAAAACTGAGTCTGTAACAATACAATATTCAGGTAAGTCTTACGGTTCCTGCTCTTATATGAATAATCAAAAAGCCTTTGAACATTTACATGTAACACAGTGCACGTCCTTACTCTGGTGCTACAACCAGTAGGTCTTTGCATAGTAGTCTATACCAACCAGCAAAACAGTGATACAGTCACACACAAAAATTTTTTTTGCTTCTGTCAGCCCCATTAATGATTTTTAGCAAAATAATGTTGAGTTACGTTTTCCAGTGATCAGTCTTTCTGAACACCACCGCTCTACAGCTCTTCATACATCTCTGCCCACTGCATAACTGGGCTAGGGAGGTATTCTGGAGGTTTTAAACATGAGTAAGTACTGCTGATTGTGCAAATGGACTTTAAAGAGAGAGGAGAGAGGTAGTATTCAAATGCCCTCTTGCCATATGTTCTCGGAGCCAGCTGCCTTACCGAGTGAGTTTAATAGCAGCCTCAGAGGAAAATACTGCAGGTGAACTGTGAAGGCAGGCAGCACTTAACTGATTTTAAATATAAAGTAGTACTGCCATAATAAATTTTAAAAAACCCAACCAACAAAAAAAACACAAAAAAAAACCCAAAACAAAAAACCCCACAGAATGTCTTGAAGATTCTCAGCAGTTTTTTATTTGAAGCGAGGGGTCCACAGATAGTGGAGAAAACCAGGATGGTGCAGAGAAAACAGACCTGACTTGAACTAAATGAAACCTTTTCAAGCTGGAAACTCTCAGGTGCTGCTGAGTTTAGTCTGCAGTTGCAGCAACACCTTGCTAATCCTCTCACATTATAATTGCCACATAGAAAATGTGCCTTTCTCTTCCCGCTGTTTAACGGAGGTTTAGCTGCAGGTTGCTGTACTGAGGGCTCACATTCGAGTTGACTTTATTGACTTGATGGAGTGTTCTATATTACATTTACTATAGAATTATGTTACAGCACAAATGTTGTGAAACAAATTACAGTGGTCAAAATGAATGAACAAATAAATGAGCCAGATTAACTAGCATGCACCAGTTGTTTTCTACTGCTCTAGTCATGCAAAACAACCGTAAATACAGTGTAAACAGCCACAAAGACCTCAATTATTCTCCTACTTGTTCATGCAGATTAGCATGATCTTACTCTATAGCTAAGTGATTTAAACAACAATTCTGAGAACGACTGATGAGGTTCATTTACGCCAGTGTAAATCTGCAGCTTCTGGTTTTTGATTAAAGTTTTATGTATCAAGCTGTTCATCACTCCTTTTAAACGGTGCTGTTTGTGTAACTCATAATAGAGATGATCTCTATGTATTTAGTGAAATGGGAGAAAAATCCGAGGTTTTTTTAGACAACTGTTCATGTAGCAAATAAAACCTGTGTATCAGCTTACAGCAAAGCTTCCAAGATGCTAATTTAATTTATTTTTTTTAAGATAATGGCAAGAGAAATTGCCTACTACCAGCTAAGCAAAGTGAAAGAGAAATGTGATATCATTCAATACCAACGTGAATTTTGCTTCATTCTAGAATCAGTAATAGAAAGTTTTCACTGAATTGCTCCAGAACAGCTATCACTAAATTTATGGGTTTCAGTTTGTAGTTATAAGCAATCAGTTATTTGAAAACTTGTTTGTTCTTGAATGTTATTGGACATCCCAGTGGTAGGAGGGAATTTCGGTAGCGCACTAATACAAGTATGGCAATACATTTTGGCTTCTTTTCACACTGAATTGCACCTTACTTCATAAGCAGGAATTCCTGATTTTTATCGGGCTATTCTTTAGAAAGTTGTCAGGTCACTTGGTAAAGATGCAGTCTGGCCCAATGTGGTTTAGGAGTTTTGACTCACAAGTCACAAAAGACATTCAGGAGAATACCTGAAGGATCTTCAGCATAGGGCTTCCTCATTTGCAATGCTGTGTTCCCTTTCTAAGTCCTGGTAATGAAGTGCTGTTGTAATAAATCTTGCTTAGGTAATGAGAAAATACACGGACTGCAGGGACTGGAAAACACCTGTAAACTATAGACTCATCATTATTAGCAGAATGCTTTTCTGACAAACAGTAGATTTTGTGCTGAATGAGCAAGAAGTCTGGTTTTGCACCCTGGGACAGGGAATGTGATTTGAGCATGGAAAGGTAAATGACTGAACCACAGGACAATGAGCTAGGAGACAAAGAACTGGAGGTTACCTCATGTGGACTGCATAGCTTTCCTGATTTCAGCAGATCCGCCATGACTGACACATGAGTCTTTGCATGCTCTTAAAGACAAATAAAACTCTTTCCTGAGTTACATGGTTCATGTCCTCTTGCAGTCTGATAAATGGAGAGCCACACTGACTTTTGATGGTTCTGGGGCTCTTCCCTTTTCTGATGTAGCACATAGCATCACCATGAGCTACTGGTATAAATCTTGATGTAAATCCCCAGAGGAGATCTGGGATGCTGTCTGAGGGCCCATTCAGTTTCTGGCTTCCCGATGAGCCCTCGATCCGCCACCTTCATTTACTTGACAATTTAGCCCTTTGCTCCAGCCTTCCTTGTTTGATGTTGTAATTTGGATTTCTTACACGCACCGAATTCTCTCTTGGTTTCACCTGTTTGCACTAATAGCCTCCTTTTATCTTCATGATTCAAATTTTTTCGTAATTATTCCTCTCCCTAATATATAATGAATAGAGTATCTTTTAATGACTCACTAATTTTTTCTCATTTCAGGACATCTCGTAGTTCCTTCTTCCTCACCTTGCCTGGTACTACGAAATTAATAATTTCGTAGTCGATACTGTTAACTCCGGTTTCTCCAAGTTTCCTACTACAGCACAATTCTTCTCAATTAGATTCCTAACTCGTTCTAGACAGCCGCTCTCAGTGCTGTTGTTCCAGTGACACTATGTTCTTCTTAATAGGCAAGTTTACGTTCTTAACATACAGAATCCCTTATCCCTTTGTTATAATTTTGTTGTTCTTCCTTCACAGTCAAGCACTTCACTTATAGTTTATGTGTTTCCATCAGACTGCCAAACCCAGCTGAGTGCTAATGTGTCCCTCTGCTTCTGCATCTATTTTCTTTTACAACTCACTGGAGGAGATTTTTCTCCTGTTTGTTCTCAGGAACAACTACTGCTACTTTTCTTTAGGGTTTAGCCACTTACTACTCAGATCCATCTCCTTATCCTATACAGCTACCGTCTTTTCTCACTATCACTTTCTCTTAGTCCACATTTCTCCTCCTTTTTGTCCTTCCCCCATATTAATATATTCTAAAAAGTGTTATGTTCCTCAAATTTACTCCAAAGTACATCCTGCTCTAGTTTCCATCTGCTTTTAATAACAGAAACTGTTTCAGCAAGCCTAAAACAATAATTTCTTGATCAAAGATCATAGCCTTTGCCTCATGTTTTATTGTAGATAAAGCTGCTAGCTCATTCACCTTTCTATCATTATTTCTACTCCTTCCATTATTGTACAGAGTTCTCTGGCTCTGCAGTTACTGCTACAGCTTCTTGCATCATTATTTTCATGGAGGTTTTTCTCATTCCTCGCTTTAGCTTGTGGGAATGCTGTGTTGCTTTTGACTATCTTCTCTCTGGGAATCTTATCACCAGATGACCTCTTCTTCTCATGCATGGTCAGGTACTATTTTTATGCAGATTTGCAAATCTGTTTATCAGCCCACGGTTGGTTTACCTCTGTTCAGGCATGCATTTCATCTAGCATCTTCAGCATTTCGAGCCTGACAGCTTGCTGATAACAATGGTAAAGCAAAGCTCTGTATCTCCCCCTACAAAACTCTCATGTCCCTTGCTTTTTATCCCACCCTCGTCATATTACCATCCACAGTCACTTGATGTATTTTATCTAGACACATTCAGTTACGAATTCTTCTGCTCTAGCTTTAACAACATCATTATCTCTTCCATCATCTAGAATATGTGTCCCTGCTGTCATTTTTTTCTCTCTCTCTTCAGCCTTCCGTTTAGATTCTTTCTAGCTCTTACTGCCTTCAGCTGTGGACAAAAAGACATCCTGTATTTTCAAAGCTACACTTCTATTATTTTAATTGCCTTCCTTACCATCAGTGGTTTTAGTCTACTCCATTCCAGCCACTCCCACTGGGATCATCTTTACCTGAGACAGTTCAGTTCACTGGAGTAGAATTTCTGCATTTGTTCCAAGTTACCAGGGAATGGTTTCATGTTCTTTTCATCTATAAAGCTGTTGAGACACCTCTTACATAGCTAGGAGTCCGCCTTAATGTGCTCTAACTCTCTGGAATGTTTTCCTAACTCTTCTGTTGTCAGTAGTTTTCTTTGTGCTTTCACGCTTTCTCAAACACCCCTGCTCTCTCTCTTCAAATGTAATTTCTTAATCTCGTGGCTTTGAGACTTTTTTGCATATCCTTGCATAAATATCTCTTTTGTTTGCCAGCTGTGCAGCATTTGTCTAATCTTTTTAATAAGATAAGGCCAAGAACTTAGTTTTTACTCTGTTGTCTTTTATTGTGAATTTTTATACTATTAAGACGCTGTAGATATTTAAACCATTATCAGTAATACTTCATAGGTTTTCTTTTCTCCACAAATACACTTTAATGGGTTTTAGGCATAACTGTTAAGATGAAGATGATAATAAAAAATGTACAAAATACACTTGCTGAAATTAAATTGCATAGAATTCTCTGAATGGGAAGCAAAGGCATATGCCCCTTTAGTAGGCAGACAGTGCCCATACCTTTGGTAAACTGGCAAGATCACTTAAGAATATTGTATGTGCTATACAGGTAAGGAGACAAGGAACATAAAGGCATAGCAAAGAATCTAAAGTGATTATGTTTACCCGTGTTCATGTGGTTCCCACGTGAGAATCTTTGCTTGTGGAGGATTAGCATAATATCTTTCTCGAATCGGAGATTATGGGATAGTATGGAATGAATGGGCAAAAGGAAGAGTAATGAGTCACCAAGATCAGATCCTATTGACTCAAGAACTGGAGCCAAAACAGCTTAACTACTAATTATGTTGCATAATGTCTTCCTTAATACTTCCATAGTACCTGAGAACTGAAAGCAGCAAACACGAGCTCGAGCTCTGAGTTGACTGTTACTGCTCAGAGTAATGTTTTTGAGATTATCGTAGGTGGCTATATGAAAAAATCAGCTTGGCTGACTCAGTAGTGGTCAAAAAAGTAAACCAAACATTAAGAATTCTTACAAAAAGAATAGAGAAAAAAGGGGGACACATCACTGAATAAATCTAGTTTGCCGAAAACTGAAAATAATTTGTATAGTTCTGGTCCTCACATCTGAAGAACAGTATAGTGGACTCATAAACTGTCCAGAGGAGAGCAAGAGTGTGGTCCAAATGCTGTTTTATAAGGAAGAACCAAGTAAGTTAGTTCTTCAGCCGGGAACACAGGTGGCTATAGAGTCATGAATAATTTGAGAAGAATGAAAAGGGGTAGGTGACTTTTTTGGTGGTATTTTTGGTTTGGATTTTTTTTCTGTCTTTTCTAACACAAGAACTAGAAGATAGGAAATTAAACTGACAAGAGGTGTGTTGAAAGCAAACATAAAAGAGTGGTTCTTCTCGCATCTATCCATTATGGATATTTGCAGAGGCTCAACAGAGATTATACAAAGCTCGTGGAACAGACATTTCTGGAGTTCACAGAACATGTGTTTGGCTCAAGTAGTCTCTGAGCTGCAAGCGGATGACAGCTGGGAGGGAACAGTTTCATATTCTTTCTTCCTTAGACATCCAGTTTTGGCAAGTATCGGAAATAGGATAAGAGGAGCTTTGATCAGAGTATTCCAGTACTTGTTGCTGGTATGTTCAGGCATTATGAACAATAGTATTTTAGTAAGACCACGTTTAAAGAATACGCTTGGTTATCATCAATAATGAACTTTGATTTTTCAAAGTTAACATTCTATTCTTTGGAGACTGATTGGGTGAGACATTTTCGTTTGCACAACGAAGGCACTGTGGTGAATGTGTGGAAGATGTATTTTATTTTCATCTGTGAGCGTTGACTGGTGGTATCATTTTTCACTCTAACAGGCTTCCTTTAAAGCAATGACAGTCAGCTTGCTATATTTTTCATCAATCTATTGCAGGCGGTGTGGCTCCTTCACATTGCTTTTAAATAACAAGATCTTATTAATATAATTAATGTTGATCATCTTGCTTTCTCTGTCTGACATAATCTGCCTATCATAGTAAGTGATCTGAGTCCTTCTTAATGATGACCTTGTGCTGAAGGTTAACCACTTTTGCTTAATTATCTCCATAACCCACTGACTGAAAGATGTTATGTTTCGTGTGTTATAATAAACCTTGGGGTTTTCCAGCAGGGCATTTAATTCAGATGATGCCTTTTCTGTTTGTAAGAAGAAAGGAGAGCTCAGGCATTTGCAAAGTGGTGCATTATAGTTATATTAAAAAAACAAACAAACCCCAAACAGATTGGCATTGTGGTATAGAAGCTTACGCTCATTTTTCACAGATGAAATGAGAATAAGTAAATTTGCATCAACTATAAAGCCTGAACTAGCAGCACAGCTACTTTCGATTCAGAAGAAGAAAGGCAAAGCAGATATTCATATGTAAGTGTCAGGGTAAGAACATTTACAGGTGGAAAGTGGAAATTAATGGAGCTATGACAATTCATGGCAGCTCATATGTTTGTGTTTATAGTTTGTTTTTCTGCATCACTCAGATAAAGGAATTAAAGTTGTATTTTTTTTCTCCTATTCATCTGGATAGCATTTCTACTTAAATTTTTCAAACATATTTTCACAGAATCTATTACTATCAACCTGAAAATAGCTTTTTATTTTAATTTCTGGAATTGTAATATTTTGGGCCTAGTTCTCCTCTTGTATGTGTAAGTAATACTTTTTGTTTCTTTACATTTATTTTTAATTTACTTCCTAATAACTCCTAAATGAACTGAGGCCATGAAAATGTGTATGATGACGAACTGCTGTGGAGATCCTCATCATTCCATAGATGTGTCTGGGAATATAAACTGTATGGCTTGACTGGTATGTGGTATACCAGTCTATGACATAGTATCCCTTAAAGATGTAATATATCCAAGAGACTTGCCAGGTTGATTGAATTGAGAGACAAGAGTAGAGAAACAGTCTGCTGAGAATATTAAAAATGATGCATTTTGTAATTTTTCATTTAAAAACTGGTTGCCGTTCAGTAATTCTGGGGAATCCCAGGCTGGTTTGGGCTGGAAGGGACCTTAAAGCTCGTCTGGTTCTAACCCTGCTGCCATGGGCAGGGACACCTCCCACCAGACCAGGTTGCTTCAAGCCCCAACCAACCTGGCCTGGAACACTGGCAGGGAGGGGCAGCCACAGCCTCTCTGGGCACCTTGGGCCAGGGTCTCACCACCCTCACAGCAAAGGATTTCCTCCTAATGTCCAATCTAAATCTCCCTCTTTCAGTTTGAACCCGTTCCCCCTCGTCCTATCACTACATGCCCTTGTACACTGTTAACTCTTTAAAGAATATTGGCTGGAGGTGGTAAATCAACTAAACTTTATTCTCCAGTAAGTAATCCCAGAAGTGTGAATTTATACAGGTTTTCACTTCTAGGCTTGCGCTTACCAGTGACCCCATGGTGAGGTTCTTTTTCCTAACAATATAAAAGCTTTTTATCAGTTATTTAGCTACTAGCAGAAACAACCTGTAGTACTAAATCAGAGATTGCTTGTAAAAACCATTGAAGCAGCTGTACTTCCTTTTTTTTTCATAAATGAATGAAGAAATGAATGTATTTATGACCAAAAAAGTTCCCTTGTCCATTTTTTTTATATTAGATTTGCACTTGTTTTATTACTCATAACACAGAATCATAGAATGTGCTGAGTTGGAAGGGACCTATCAGGAACGTTGAGTCCAACTCCTATCCCTGTGCAGGACACCCCAGAGTCACACCATGTGCCTGAGAGCATCATCCAAACGCTGCTTGAGCTCAGGCAGGCTTGCTGTTGTGACCACTGCCCTGGGGAGCCTGTGCCAGTGCTCAGCCACCCTCTGGGGGAAAAACCTTTTCCTGATATCCAACCTAAATCTCCCCTGATTCAGCTCCCTGCTGTTACCCCGAGTCCTGTCATTGGTCACAGAAGTGAAGAGATCGGTCCCTGCCCCTTCTCTTCTCCTCATGAGGAAGCTGTAGACTGCCATGACGTCACCCCTCAGCCTCCTCTTCTCCAAGCTGAACAATCCAAGTGATTTCAGCGGCACCTCATAGGACATCCCCTCCAGACCCTTCACCATCCTGAGGTTTGGCTGCTTGTGTGTATGGGAAATAGTGGATTGGGAAATGATTATGAAAAGTTAGTACTTTGAAACCAGAAGGGCAGTAATAGAGTATCATGTAATACTAGCACTAATCTGTAAAACTTCTTTGCTCTCACAGAATAACATTTACTATTGTAAATGTTACAAAATATAACTTTTAAATTTCAAGACTTTCAGCATAAAAATTATTTAAAACAATGCAGATTACAGAATTTAAAACAATTAATTTTAACCCTTCTTTGTCATGAAGGCTCCTTAAAACTCGCAGTCCATGTGGCAGTTCCTGTAGAATTTGTCTGTCTGGATTGCTGAATAGCACATATGAATTGCATTTTCTTGTGACTTTATAGATAAAGGCTCCTTAAAACTAAACTGTTGGTTCCCTTGGCTTCACTGACCGAAGGAAAAAATAACTTGTCTCAAAGATGTAAAAGCACGTTGACTTTTATGCTCTTCTCTTAGCCTGTGAGGCTAAAATTGCTCTGTCTTGTGAGCTTTAACTAGAATGTGCATATATGAAATAAGCTGCAACAGCAGTGGTAAAAACAGTGTTTTATTCTCTACAGAAACATAGAGACCAAAAAGACTGCATTAAATAGAAAAGGAACAAAAATGTATTACTAGATGAATTCCATGGGCAACATCTTTTTCTTACTATTTTTTTATACGAAGGGCTCTCTGGTTTTTACGAGCACAGATGGCTTAAGAAGTGTGCCACCCAATAACTGGAGACTGCTGGGAGGAGGGAATCCTTGTCCAGTTTATAGCATAATTGAAGGTCCTTCAGTGAAATAAGGTATCTTTGAAGCCACTATCTTGTTAACTTCTCACTTAGCACATCAAAGTAAGGAAAGGATGCCTTTATTTCTTGTAAATGCAAATTACAGCTCTTGATTGTGTGAAGTTCTCCTTCAAAACCTTGCAAATGTCCCAGCTGATTTTGATGGTGAATGTTTTGCCATTGCTAATACAGGAACAGCTTTCAGTTTTTAATGCAAGCGTTGTACTTCGGTGATCTCACTGCAGCAAATTGCACACAGAAATTGATTTCTCACTGGATCTTCCTTTTCTGGTGTTTAAGTTATCACTCTGAAAAGTAGTAAACAAAACTTTAAGTATTCTTCTACTTCATCATAATACCAAGATCACAGAATTAATGTTGCAGACAGTTTAATGTTCAAAATGTCTGGTTTTCTGTTGTTTTCCTGTAAGATATTATTAAATTTTCCCAGCAATGCTTAAAATAGTTGTCCAATAAATTGCAGTATCTTAGTTAAATGATATTTATAGACTCTTCTGGCATTCCAGTTAGTTTTCCTGATCTCTGTGTTGTGTTAGGTACATGTTGATCTTGTTTTGTTGCTGTGAACTACAGTTGTTGGCATGGAAGTCTGCTGCTTAGCATGGCTTGGTGAAAGGCAAAGAATAGCACATGGTCTGCTACTTCAGTTTTTTGCAATGGCTATAGCATCATACATGAATTCAATATTCCTCTTAATGAGCTTTGTAACATCCCCTTAGCAGGTTTTCTGAAAATGCAAGGGAGGGCTTGACTTCTTGGAAAGCAATGTTCTGTCTCCAAATGATGGGTGACTTGATGGGGCGAGTAGAGCACACGAGCTGGAAGGGTGCCCAAATTTTGTGAAGCATAGCCTCATTTGTTAGCCCAGTAGTCCATTTCTTCAGTACAGATGGCTGCAGTAACTGCACAGTAAGCCTTTTCTTTGTCGGAAATGAATGAGCCTCCACAATTCTCATCTTTGCTATGAAATGGAGGAACTTTAGGAACCTCTGATCCTTTTCCTTTAGATCCCTTTTGCCTTGAGAGGAGGCATCATAATTGGAAGCAGCTTTCTTGACACTGCAGATGTCAATGCCTCTGTTCAAGATGTGGCTGTTACAGGAGAAGCAGTATCTATACAGTCTGGAGAGAGGTGGAGAGAAAAGGGATTATACATTTCCTAAAACAGCAGAAAGTAGAACCACTAAAGAAATTGGGAAAAACAAACAAACAAAGCCTCCAACATTCTCCATTATGTTACCTGAAAAGCAAAAGATCATCAATGGAGGACTTTCAAGGTCCAACAAACAGTCTCTTATCCATCTGCAGTGGAGGAACGCTGACATAATAGCAGATCAGCTGAGCAGAGAGCTCTTTTAGCCAAGGAAATTTTCAATGAACCAGACAATATTTACATGGGTAGTAAGATCACTTGGCTTTTGAATGTCAGTAGAAGACATCGAAACCTATCCCCCTTTTCCCCAGAGACTGACAAATGAACTCTGTAGTCAATGCTGCAATCACAAATACTATCTATATGTCTTCGTACAGTACGATAGTGCTACAGTATATAACACTGGCATGAGCCAGAGCCACGCTGAGCTCAGACACTGACTCCCAGAGTCAGTACGAATGTAAGACACTACCGCTAAGCAACTCAGCCCAGTTCAGCCTACCCACAACTACCTGCAGCTCATCTCCATAACCTGGTAATCAGAGAGCTGTGACAGGGAAACCTTCCTGATGAAGGGAAGGCCAGAAAAACAGGGGCTGTGAGAATTACCAACATGTTTCTTACTTTCAGATGTTCTCCATAGAAATTGTGCTCTTCTTGCAGATGCCTATATGGGCATCAGTATCTTTCTGAAATCTTAAAATTCTTGAATGTCAGAAAGACTTAATGCAGGTGCCCTGGAGAACATGGAAACTGGCAGGCACCAAGGTGGGTCACAGCCTGTTTGCTTACCTCTGAGCTTTGCTGTTCCAGACAGCTCCTCTTGATATATACAGCCACAAAGGCCATTAATACTTGTATACTGGAACTTACACAGCATCAAATGGCTGAAGTGCCTTATCTCAGTGATTAGCCATGTGCTAACAAGGTGAATTGCAGCTTGAATGCAAGATCTACTTTTTTTTTTTTTCCCATATTTCAGGACATATTTCTGACCTATCTGCTTTGCTTAGTGAAGATGATCACTGATGATCTAGTGTCTTACAAAAATTCATTACCTTTCTCTTGAGCTCAGTCTTAATGCTACTTCATCCAGGTTCTGTGATGGAAATTCAGGTAACTTGCAGGATATATTTCTTTTATGCTAAGAACATGAGCTCATAGTAGCGTGGAACCTCTGCAGCAAGTTGTAAAGTGTATATGAAATAACAAAATAAAATCTGTGCTTAGACCCCAGAATGATGGCTTCAGCCTCTTAGGCTTTGTGGTGTTTATTGCACTATTCATTTTGGATCCTGAAATGGAAAGTCCAAGAAACAGTGAAGTAAGAAATCCAGAACTCCTTTCTTTTAAAATCCCATCTTTAGATTTATGCCTTCTTATCCTAAATACCCCTCTAGCTATCTTTTTTGAGTTTTCAGAAAGGTATGCTTCTAATCAGTAAAACAGGGGCAAAATAAACTGTTTTAATATTATATTTGTATATCCCATATAGTTACTGTAGAGCTAGGAGTCATGGGAAGAATACACAGTAGTCATAGTCAATAAAAAGCATTCACTGCTCCCATCAGTCAGTGTTTCAGGGCTGGCTTAGGCAGGTAGAACAAGTTACCGGAGTGATCAGTGACAGTTTGCAGGTAACTTACATGATGAATATATGCTAACTCTCACTTTTATGTAGTCGTGTAACCCAGTGTTCAGAAACACTTGAAGATACAAACTTACTCCTTTCCTGGCTTGATGCATTTTCATCATCTTTCTGGATGTGTGAAGTTGCTCAGCTGTGAATTCGCAGCTGAAGCTGTTGAAAATAATGCACGAGGAGATGGCATGGCACAGGGGAGCCAGAGAAAACCTGATAGGAGTGTGGGGGGGAAACAACAACAAAACCTGGAGATGCATCTGTCAAGATTGAAATTCTGTCCTGGGGTGAATAACCCCATGCATTGGTGTAGGCTGGAGGCCGGCTTAGTCACAGCCCTGCTGGAAAAGACACAGTTGAATATCAGCCAGCCACACGTGATCATCACAGACAAGGGAAACTGGGCTATACTGGGAGGACTGTGGCCAGTAGATACAAGGGATCAGTTGTCCTCCCTTCGCTTGGTGCTGGTGAGGAAACACTTGGAATACTGCATCCAGTCTGGGGCCTTGCATGCCCAAATGGGTTTTGAGCAACCAGAGAGGGTCTAGCAGGTGGCCACCAAAATGTGCAGGGTCATAGGGCGCACGACCTGGGGAGAGAGGCTGAGGCAGCTGGTGTTGTTGTCCTTAGTTGACATCTCAAGATCTACTGTTGGATCTTGTTTGTCCTTAGTTGTTCAAAAAAAGGAGACTGAAGGGAGACTGCAGCTGACCCATGTGAAAGAGATGTTTGTTTGTTCATTAACATCTAAAAGGGTGTAATTGGATGTTCGCGCCGGCGGGTGCCGAGAAGG
>VZRW01008041.1:454598-695113 GCA_013398125.1 Aegotheles bennettii | reverse complement strand
GGGGGCAGCGGTGCCTGTGGGGAGGGGCGGGCGGGTCAGGTGACCCCCGCGGGCCAATCCCAGCGCCCCTGCCCATGGCGCGCGCTATAAAATGGCTCCTCAGAGCCCGCCCTGGCTCCCGGGCTGCGCTGCGGGGCTGGGGGCGCCTCTGCCCTCCCTCCCCACGCTGCTGCGGGGCCAGGGCCTGTGTGCTCCTGGAGAAGAGCGTGGTGCACACAGACAGCTCGCCCCGAGGTTGCTGTGTTCTGGCGCTGGGCTCAGGCACCCCCATGGCTGCCCAGCCCAGTTTGGGGCTTCTCCAGCTGGGATGTAACCACCGCCTGAGGAATGTGGGTTCCATGTTTGCATATTCGTTTATATATTTGTTTATAATTCACCATCTTCATTATTGTTATTTATTATTTCCTGAAACCTCTTCTAGTTTGGTTTTTCTTTCCAACCTCACCGTCTCTCTCCCTCCCTCCCCTGTACCTTCCCCTGGGAGGGGGGATGACAGAGAGATCTGTCACCTGCTTATTGGCCAAACTGTGACAGAGGTGCAAATTGAACACCAGAAAACACTGTGTCACCAGGATGATAGTGTAGCCCAGAAACAGCTACCCGGAGAGGTGGTGGAAACTCTACTCTTGGAGGTTTCCAAGAACTGGCTAGAGAAAGTCCCAGCTGATTTGATCCGACATTGGTGATAGCCCTGCCTCAAGCAGGAGCCTGGACTAGAAGACCTCTGTCCCTACTTCTCTGTGATTCTAAGGAAAAAAAGCCTGAGCAATCTAATTTATTACTTAGCAACTGATTAAATTTAACAAACTGCATATAGAAGACAAATCTTGGTAAGAATCAGCAGAAAAATAAGGCAAAGAACATGTTTCCTCTGTGTATATAGCTCACAAAGGAAGCTTTGCAAATTGCTAATAACTGTTAGCAGCATACAGCTCCTTCATTTGCGTTGTACTTCAATTAGCTTTGTAATTTAATTTGTGCAGCTCTGAGTATATTGGTGTATGTCTGTGAAGGGAAAATCTTTTTTAAGGGATACACCTGTGTGGGATCCCGATACGTTTCTTCAAATCCAAGTGCTATCAGTATTTCTGCTTTCAGAGCTACTTCTCTGTAGGTGTGTTTGAAGTAGCACCATCATCGTTCAAATTTCTCAGTGTTTGCATCGTCTCATTTGTGATGTAGTAGTCAAAGCCACTAGCAAGGAGCTAGTACTTCTTGGTGTAATTTCTTGAGCTATGTATTACTTACAAATCTGATTTTGTATTTCTGTGCCTATTCTTCAGTTAACTTTTTTTAATTTTAATGTGCAGTTAAATTAACTGAAGATGCTGTTTGTGCTTATTTTCTGTTGAATTCGTGCAACATACTCAGCAGCTTTTCAGTAATCCTGAGGAAGGAAAAGCAGCATTGATGATATTTTAGTTTTACTATTACCTTCATTCTAAGGCGGAAAGAGAAGTAGTTGCTAGATAAGCATCACAGTGATGTGAAATAGTTTAAGTACATTTATATAGTTGTGCATTGTTTGTGCTCGTTTGTTGTAATACAAAATGCAACTCGCTGTGTGATTCCCTTGGAACTTGTATGTCTTGAGGAGGTTTGGTCTTTCTTTGAGAGCTTGATTCTTTTGAGGCAGTAGAGAAATAAGTGAAAGGCAAAGCTTCACTCCCCGTTGGTAACTTGTCAGCTGACAAGCAAGTTGATGCTGCGTTGGGAGCAATCTGAACTCCGGTTCAGCTTGGTGGAGAACTTCGCCTAGTTATAAGTTTGTTAAGAAAACAGAAATCAGTAGGGTGAATGTTCTTGTACTGAAACAGAAGCTCAAGATAGTTGTGCTGTATGTGCTAAACACGCTTATGTTTTATTTTTTCTCATGTACTTAGTTGCCTGTATTTGTCCTGTAAGAGGAAAGCAGAACTGTCTGTCTCGTGTTGCAAAGAAGCAGTGCGGTGCGGTACTCTTCTGCCAGCCCCAGCAGCGTGTGCTGGCTCGCCTGTGGTTTGTTCCAGGACAGGGGCTCTCCTGGTGCCAGAGGCTGCCTGTCTTGGGGTTGAACTGGATCAACTTCTGTTTAATTAATAAATTCCATTTTATGTAATTCTGTCTTATTGCCTGGATTATACACAAAGTCCATCACTCACTTCAGCATCCTCAATCACAGACTTCTTAACAAATACCAAGGAAAGTTGTTTTGTGGGGTTTTTTTGGTAACTTCACTGCTGCCTGATAAATGACTGCCCCTTGGTGGCTTAACTGCTGTTTTAAAGAGCGAGTATCTCAAATGCAAATCGGTTCTGTGCTGCTCTGTCCTTTCTGCCTCCTTTTTACCACTTCAGAGCTTGTTTACTCTTAGTGAATTATGTGACCTGATGAGACATGCCATTTTTTGTTATTAAAAGATAAGCTGCAGTGCAGATGACGTTACTCTTAACTGCAGGAAAGCAAGACCAGTAGATCAAGTCATACTGCCAGCTTGATTTTCAGTGCCTATGTCTATATTAACAAGTTTTGCAAGTCAGTAAATTAAGTAGCACCTATTGTACCATGATACTTTCTTTTTATTGTTTGCAATAAGACAAATAACAGGAAAACTGTGCCTTTTTATTAGTTTGTATGAGTTTACTTCTGTAATGTACGCTTTCCTTGTGTCCTCCACGGGTGCGTTTTCCCTTCAGACAGACTCTTCTGTGTGAGGATTGTGTTTGGGCTAGCATCTCTGTTAATGTGTATCAGTAATTTAATTTCAACTTTTTAAATGCTTTTAGTATAATCACAGTTTCCAGTATTGTCAAAACTAAAATAAGTTTCAAAAGTCAAGGGATAAAAGCTGTTTTTTCTCTAAAGCTGAAGATGCTAAAATGTGACTTTGAAACAAATGATTACATGTCAGTGTCAAATTGCCAGTTGTGTTACTTGCTAGTCTGCAAGATGCTTGCAAGGACAGATGGGTATGGCTAACAAGAAGATTAAGGGAGTTAAAGGGATATTCTGTTCTAAGTTCAGAAAATGGATGTAGAAAATAACAGCCTTTAAAAGACAGGAACTCAAATGTTCATTTATATTAACAGACCTTGGAGAAATACTGTCTTCCAAAAATAATGAGAAGGGTTCTTTTAAAACATAATAAAAAAAAGATGTTGTTGACCTGTAAAAGAAACCATGGCAGCTGCAACCATTTGGAGATTTTCAAAGGATATCAGTGAAGGTAAGAACACAACAGGTATCCTCTAGTCTTGACTAAAGTTTTTTTTTTCACTGCGGGTTTTGGATTACTTTTTGTATCGTTAAGAATATATGTAGTTTACATTCATATTGTTCCCCTAAAAACCCCAGAACAGAAACAGTATTTTCTGAAACTTACTGAAAAAGCCAAAATGCTATACATAGGTAGGAAAAAACCCCAAACATCTATGTGTACAGGTATCTACACGCACAAATGTTCCTTGGCATGAATGCTGGGAGCCAAAGGAGTTGATAGAAACTGAGAACCGTTATGGTAAGCAAGAAGGGTTTTAAGCAGTAATGGACAAAATAGAAGACTAAACTGGCTCATCTCAATGTGAGATGAGGTCAAATGCTTTGAGTGGGTTACTTCTACTGACTCTGGTTAGTGGTGTTGTAGCCTGTATGTTGGGGAAGGATCCACACTTGGCATGGTGTATGATCTCTTTGTATAGAGACAGCATTGCAATAATACCTCTCTGTAAGAGGAAGAACATCATTGAGGAGCAGAAAGTGTTTTCTTAAAAAAAAAAAGATAAATTAAGACTGAAATCGCAGGGGTGGGAGGGAAAGAGAGGTGTCACGGAATATTCAAGGGTAGTAGGTGTGTGCGGGGTATGCCTTTATAAATTTTAGGATGAGCACCACATAAGGCTTTGGTTGCCTGAATGACCACGTTAAAGATGATGTCTGTTAAAGGCTTTGATCAAAGCTAAATCTTTCCATTCTCTTCTAGAGCATTTCTTTCAGTTGGAGGTTTTGAACAAGGTCCATTTGCTGCAATGTGTAGCGATTTGTATGCCTCAGAGCATCTGATGAAGCATTCCTTCAGCAGCACGAAAACAGAAAAAACACCTTTCAAAGCTATAGAGTGGTACTGGAGTTTTTATAATTCAATCAAGGAGATTCAACTTTTGTTTGTACGCAAGCCAAGGACTTATTCCAAGAACAGGGTTGCACCGCCTAGAATAATTTCGCTACTACCCGCAACTAGCAATTTGGGAGAAATATGACAATAGTATTGATATTACTGTATTACTGTTATGCTAGCAATTGCTGTAACTATTGCTTATAGTATATAAGCAAATTATTAGTTGTCTTGAGTGAGGACTGATTTTGGCAGGTTCTGTAGATACTGTATATTCCCTTCATTTGTATCAGAAAAGAAGAAAGCAGATATCTTTCACGTCCAGAATGCTTATTTGTAAACTGGGCTAGCAAGCTGCTGAATTGGTGGCGTCTAAGCAACAGTCCAATTGTTGCCCTTTCCATCTCCTTCAATTTATATTCCTCTGCAGCAAAACTAGTTCAGCGGAGGAGTTTGGTCTTGAGAATTAGAATTATATACATACATGAACAATATGGTAGTTAAGAAGTTGCAAACCAGGAGTGTTAATTTATCTTGTGATCTGGACAAAGTGAGTGATGCTGGGGGCAAGGTGAGATTCTTGATACAATATTTACCATGTCAGTATTAGGATGGATTGCCAACACTGTCTTTATCTTTTAAACAAGAAGGACTGGTGAAGCGAAAGGTGAAAGTAGGTTTCATATTAACTTCAGTATATGTTGTAGTACAGATGGTACAAAGATTTTATATTCAGCAATAAATTATTGCTATTATTATTATTTAAAATGTAAAGGAACAAAGTTTAGATTTTTTTTTTCCTGTGCAAATGCATAGCAAGCTGCAGTTCTTCCTGAAAGTTTATTACAGTTTGTCTAACTAAAATTTGTCAGCCATTATCACTAAGAAATCTGGAATGTTCTCTCAGCAAAAAAAAAAGCCTGATTCGCTCCCTGTGTATTGAAATGCAAGTGAAAAGTTTGTTGCTACCTGTGAGAGTTTTTTTTTTACTTGACATCCTTTGGAAACCAGACATCTCAACTCTCCTAGGTAAGCATGAGAGCTGAGTGGAATATTAATTAAGAATATTTCTCTATTGCCTCACTATTTATGTAACTGTTTTCTTCAGGAGTGCATGATGTGATTCTTTGGGCATATAGTGTATTTTTTTTATGCTAGAGAAGGATAACATTTTGCAACTTTGGCTTTACCCGTTTACTCAGATCACATTAGTTTTAATTTGCATTTTTGTTTGCTTGCTTTCTCCAATCTGTCACTGTGCAAGTGTTGGCTGGAATGAGGTTTTAGGTCAGGAGATCATGTTCAGATTTGGAAGCACTCACAGTTTCCATAGAAAAATGTATTTTTCTTTATGTCTATATAAAAGCCCAAGGAATTTTCCTCAACCTTTTCCCCTGTTTTTTCTCTTAAGCCAGAAGACTTTTTCTTTCTGTTGTATCATCATTTATGCATGACAGGAGACTTCCTTGTGCTGTTCCTCTCTGCTTTCTAGTGGTATCATCTCTATGTGAAACCAGACAAGAGGCAGTTTATCCAGACAAAAAGGGCCTTACTCTCTCTCAGCCTGAAGCCAGCAGCGGTGGGATCTTTACAATATAAAATATATATAAATATATACATGTCATATAAAAAAGGCAGAATGGCATCCAGGTGTGTGATGGGACTTGTGGCCTTGGCTGTGTTACAACAGTCTAGATTAAAAAAAAAAACCTGAACAAAAAAACAAGACAAATTTTTTTAAAAATCTCTATTTTAGTATTCTAAAATTGAGGATAAGAACTTGCCTACAAAACAGGGATCTGTTTGTGCTGCTTTGGTCAAAAAGCTAGAGAAACTTCAGGACTGTTTTATGTGAATATTTAATTGCAGTTGTCATGACTGGCTAAGGAAGCTTGAAGCCCATCTTATCTACAATTGACCTTACAGACTTTGTGTGATGAGTACATTGAGATTCTGAAGCATAGCCAGCAATGTTCTGATGTTACAGCAGGTGTTTATTTTCTTTTTAATTACACGGCTTCCAGTCTTGTTAATATTATATTATTGACAGATGAATAGTGTCATCTATGGTAAAGTTAATCAGGCCACTGTTAAAAGTTATCAGTAAATTATGCTGATTTTGAAGGATTCCTTCTGTATTAATCATTTAAATGTAAAAAGCACTTGGTGAAAGGGGAGATTGGATCTGGATTTTTTTAGGTAAGCACAATTGGCTAATTGGTGATTCCAGAATGAAGAAGGGAACTATTTTATGAGTTGATGTTAATTTAATGAAAAACATAAATTTATTTCAGCTATTCAGAGAAGAACAATAAAAAGTTGGGAACAAACTCAGGCCTGTGATATTCTGGGTATGAATGAGCAGTAACTGCTGCCTCCAAGTCAGTGAAAATTGTTACCTCTTACGTGCTGATTAAATAGCATGTACACGTCTCTACATTGTGATTAGTTAGAAGCAGTAAATAGTAGGGTTTTTCCGGGTCCTCTTAATATCAATATCTGTTTACTGGTGATATTGTTATTAGTAGCAACATTGAGATACTGCAACACTCTAATTAAATCCAGACAGTTCAGGTGTAAAATTTAAAATTGATTCAGCAGTCTCCTGGTGAGAAGATTATACTCTTGTTATTCCGTGGTATGTAACACACCATAATTTTGTTGCCAAATGGTTATGTGTTAGGATGAACTATTTTATGACAATTTGGCTCTAAGCAAAACTATAACTCTGCCTATATTGTGGGATGGAGATTGCGTTCAGAAGTCCTTTCTGAATCGACACTCAACCTTATAAATGCTTGAGCCTCCAGGCCATATTCAACCCAATGTATGGCTGTTGTTGCATTGTGATGAATGTTGTGTTGATTTCTTTGGGCATTTTTATAGCTAATTTCTACTATAGGAAGAATTTATTTAAATATTTTTCTTTTCCTCCTCATTAGCTTATTAGTAGTCAGAATATGTAAAATCTTAATAAACCTCCTTCAAAGGTTTCTCTTTGAGATTATCTCTTGTGCCCTGTGGATATACAAGGAAGAATTGTCTGTTACATTGTGTACTTGCAAATTCAATTTGGAATAACATGTTTTCAACAATAAGTTTATACTACGAGGGAGGAGGCACAAGTGCTATAGGATTTAATATTTATTTATTTATTTATATATTTCAGGACAACATGGTTGAGACCCAGGTCGTTGGATCACAAAAAAGAGGCAGGAGGAGGCCGAGGGGAGACCTTCTCGCTCTCTGCAACTCCCTGACAGGAGGTTGGAGTGAGGGAGGGGTCAGTCCCAAGGAACAAGCAATGGGACAAGAGGAAATGGCCTCAGGTTGCATCAGGGGAGGTTTAGGTTGGATCTGAGGAACAATTCCTTCCCCAAAGGGCTGTCAGGCCCTGGCACAGGCAGCCCAGGGCAGTGGAGGGGTCTCCATCCCTGGAGGTGTTTGAAAGTCGTGTAGATGTGGTGCTGAGGACCATGGGTTAGCATTGGCCTTGTTAGAGCTGGGTTAATAGAGTTAGGTTAATGGTTTGACTTGATCATGAAGGTCTTTTCCAACCTAAAGGATTCTATGATTCTAGAGTGTTTTAAAAAAGCCATACCAACCACATTGGGGGTCCACTTACACTGCTGTTATTAGCTAGCTGATAATTGCATCTAACAGGATGCTTAGGAGTGACAGGGGAGAAAAAAAAGACTCCAATTTTAACATGATTGACTGCAGCGTTTAAACATTCACTGAAAATTCTTATTTTCCTTGTTGTCTTCAATTTATATGAGGCTAGGATTTAAACACAAATAGTCTCTAGTGTAGTATTTGCCTTTTGGTAATTTTCCCCTTTTCCTTGAAGTGTATTGAACTGCAACACATAACCTAGCATTTTTCTTTGTAATCAAATGTTCTGAATCTTATTGAGCCCATCCCTTTTTATTTATTTTTCTATCTTTTGTTACTGAGATTTACTCTGAAATATTACCCATAAGACATAACTAATTAACTTAAAACATCTATATTCTTCCATGTACACCTTTTTGCTGCCTGGCTCATGGAAGTGCAGTACCTTGGAACAGGATTAATAAACATTTTTCTCTTGCACTTTGCCATGCACATCACCAGAGCCTAACTAGTATTTCAGGGGATTTAATATCCATGTTAGAAAATACAGAAATTAGGGGTAGAAATTTCAGTATATGCCTTTGCTCGTACCAGTTCAAGACTTCTCCTTGCAGTAGTGGCATTTTGAACATATAAACAGCCTGTAGCTATCAGAAAATGATCAGGCTTTTTCATATATTGAATATAAGCTTGCATTTGGCTTTTTTTTAATAAATCTTGCATCACTCTTCCTCATTTATTCCCAATCTTGGTATTGTATTCCTTATTCTTTCCCATTAAGCCTATCCTCCTTCCTCTTTATTGACAAAGATTTGCTGATGCTTTTCAATGTTTAGGGGTCTTCAGTACTCAGACTCGCACAGATTAAGAACACTGCTGTCCTGTCCTCCTTCATCTCTTTCATACCCTCCCAATTTATTGTCTAAGGAAATAACTGCAGGCAGAGGTACCCTTTCTTCTACTCTTGGGGTTATGTCACCCATCCTTCAGTGATTTCAGGCTTTCATCTCTTTCCTTCAGCACTTCAGCCTTCTGTTCTGTTGTCTTCTCCAAGCTCTGCTCTGTTTTCATTGCATCCACCAGTACCTGTGACCACCTCTCTGTTCCTCTGTAAAAACCTTAGTACAGCATAATACATTCTTCTGGCTTTGAACCTGACGGCATTGTCTGTGCAAGCAGAAAGATTTGTGCTAATAAATATTTGTAAGAATAAAATCATCACCTGTATGGATCTGGTTCTTAAAGGATTAGGTTTTAATTCAAAGTTTTAAAAAAACAGAACTATCCAGTCCCTAACCAGATGCAACTGGAGTGAAATTCTGATTCCAGCGAGGTCAATGGGAGGTGGTGGTGTGGTGGTCAGCTGGGGCGGAATTTCATACCTGGTATTTGTTTTTAGTGATTTGAGAAGACTCACAGATTTCTGTCCAAAGCATTTGGTTTAGTTTTAGCCAAGGCTCAGGTACACTGTTGTAAGTATGATGGTTGAAAGCAATGGAATGTCTTTTTAAACCTAAGCACTGGTGTGCAAGTTTATTACAAACCTGATAGTTCCTTGTTTGCCAAGAACTGTTTTGCATTATACATGACAGGTATGTTTCCATACTCTGCCTGTTCTTCTTTTCCTGGAATTTGTACTTTATAATTAATCTTGCAAGTTATCTCTGTTATAATGAGGTTGAGACCTTTTAATAATTTTTATTTCATTTTGACGTACCTCAGAAAGCCTAAAGAATTTAGCTGAACTTCAATAAAACAGAGTTTTGCGTTTGTAAGCCATAATTTTAGTTCAAGAAATTAGTGTAACAATGTTAACATTTCTAGACCTGAAACTTCTGATACATGGTTTTCTTTTCAGCTGTATGAAAGTAGTTTTTTATGTTAGTTGCACAACCCAGTACCTCATTATTTTAGATTGGGAAAAAAAATAGCATCTCATTTATGTGTCAGTATTATAAAAGACAGAAAATACCCTAGCATAAAGGGAAGTGAATTTAACTATAAATAAGTCAGTAGTTTTCCCTTACTGAATTGACAGATTTTCTTTAAAATGTGGCATGATGACTGTTTTTTCAGTAGTTTAATTGGCTTTTGTAAACTGTGTTAATCCATTCTGTCTTAAAATACCTTTCTCTTCTATGGATTCTCTTTACGGACCATACAGAAATGAAATACAAATTAGTTTTGTTTTCTACATCAGTAAAAATGATTTTCTGTTCCAACCAATTTAGTCCTGACTTCTTTCTTTGAAATTGAAAGAAGACCCATCTCTTTGAACTATGTAATGCATTCTGCCTTCATTAAATTTGCTATTGAAATATGGACGCTTGTAGGGGAAATCACAATATCTGAACTGAGATTCCCTGAAAATAAATCTTCAGGGAGAATTCTGCTTTTTGTTTTGTTGCATGTTTACAGAACTGAGCCTGTTTTTGAAAAAAATAAAGTGTGTGCCTGTGTGTGCAAACATCAGCGAACAGATACACACACACATGAGTAGTTTTGCATCTTGTGCACCACTTGATGGCATGAGACCCTCCCCCTGTGCAGGCTGGGAGACCAGTAAAGGTCTTCTTTAGGTAAAATGGGAGCAGGACGAGGGACATAATTTGTTCACATCCTTCAGCTTTAAGACAAACCATCTGTGAAAAAACTGTGAACTGAGGTGAAATCCATGTTTTAGAGTAACAGGCTAGAGTCTAAGTGAGATTGAAATCCCATTTGAATGCAGGGAATAAGGTGTAGTTCCTTTGCCTGAGTCATTAACATCAACTAACACGAAGGCATGCAGAACATCAGCTGAAAATGGAAAGCTGTACTGTACATGTCCTGTCCTGTATTTTGCTCTAAATCAGTAAGGAGAAATACTCTGAATCGTCTCCTAAAGGGAGACTGTAGTTTGGCTATCAAGGAAACACTTGGATCATCATTATTGTATACCTCCTGAGAAAGTTATTAAAAGTTTTCTGGAAGGTAGGTATCCTTGAATTGATGGAGCTTTTCTTTTATATTATGAGTACTAATCTGGGATAAGAATATTTCTAAATTCAGTGAAGTTCCTTGTGGTTGGCTGTAAAATGAAAATTGGACTTTCAGATTTCTCATTTTAATTAGCAGAAAACTTGCAAAAATATTCTGATTTACTCTTAGTACTACTTTTCAAGATAAAATATTCACCCTATTTGATTATCTTTCCGAACTGATAGTAAGTTGATTGCCTATTTTTAGATAGCATGCAAAGAAAGTGGAATTGCTGATGTAAGGTGAGAATTAAGAGTGATAATAGGACTTTTATGGATCTGAGTACAGTGCAGCCTCTCCAGTATGGCATGTGGTCCATCAAGCCTCAGGCATCTTGGCAGCCCTCTACTGGGTTCGCTCCAGTTTGTCAGTGTCCATCTGTCAGTGTCCAAAACCGGGCACGGTACCCCAGATATGTTCTTATATGGGCTGGACAGAGGGGAATTATCACTACCTCCACCTGTTGGCTACAACCTTGCTGCTAATACAGCACAGCAGGTGTTTGGCTTCTTTACTACAAGGACAAACTCTTTTCTCATGTTCAACTTGTGTCCACCACAATCTCTCCCTCTCCCTGGCTTCATCTGCAGAGGTGCTCACTAGCCAGTCGTGCTGTGTTTTATAGAGAATTTGTATCCTACATGCAAGAATTTGCATGTACTTCGATTAAATTTCATGAGATTTCTGTCAGCACGTATTTCCAGTCTGCCAAGCTCCCTCTGAACAGGCAGCCCTGCCCACCAGCATATTGACTGTTCACCCCAGTGTGGTTGCGAAGTTGCTGAGGATGTGTTCAAGTCCGTTATCCTGGTCATGAATGGAGATGGTAAATAGTATCAGCCTCCTTATTGACCCTAGGGGAACGCCACTTCTGACTCAATGCCAGCTGTGATCCCTGTAAAATGTGGGTTGTGATGGTCACTGGAAGACAGGATTGAACTGCTGTGGAGCTGTGCAGCCCCTTAGGGATCCTTACAGGAAACTCTACTTCCCAGAATACCAGGGGAAAAGTAGGGACTGCTCGAAATCGGTGCTATTCAAAAGAAAAATCTATATGTTCACTGGGGACTTGGCCATTTAGCAGGAGACTACTCATACTAGCCATGTGAAGTGCTGCTGGATCCTCTGCTGCTGATCTGCTGCAGAGAAACATCCTTTTGTAAGCCTAAAACTGGTGCATAGACTGGCAAAATTTCATCTGCAGTTTTGCACTTGAAGTGAATTGGGTGAATCAGTTGAAATAGCTCTGCTTCTGACTGTCGTTTGTGCACAAAAAATGGAAATGAGGAGCTTCACAGTTCTAGAGTGAGTGTCAAAAAAGAACACAAAGTACATTGGAAAATATCTGTTTTACTGTTTAATTTTAGCTATCAGAAATTACTCTTTGTGGGTGGATATGTCAAAACTGAAAAAGTAAAAAATGCATAACAGTATTATCACAACATACATAACTCATTTTGAAAGGTGATATATTGACTCAGTAGTGGGTTTATCCTAAGGTTTGGAAGAACGGAACTATATCCTGTTTAAATGTAGCAGGAAACCATGTACTGTTACGCCTCTGTAAATGTGAGTACCACCTGGTCGTCTTGATTTGCTGTGAATGATATTCTCTGCCTATTCTGCTACAGATAGGCCACAAAACCTTATTTCTCGTGTCTTCCTTTTTACTTCCTTCTTACTTCTCTACCTGTTACCATTTGTTCTCCTCTACTAAACCTTGCATCCCCATCTGTTTCTGCTCTAACGCTGCAAGACTCCATCTAATGCTGTCATTACTCTTAACGATTCTTTTAAGGACAGAACAAACTGTTGCAGCAAGCCTGCCAGACTTTTCAGATTCCTTAAGAGATGTGATTTGTTTTCATGTTTTCAATCCATTCTACAGAGTACTGTTCTTACAGTAGAAGAAATTGTCCATCGTCTCGCCCTACTTACATATTATATTTAAACATTTACAGATGCAAGTACATAGGAGAGAAACTGTAGGGAAATTCCATTAATGTTTTCTCAAATGTAATTTGTTTCCTGTTAACCTAGGGGAGGAAATTAATGAAAATTTTCTGTGTTAAGCTCAGAAATCAGTTTTCTGGAAATGAAACATTTAAGGTTTTTATATGTTTATTGAATATTTAGGACACTAGCCCACAGCTCTAGGCACTCTGAAATAGTTTGAAAACACAAATTTCTGTATGTTAAACATCTCATGTCCAACTTGCAATTGAATTTTTTAAAAAGTTTGCAAATTAACAAGAAATTGATAATACTGTCCATCTGTTCTCTCCTGCCGTAGACAATTGCAAGAATCCTGACACTAGAAACCCCATGGCACTGGCCAGAAGAAACCAGTTCTAATCTGTGTGAAATATGAGGATGCTCTCTATTTGTACTTATTTAGTGTACCAGATTTAGCGTGACATCTCCATTTTCTTGCCCTGCAGAGTTCTGCTGCCTCTGTGCTGTGTAGTTCCAAAACCGTCTGCATCCCACAAGAGAGGCCATCATTTTTCTTGCCTTCGGCGTGCAGGGAATATTGTCCCAGCATGTCAGAGTTGAACTGTTTCCTCCAAGTAGTAAAAGTGAGTTTGTGTGTCAGGATCTTCCTGTGGCACCTTTGTCAAGCACTGGCATAAGTATGTCAGTGATTGTGTATCAGGTATCAATAAATGATGGGGAAAAAATGCCAATCTGACCTTTCGAAGGCTGGGAACAACCCGTATGTGTATATGCACCTTGCTGAAAAAAAAAATTCATTACAGAATCCAAAATTTTACATTTCCCTCTTTCGTACTGAAACAAAGACTTCAAATTTAAGAATATTTTTAGTTTAGAATGGTGTGACTCTAATGACCTGCCCTGCAGTTTATATTGCAAAACTGTTATTCCCCCCCACTTCCCTGTAGGACAGGTAAAATCAAGTGTAGGCTAACACGAAAGGACGACTGATCTTTGGGGTTGCTTAGTCTAGTATTGGTGGATTAAACTGAACTGTGTTGCTGCACTTTGGTAGTGGTTTGCTTGAATGCATGTGAAAAAAAAGTTAAATTCTAGGCTGCTTGAAAATGGATCATTTCTTGTGTGTATATGTATATAAATAACATAATATTTTATCTGAGTAATTGGCTGTAAAGTCAGAGTACAGAGGAGAGAACTCTGTTGTATTTCTCATTCTGAGTTTTTTTCCTCCTGTGATCATTTACCAGCTGTGTCAATTGCTGTGAAACATGATTCCATCTTTCTGTTAGGTTTACCTTTTCCTCAATTCTTTCTTGTAAAAAAGAAAAAAGCTGTCACATTTTTGTTTACTTGAAAAAATGCCCTTTTCATATTCCGTATCTTATGGAGACTTTCTGCTCAAACAACTGTCAGTGTGTCCTTTATGCATTGATTGCATGGAGATTTCATTCCATATTTGAAATGTACTTTGTCTTCTCCTTCTTCCTCTATGTATATAATGTAGGTGCTTCTTCTGCATCAGAGAGTCCTTGGGAGGAGGATGTTTTACAACTCTTGTGTCTCACCCTTTGGGGTAAGGTACAAAAAAATTCTCCAAGTGCGTATCCAGCATTTCTTTCATGCTCAACACTTAGGACATGGGAAAATGTGGAAAACGTATGATCCATAAAGTAAAATGGCAGATGGAAATGGCAGCATTTGTTTATTCATAGAATTCTTTATGTTAAACTTTTATGCTTTAAAGGGATCTGTAAAACAACCAACCAGCCATCACCCCCATCATTTGGTCATTTATCATTTGATAATCTGAAGGCAGACAACAAAAGATACCTGACTTGCAAAACTGGATTAGGAGTTTTTTCAGAATCTCTTGCGACCAATCTAAGGTAAAAATGTGAAATATTTCACTACTGATTTCTTTGCACATCTGAGAGGGAGGAGGAAAAACAAAAGAGTTTTGAAGCTGGTTTATGTCATGTATTTCTACTTCACTCTTTCCATGGAAGTGTGATGTAGAATTCTTCAGAAAGGAATAAAATGACTGTCATTAGAAAAACCTTACTGAACTATAGGTATATTAACAGGAATTCATAGTACAGAATGCATTTATATCTGGATAGCACTGTGGCATCTCTAGTTCAATCCTTTCTAGCCTCTTTTCTGTCCCTAGCTAATAACTGTGGTAGGTGAGCACCACCATAGAATTGTTTTGGTTGGAAAACACCTTTAAAAGCATCAAGTCCAACTGTTGGCCTAGAACACTGTCAAGGCTACCACTAACCCATGTCCTTCAGCACCACATCTACACAGCTTTTTAAATCACTCCAGGGATGGTGACTCCACCACTGCCCTGGGCAGCCTGTGCCAGGGCCTGACAGTCCTTTCATGGAAGAAATCCAATCTAGACCTTCCCTGGCACAACTTGAGACCATGTCCTCTTGTTTTATCACCTGTTACTAGGGAGAAGAGATCGACATCCTCCCAAACCCCTTCACTCCAACCTCCTGTCAGGGAGTTGCAGAGAGCAAGAAGGTCTCCCCTCAGCCTCCTTCTCTCCAAGTTGAACATTCCAGCTCCCTCAGCCGCTCCCTGTCACACTTGTGCTCCAGACCCTTCCCCAGCTCCATTGCCCTTCTCTGGATACGCTCTAGCCCCTCAATGTCCTTCTGGTCATGAGAGGCCCTGAACTGAACCCAGGATTCGAGGTGTCACCTCACCAGTGCTGAGCACATGGGGATGATCCCTCCCCTGGTCCTGCTGACCACACTATGGCTTATACAAGCCAGGATGCTGTTGGCCTTCTTGGCCTCCTGGGCACAGTGCAACCTGTAGGACATGCTATGCAGCCACATCACCACGCACCAGTGAAGTTTGATGAGTTGATGACACTGTGATCCAATGGGGAATGCTGCCGTGTTTCTCATGAGCTAGCTTTTCACAACATCTCTTGAAATGAAAATTTTGATTCACTGCCAACACATACAGAAAGAGGAAAATAGTCCTTGCAAACAAAAGAAAATGACATTTTAAATTGTAATGTCCCTAAGGGAAAGGATATCTGTGCTGTGTTGTTTAGAGGGATATGTCTCAGCATGGTATCCAGTTCACAGTATTGTAATGACTCAAGCTCTCATGGCCTCTAAACAATGTCACTACATAGTCTGGGTGGAAAAACTGGAAGGATGGTCTTCTATTGCTGTCCCTGGCTAGAAGTCTTGGTGAAAAATACACATATGAAGTATGTGTGTGCAGTGTAGATGTGAAGAAAGAGATTTGAATTTGCAGGTACTGTGGCACTGAAGAATGCTTGGCAAATTCCCTGTCACCAAGTAGTGTGAAAAAACATTCTATGTGTAGGGAGAAACATGCACCAGAAGAAACATGGGGTTCAGTAAGTTGATGTTTTTAGAAATACATGCTGTAAAAGCAGAGCAAGAAGGCTGTTACCTGGGAGAGCAGTGAGTAGTTACACTACAGTGTCAGGTGCTAACACCTTAACAACTTTCTGCAGTCTGTTCCTTTCTGATTTTGGAGAGCTTGGCTTCATGGGTGGGTGCGCATTTACAGTGAGGGTCTTAGCTTCGTTCTGAGAATAATTTTTTGAGTTTGAATAAGAATAAAGGGAGGAAGCAGGTGGTACCTGTAGCCACACAAACAAGGGCTTTACAAGTCGTTCAGTGGAGTGAACTGCCTGTATTTAAGGACGGGATCAGTGGAAGGTCATAGCACAAGTGTCATTGGTGCTGTGTGTTTGTGCCAGTCTTGTGCTTCCTGGTGTGGTTTCACCTTAACCTTCTACTGGACTTCCTGCCTTGCATTGGTGCAGCCATGGGGTTACCCGAGGAGAAACCCAACACTCTGAAGTGTTTCGGAAGAATTTCAGAAAGCCTTTTAGGAAGATGATTGTATGGTATTCCTGAAGGAAGCTATTACAGGGCCTTCACAAAAAATGTTAAAGACATGTCTTAAAACCTTTCTCACTTCCTTGAAAAAGTAGTATTTTGTTGTCAGTAACAAGACACAGTAACAAGAACGATGGGACCTCTAGCAGTAGTTTAGTGGAGAGGACCACAGCTCACCTGTGCACTGGCAGGTAATGAGATGCCCAACTTGATGCTGAAGCAAACTTCTATCTGTGGGGTGCTCCGTGCCTCTGTACGCAGCCATGGCTGGGGGGACGGTGAGTTGCTACCATGGATGTTGCCGGAGCTATGGCTGCTGAAATTTGCATGCTTCCAGTGGTTTTCTGTATTTCTTTTACTTGTGGATACCTAATTAATATTTTGTATTTGCTATGGTGAGGGAGTCTATGGAGAAGTGAATTAATACTTCTTTATATTAAAGAACAACATGATTGATGTCCTAATTACATGGCTACTTGTTCTCAATAGTCTGTTATATACAAATATGGAGGCTAGCTGCAATAGCAAGCTCTGGTAATATATATATATATACACACACACAATAACAAGGGCAAGAGGTATTATTTTTCAGGTTCATAAAATGTATTTTTTTTCCCACTGTGTACAGCTCAGACAAGAACTGGAATATCTTCTCACTGGTATGAGGGGGCTGGGAATAGTGGCTCCTCAGTGTGTAGTGCTGTGTTGATATTAACTGCTCTTCTGCGCAAGCGGTGTAAGTACACAGGGCAGTGGTTAAGTTTAAGGATGTAATTAATCCTACTGACACCAAAGTAAATTGCTGTAGTTTGTTGCTTAGCTCTGCTTTGTGAAGCTAATTGTGTGCATAAAGTTTTGCATATAAGTTAAGTGTTTGATTTCTTTATAATTGGAATGTAAAGCACAATACAGGATCATATTTTAAAATATCGTAGTGACATTCCATTTCTGTATCCCCCTCATTCTCGTTCTTCCAGATTTGCTTGCTTGGAACACTTGAATTTGTACAAAGAGCCCAAATTCCTCTATTTACCTTGTTATACGTGTAGGCATAGATCTTAACTAGAGCATTATAAAGCTCTGCTATTAAATAGCCATGTACACACATAACATCTGATTTATTTATAATTTTTTTAAGAGAGATTTTAGTTGTGGTTTAATGACTGAAATATTTTGCTACAGCGACTTTCTGCATTTTCTGACTTGTGAAGTCTTAATGGCCTGAGTACATTTATTTGTACAGGTTTGCAGGGGTGAAATAAACTAGACCAGATATATTTCAGAAGCTTTAAAACAGTTTAAAGCAGATGTTTCTATAAATCCCTATTTTATTACGTTAAGTGCAGTTTTTTCATGGAATAGTTCATAGGCTATTGTTTCCTTTTGCACTGCTACAAGGTACACGCAGCTGATCAGTGGCATTTACAGAGGGAGAATCAAGCACATGAAGCAACTGTTTGCACAGTGCTATATGCTGAAATAATAAGTCAGTCCAAATTCCCATGAACTTTAATGGTATTTTTTTCTTCTAAGCAATTCTCTGTACAAGTCCCATTAAATGAACAAAGGATTTCTATTGATTACGTTAGTTTTAGCATCTGGCTGCAGGGATTCAAGCATGAGCACTGCAAAACTCTATGCATGTTATGTGCATAGAGAAGAATATTTTGCTGTGTAAAGAAATCTCTTGATGTTAGAGATTCCTGTAGCCCCAAACACCGCTTTGAAAGCATCCCTCTTGCTGACCACTTACAAGCAGTAATGAGACTGACATTTTTATAATGAATTTGTTGGAGCAGACCTGGAAAAGACCCCATTTCAGGACAGATGCTGCGTGTTACAGGTATGGCTCTGTGGTAAACAGCACTACTATACTTGTTTGGTTTTGGGTTTGGTTTTTTTTTAAGTCACGTAAGGACTTTTGCACAACTGAGCCCTGGACATGCTATGGATGTTCCTTCTGATGTTTTTGGGGTGGACTGGGGAAAAAATCAAAAAAGAGTTCAACATCTCTATTGCTGGCATAATGAACTTCCACCACATGTGACAAACTGCTCTGCATATTGCAGAACTGAACAGCCATGTGGGAGAGAGCAGTGTGCCTGTCCCCTTTCCCTGTTAAGCTGAACTTGTACCAGTGTAGCTCATTTACTGGCTGAGGCTTCACTTCCAGATCTCTGTAGCTACTGTAAGAAATTTTTGTCTGTACAGTTGTCATTTTAAGATAGCTTAAGCTATTCATGCTCATATTGCTTTCTTTTTTATTTCCTGTGGTAGGGGAACTGATGAGGCTCCTGTTAGATAAGTATAGCTTAATACAGAGTGGCTCCCCTAAAATGGTCCTTACGTGACCATCAGACAAGGAAATGTGGTTGGGAGAGGAGGCGATATCTAACAGCAGGCGACCCTCCCACTGTTCACTGCACACTGACAGTGTCATGGTCCACCTCCCTTTCCTGTGTGGGAGCTGGGTTGGTGGGGGGTCACTGAGGACCCTTCATCCTCCTCAAACATCACTGCCACCATCTCATCCAGGGGACCCCAGGCATGGGATGAGGAGGGGGCTGGAGCCCAGGCACACAAGGTGAGGCGCAGGGTCATTTTCCAGTATTGAAGAGCTTTTCTTTCTGCTTTGCTCCCTGTAAGGCCTATGGGCAGCAAATTTGGGGAGAGTGGCGGAGGAGGGGAGAAAATTTGCCAAATATGCAAAATATTGCATAGCATATATTCTAGAAATTGCATGGTCTTAAAGGACTTAGCTTTGCCCGGTAGGGTGATATTTTTCCGCGAGTGACTGTACATAATTCCATAGCAGAGCCAGGAACTGCAAGCAAAAAATATGACTTGATTCTACTAAACTGGCATTATTTTGTTCAGGTCTCGCAAAACATTTCAGGAATTTTTAACCTCAGTTAATACTGTTTGTACAGGTTAATCCATAGAATTTTTGAGGAATGGTACGGTACAATCTATCAGTCAGTAAGTCTGTAACTCTGTAAGTCAGTCTTTTCTATGGGTGTTCTCTCTCTGGTATAGTAAACAGTATAATGTGCAGCTGAAGAGTGAAGCTGGCCTGATTTTAAAGTAAAGTTCTGCAAAAATAGAGTAAAGAGCTGGCCTGATTTTAAAGTAAAGTTCTGCACCAATTTAGCAGAGCAAATGGTGGCTCTTCTTGCATTTAAGTTTTAAAATATATATCGCGTGCCTTTTTAAAGGATAAGTTTTAGTACAAACCAATGTAGTGGATTTGGCACAGGAACCTCTTGCTTGAACTCCACAGCCTGTGTTTCAGTTTGCGAATTTGCTTAGGAAATCAGTTCTGTTCAGCGTTTTCATTAGCAGTGAGGGTGATGGAATACAGAATAGCTTATAAAACATGCAGGTGACACCAAGCTGTGAGGAGTTGCAAATACCTTTCTGTATCAGATCAGAATTCAAAAGAAACTTAGCAAATTGGAGAAATGGTTTGAAATTAGCATGATGAAATTCAATAAAGTGTCAGGTGATATATTTAGGAAAAAGAGTTCAGATGCACAATTACAAGTCAGGGAATACCCATTGAGATAAAATGGGTGATAAAGTCTATAATGCATTGCTGTTGTAAACTAGGGAAATGTAATTCTGGAATGTGTGAAGAGGGATGTGGTATCTAAAATGTTGGGTAATTATTCCAAATTATGGTTAGTGAGGTTTGAGTTATTGTATCCATGTTTGGTCATGACTGTTAAAAATGTTTGGAATTACTGGATCAGTTAGAGAATTGAGTTTGCCTAATTTAAGACAATGTTAGTAATAGCCATCTGATACATGAAGATTTGAAGACAAAAGTTAGGGAGAAATTCTCCGTACTCGTGAGAGAAGAGATCAGGGAAATCTATGGAATTTACATTTAGAGTGATGAGGGTAGTGTTTTAGAAAAAGACGTGTTGTAAAACCTCCCTTTCAAGGAAAAGTTACACAAATCCGTGTTGGGTGAGTCTACCCAAACCTTCCTTGGTGACAGGTGGACTAGACGATGCTTTTCAGCATATGTTTCCGTAATTCTGTGCAGGAGATGAAAGCAGAGCAAATAGCTTGAAAAATTTCTTTTGAAACATCATGGAAAAGTTGAACGGCCTCTTCAGTGGGGAAAATGGCACAGGTGCCGGGACAGACAAGCTACTCAACAGAGCTTTGCAGGCTGCCAGGGGCCTGTGATCCTTTCTGACTCTAAAATCCATTTCTCTCTCACACATGTATGTCCGGTTATGGAGATCATCAAAGGAAAAACATGATTTATAGAAATCAACTTTGCCTCTTAATCCTAACTGTGAAGAAACTATTTATGTATCTTTTGTCCCACAAAGAGTTTCCATTAATTCTGCTGGTGGAAGCATTCCTCAGCATTATGGTACTGAAATAGAGTGCAGAGTATAACCTTCCCTGCCTTCAAAAGCGAGAAACAAACAGGAGGGAAGCTGACCTTGAAAAGTTAATGCTTTGGTTTCTTATTAATTTAGAAATGTGAGTTGACAGTTTGATGCTCTAATTGCAAATTATATTTTAAAATATTTTCTTTTCTCAACCTTGATAATTTGACAGAATTTACTATCTGGCAAGTTTCAAGTAGTTCTCATTCCAAACTCTTCTATACCACAACACTGCTCCTAATCATCTGTGAAAAAGCTGCCATGCAACAGAAGATTGGGAATTGCTAACAGTAATGATGAAAACTAATTCGAACCAGGCCACAGGTAGAAGATTTTGTGTAAACAATCTGCATATTTTCAAGTTGGCCAGGCTAAAATCGACTTTTAGAAAAGCAGTTTGTCTTTCATTACGCAGGAAGACAACCTGTTATCTCAGTACCCAACAAGTACCCAATGAACAGGTGAAAAACCAGGCAACAATTATATATTGCATAGGGAAAGTTTTATGCAAGTTTGCCTACACTGCAAAGGGAGGCCTTTCACTTCGTATTCTCTGCTTGTGAAGTGGTTCACAATCACAGGTTCAGAGTGAAAATATATGGGCAGTTCCTTTGCCAAGGTTTGTGCATATAGGTTTGTTATCTATGGCCTCTTCCCTGCTGCCCTGGAGAGCTGTCCTGTGAGCTGTGATCTCTTTCAGAATCGGCATCAAGACTGTGCAGATCTAATTAAGCTAATCCTGCTGCAGTACTATTTTGAATGCTGTAATTTAAAACTCATATGGGACTGCTTTTCCCTAAAAGAAATTGATGTAGCATATTTCATAAAAGAACTGATAGTAAAAGCTTAGTTACATAGTGATGGGCACTATGAATCACGGTATTAATCATTTTGGGTGAGGAAGTACAGCATCCACTCCAGAGGGAAGAGACAGCAATGTTTTAACATTTTAAT
The DNA here is from genome assembly GCA_013398125.1 of Aegotheles bennettii. Lineage (NCBI taxonomy): Eukaryota > Metazoa > Chordata > Aves > Caprimulgiformes > Aegothelidae > Aegotheles > Aegotheles bennettii. The sequence continues at coordinate 673,166 of VZRW01008041.1, read as the reverse complement.
TGCATCTACTTGTTTGTTGCTACTTTAATCCTCTCTTTTTGGCTTAATTACTTCTGCCTAAAGTATTCTGGTTACATAGTAAGCTGACTAAGCTGGAAAAATTGATTCGGATATATATTAAATAAAAGCTTATGAGCTACTGAAATCACAGGGAATGACTCCTGAGTTGGTTGGGTTTTTTTTCAAAAAGCACCCTCAGTCTTACAAAAGACACCCCAAACTATTTGATCTGACTATTGTTCTATTCACAGCTTTGTCATCATCTAAACTGTATGAAAATTTAAATTAAAAACCAAACCATAAAACTCCATGGATTCTGCAGACTGAAAATAAACAGTGGCTTTCTCTGTGGAGTAAGGTGAAGACCTGTTAATTGCCTGCTGCTTTTGGTTTAAAGCAGGTTAGAAATGAAGTTTTTGTAATGTGTGACAACTGACACTGTAGACTGAGTGATTTTTTTATGGCCAGCAGTAATTATCAGCAACCTTATAAGGAAAAGGAAGGAGGGAATAAGTAGGGATTCTCTAAGAAGTTACTTAGATTCATGCCAATTACCTACAAACAGGCTAAATAAAAGGCTTAGCATTAGATTTCAGAGGTTCACAGTATATGAGGCTATAATGGCATAAACAATTTGCATGTTATTATATACATTCTGGAAAAAACATCTTTCTCTGATCTGAGTAAGGACTCTATCTTGAAAAGGATTATGTATGGTGTTAAGTTAATATGCTGTTAAATCATCAGGACTCCTGGCAGTGCGTAATTCAGGAATGTGCATATATCTTCAAAGGGCTAAAACCTAAATAAAACTCATGCAGATCAACAGGATATGTTTGAATTTTTCTGAGATTTGGTGTAGGGCCAAACTTTGTTGTTAAGAAGAAAATTATTTTTGACTGGCCCAGCATGTACATAATCAAATCTAATGCAGTAAAAGCTGGGTAGGTTACAACACTCAGCTAAAAGAAAAGAATGCGTTTTCATAATTGCACACAGAGTGGATAAACAGAAAGTGATCAAAGACAGAGCATCACAAAATGGACTTCACTATAATTTATCACTACAACTGTGTCTGTGAGTTATAGCAATGAGTGTAGTACAATTATTTGTGGAGACATTGTATGTTGTATGGAGTGTTCACTTTCTGAAGTTGTTTTTTGTTGAGAGGAGAGCTGGTTTTGGCATGTTTAGTCTGTGAATTCGCAAGAATAAATGTCTGCTACTGCTATACAGCTAAGACTGAAGAATCTGTGTGTGTGATGAATAGAATAAGTACATAAGCTAGCACTCTATGAAGTCTTCTGGCCTTTTAGAGATATAGTTTTAAGTTTCTGGAAGACTATTTTCTGATTATTTTGTAAGGTCAAAAGTTCTGCTGGGCAATCTAGAAGGTTAACTTTAGGTATGTTGAGATCCTGGCAAGTTTTCACCCGCCCAAATCGTCAGTCATAGGAGCTGGGGAAGAAGCCAGGAATTTCACTAGACAGGGCAGAGATTTTTAAGCATTTCTGTGAGTAAGATCTATTGCCAACTTCCAGACGGGCATTTACATACATGAAATAAAAGCTTTTTGCTATGAGTGTTTTCCCCTGTTTAGTTGTTTGTTTGTTTGTTTCCTTTATCTTTTTTTGTTTCTTGTTTTAGCTCTTATTTTCTCTTTTGAAAGCATTTTTTCCTTTCTTCCATTTTGTTATGAAAAGGTAAATTTTAAGATCTCAACAGGAATGCAAAGCTTTTCAGTTATGCTGCCTTATCATAACAAACCCCTGAATTAAATGTCAGGGTTATAATTATTGCTGAAGTGTGCTGGCAGGTGAGACTGGATAGCTCAAGCCAAGACAAAAAGGTGATAGAAATAACTGTATTAGAGACATGTAGTTCAAAGAAGACATATTAGGATGAATTGTAGTGGACAAAATGATTGATTAGGCTTTTGTGTTTGGTTTTAATTTATTGGTGGGTTAATTTCGGCTGAGGGCCAAACACCAACCCAGCCGCTCTCTTGCTTCTCCTCCTTAGCATGGCAGGAGGAGAAAATAGACTGAGAAAGCACATGGCTCTAGATAAAGACCAGCTACTGTCACAGCAAAACAAATTTGACTTGGGGGAAATAGATTTTGTTTATTGGGTAGTGAGAAACAAAGACAAACATGAAAGCAGCGCCGTCACTCCTTCACTGCAACCCTCAACCCTTCCGTGAGGGGAGGGGGGGGTGCCTGAGGTGTAACACTTTTCCCATGCTCTGGTGTGGGCTCTCCCTATGGGTGCAGACCTTCAGGAAAAGTCTGTGCCAGTGTGGGCTCTCTGTGCGCCACAATTCCTGCCAGGAAAATCTGCCCCAGCATGGACTGGCTGCAGGCAATGCAGGAGCTCCCTGGTGCCGGAGCAGGTTTTCTCTGACCTTGGTATTTCTGACGCTTTTTGTTCCCCTCTCCTCTCTCTGTACAGCATCTCCTGTGCCTTCTTTAATATGTTTTCCCAGAGGTGCCAGCAGTGTCTCCGATGGGCTCTGCCATATCCTGCGGTGAGTCCATTGCGGAACCGGTGTGAACCAGCTGGATCCGGCTGTGCCCGGATGGGGCAGCCCCCACCTCTCCTCACAGCAGCTGACACTGCAGCCCCCCTGCTGCCAGCACCTCCCTCTTTACACCCTGTCCCAAATCCTTCTGGTTGCCTTTGTTTTTTCCCATTCTTGCCCTCACTGCACCACCATTACGTGGATAAGGAGGAAAATAAGAGGGATGCCAAAAGGTGTTGGAAACAAAGGGAATAACTGCATGTTTTCCTGTCACTCCCTTTCTGCTCATAAAGAGAAAGTGAAGGGATTTTCATGACCCAGCTATCATATTTTGGTCCATCATGAGGTAATAATCGGCCTTTCTGTTGTTTGGAACTTTTTTGTGTTGTCTTCCACCTCTTCACTCATCATAATTTTAGAGATTGACCTTGATTATAATTAGATCCTTGGAGCGTGGTTGCGGAGGCCAGGTAGCGGTGCCGATCCTCCACACAAAGCGGCCGCACCTGGGACCTGGCAAGGTGGTGGTGGGTCTTCTGCCTCAAAAGCTCTTAGGAATATGATTCTGTGATTCTGAATACAGGAGGTAGAAAAACATGGCTAGGATGTGCAATCTGCCCATCCACTGCTACAGAAATGGTTCTAGTGGTTTGGGTAACTTGTCCTGGGTCTCAGTGTGACTGGCTAGTGACCAGCAAAATTAGGACCGTAACAGTATTTCAGTTTTTATAAATACTTTAAATTTTTTGAGAATGGATTCCAGCAATACAATTAAGCGTATGTGTGTGAACAGTATCACTGATTTCAATAGGGCTGTTGATGTCCTCATATTTTGGCACATACTTGTGCCTATTTGAGGCCATAATCAGTATCTGTCTTCTAGAATTCAGTGCATTCAGTGCTTCCACACCCATTCTGCTTTCCCATTCCAGCACACCTAGAGAGCTCTATGGTAAAGGAAGAAATACCTCCAATTTCCCAACAGTTTCTGTTATAAAGCTGAGGTTTTCAGTCATTTATAACTTCACCAAAATGTAACCACTGAGACCAAATTTTCTTGGGTATCTGAGCAAGGCTGAATTCTTTGAGTAAGAAAGTGTAAGCTAAAATGTTTTTGTGACCAAGAAAAATGTGTTTGGGTTTTTTAATCTTGGAGGAGCTCTGCTGCTCTCCTATTTTGGAGCAGGAAATGCAGCAGGAAAGCTTTCTGGTCTGAAGACAGCTACTGGCATTAACAACAATCCTCTTTGCCAGTATCCAGGAATGCAGATAGACTTGATCAAGTAATGAGGATCTAAAAATTATATATTGCAAGTAATATTCAATACAATGCTGTATTAGAATTTGGCAGCTAAATGCTGTCTATATTGAGAACATGCTTTTCTGTAGAACTCCTATATGTGAAACCATAGAAAACTGGATTTTGTCCTTATTTCTGCCACAAAGCAATTAAGTGAAGCTAGATACAAGTCACTTAAAAGAGTTCTAAGCTGGCCGTTAATTTTGCATTTTTCATTCTCAGAGTGCCTAATTATGAGACTATTTATGTTAGGTTTTTAGTTCTGATCTTCTCCTGTTCTCGCAATCTGCTGAGGTCTGTAGGATTCTAGTAAAAAGGTTGAATATTTGGTGATTTTTGTGGAATGTTTTAGCCACTAAAATTATTTTAAAATTATAAGGGTTTTTGTGTGCCTTACTGTCCCGCAGCTGTGCAGTTGGGCCTAACTACTGCTACACCTTAGAAAACGTTTGAGGTGCTGCTTTTATCTGTTTGTAATTGTCCTTCACATACAAGCACTGTCTATTTTGGGCATCAAATGAGCCGGGGCTCAGTAGGAACATTGCTACCTCAAGACTTGAAGGAACCTTGAGACACCAACCAGTCCATTATCCTAACCATAATGGAAGTAGTCTACCTAGGTGATACATGATAGGTGTGCTGAGAGCTTTAAGAACAGGCTAATGATGGCAGATAGCTATCAGTCCCAGTGTCTCAGAAACCTTATTGCCAGAACCTTTTCCTTTGCATCTAACTGAAATCTCCCCTGCCTCAGTACACTGAAGTTGTGTGTTTGTATAGAAACAAACACACGGTTAAGGTTATGCAGGTGGCTTTGGATTTTACACTTTTTAACCTGAAGGTTGCTATTGTATGTGTGAAATGATCAATGTAGTACATGCTGAGACTGAAAGTATTTTGCATCTGAAGATAACGTATTTTTATTTATGATTCAGTCAAAATAAATTAAAATAATCGATGATTGTTTTGAAAGCAAATTACTGGGAGCGCTATATATCTACCATGGCAAGCACTAAAGAGATGAGAATGCCTTATAATGCCAGAATGAGTTGTGTAAACATGAGTATTTATATACTCAACAGCAGCAAATCTGAAAGTTTTGTTGTTGTTTTTTTCTTGGCTGAGCCTCTGATCCCACTCCAATCCCGGAGAAGGAGGAGAAAACTAATGTTCCTATCACACATGTTCCATTATTGATTTTCATTCCAATCTATCCCAAAGTCTTCTGTGCTAGAAATAATTAGACCTTGTGAACAGAGATGAAGCAAAAAATCTATACAATGCTGGATTGCCAGAAATGAAGACAAGGGTGCCTAATTAATGTTGCATATAGAATGCCTTTTGGATGAATGGGCTTCCCTTCTTCAGGAGAAGCTCAACACTGGTTATGTCACAAATTTCTTGTTAATTAAATAGTGTTCACTGTGAGCATGGAGGGGAAAAAAAGCATTAAACAGCAGCAGCATTTTACTAGATCTCTGCAATTGAAAGAAAAGCCTGTGAAGTTTAAACTGTGGGCTTCCTACTTACTGATGGCAAGAAACTTTCTTCCATATGAAATTCACTTTTTGGATTGTCTCAAAGCTCTCAAGGATCCTCTAGTCACTGAAGAAGTTTGGACATTTCAGAAGTTGGACTGGAAGTGTGTTGGGAGGGTTAAGGACAGGAAAAATGTTCTTAGGGGCTGAGGCTTAGGAGCTCGCATCTGTAGGCGGCAGGGTAAGGCCTGTTCAGAAAGCGAGTTGGGATCGGGAGGAAGCCGGTAGATTAACTTGACTTTGAGGGTGTTCTAAGTAAGACTGTGTGACAGGCCTTAGGAGCTGAGGAGGTGGGTATTTGGGAAGAGTGTAAGAGAGAGAACTGATGGAAAATCTTCACAGGAGGCATGCACTAAACTAATAGCAAAAATATCTGGAAGGAAAAACTGGTGGATATCTGAAATATCTGAAATAGATTAAGAGAAAAATGTAAGCTGTATTTGTATGACACTGCTTGTTTGTTTTCTCCAAATATCACAAAGATAAACTTGTTCCCAAAACAGAAGCATCCAGTCTCTCAACTGCATCATAGACCTGAATCGGTGATTAAGCTCCCTGCAGTAGTGTGTGCTGCCAGCAGTTTTGCAGTGAGCATCCTATCCTCCCTCTCTAGTCTCCCTGAATTCACTGCTGTTACTTTTTCCCTTGTTCCCTTCCTATGTCCTGAGGAACTTAGGACCTTGTTGCCAGCAAGTAAAAGGTACTCCTGAGCTGGTCACACTTCTGTGTGGTGCGTGGCCAGGTGCATGCCAGTGAGGAAGGTCCTCTACGTTTTAGAGGCTGAGAGAAGAGTATGTGTAGCAGCCCTGATGGATTAATCTTTATAGTCATTAGCTCACTCATTTTTCTGTGAAGCTGGTCTCCTTTTTAGTAGTCACCAGGAGAACAACGCTACGTGCCTGCAGACACTGCAGCAAACAGCAATGTTATGTTTGGATTTTTGGTATGTCAGAAGTCTCCAACAGTAGAGGTATTCTGAGAGAGTTGTTCTCCTCCTGTGATTTGCAGGCCACTGGTGTGCCTGATTTCAGCTTTTAATTCCCTCCTTTTATCTCTATTCCCTCCTTGCTCTTCTAGATATCTGTTGTGGCCAATCCAAGTGATACGATTGCTCTCTGTGCACCACTGGAGAATTTAAATAGTATCATTCCCTCCTTCTCTTTTCTCCCTATAAATGCAAAGGAAGTTTCTCTTCTTTAGGCAATGATAGAAAACGTGGGGTTTTTTCTCTCAAAGAAACTAGAGAATGAGTAAAACCCAGGCTCATTGGTGGAGCTGGTAAGTTCATCTGATGAATCTGTAGGAATCTTCCTACACTGTGCTTTAAAATGCAAGAATAAATGTGTTTTCTAATGAAAGTCTAGTTGACATAAATGTGGTTTTAGCATGGATTTGATAGAGGGAATTATTTTTCCCAGTATAGCAGAAGCAGTGGTTCTGGTTTAGGAATTTTATGAAATAATTTGAGTGCAGGAAAAAGGTACTATTAAAAATGAGATTTTTATAATAGTGTGCCTCCTAAGATCTCTCTTTTCTTCCCATTTGGCTGCTTAGCATCGTCTCTCTCTGCGCTGATTCTGTTTCAATAAGCGTTTTTCTCTGCGAACTGTTGGCTCTGATGCACAACTGAAATAGGTGCATGCACACACAGGTTGTGATTACTCTCCCCATCGTTGCATTTTGATTCAATCTATTTAAATAAGCTACTCCTGGGACTTAAGTCAACTCCTAGATACTTTTTGATGTTCAACAAATAGTAAAGCATTACAATAATTGAAATCAAATAACCAAATCCATATGAAATACACTACTTGTTATCTTTCCAACAGATTTATTTTCTTCCCTGGATCCATTTTAAGCTGCACTGCAGTTGCCAAATAAAAAATAAACCGAGTTTTCAGTACAGTGCATGATTTCCATTACGTCTCAGTGTGCTACATAATAAAAAATGAAAACATGTAACACATTTTCAGTATATAATTGAAATGGATTTTCTGACCTAGACCCAGTGAATAGGTGCTAAAGTGATGGCAAAGACTGTAGCTGCTGGACTGTAATTATCATTTGAGCTATTTCTCAGTGGCAGGAGACTTTAAACCTGTGGGCACAATGAAAAAAACAAAAAACAAACAACAAAAACAAAACAAAACAAAAAAGAGTCCTTTTATCCTTTCTCCCTTTGACCATCAGTAGCTGGATGACAAGCCAATGCTTTTGAATTATTTTGGATGTGGGAAAAAGTGATTTGCATCGGTTCTGTTTGTTCATATGTTATCCCATTGCATGTTCGCAAGAGTGGAATCTAACCAAGTATTTTAAAATATCTTTGAGTGTTTTAATCAACTGGAACTTCAAGGGACTGTGAAAACAATTCTGATTTCACAGAAGTCAGTCATGTTTTGTGGTTTTCTTCAGTAGCAGTAGAAACTCATCTACATAGAATATATTTTACATTCTTATGAGCACAGAGAGCGTCACTGCTTGTTCAGTCCCTCCAGAATCAGAGTCCTCTGTAGCTGTTGCCCTGAGTTAAATGAATTTCACTACTGCGTATTTCACATAAAATGGAATACATACAGAATATAATCTGCCTTCCTTTCTGTTGCAGCTTGGCTTTACATCCCCAAAGAGACACTGTAGTCCCTAGCAGTGATGACCACCTCTGGAAAATGTGAGCTTTACACGGTGGGAAGATCATCATGACAGGTGAAGGTCACACTGATTGTCTTTGGGCTGCTGCTTCCATCCAAGGTTAGTGCAAACAGTCCCCTGAACGAGCACTAATCCCATCTGGGGAGCACTTGTTTGCTCTTTCTTTGTTCACTGGCCTGCTTTGATGACTTTCTATTCTCAGTGTAACCCTGCGCTCTCTGCTGAATTTCCAAATGTGTAGATAAATGTTCCTCTGGCTTTCAGCGTGTTGACTTAAGATTGATTGCTTTTAGTATTTTGTACATCTTAAACTTTGTCCACGTGCCAGTGCACGTAACAAGGAGTAATAAGCTTTTTAGGTCTCGCCATATTCATTTTCTCCATGTTCATGCGTTATAACAAACACGGTTCCATTATTAATAATACAGAAAAGTTGATTTCTTGTATTAAGCATTGTTTGTAATGTGATTAAGAGTATTCAGGTTTACCTAGAGAATAAGAATATGGCCTTTCCTGCTTTCTCTTTATACAGATTTGAAGCCGAATTAATAAATGAAAGTGAACATTGAAAATAAGTAATAAATATTTAGATTACAAGGGTCATGGAAATAGGCCAAAAATGAAGTAAATTTCTTGGTCATTGTGTTGAAAAATAGAATACTATTTTACTCTCAAAACCCCCCCCAAAGTTCCATTTGTTAAGACTCAGCCTCTACATGTTAAAAAGGTTTTGCATCAGATTTGTGAGGCTGCAGTTGTAATAGAGTTCTTTGCAGTTAACATAATAAAGGTCTGCCAGGCTACTCACCTGAGGTTCACTCATAAAAAAAGCATTATTTAACCTCCAACCTTGTATTTTCATTGTATGTATTTTATGAAGTAGTATTAACTCTTCCCTTCACGAGAAGGAAAAGTATCCTGTTTAATTTCATCATTCCTCCTGATTTCTGATATCGCAATGAATTATCAAACACACACACAATCCTCTAGACACAAGAAAATCCCTTTCCTGTTTTCAGATCCTCAAGAACATGTAGTCATGCTTTCTGGGATGAATTAAACATGCACTTGCTCTTTTCTTGCATCTCTTTCTCCTATGAAAGACAGGCTTTTTCTTAAGGCTCGTTCTCTTTCTCTTGTGTATATCCTTAGAAATAATTACATATATTTAAAGAAAATAATAATATTAGGCATAAATAATTACATATAATACAGGAGGAGAGAAACGGAAAGCTCAGCTTCTTATTTTAAGATGGTAGGAAAAATCTTCTCTTGCTAAATGACAGGTTGCACAGAGTTTATGAGCACACTGGACACCCTAAGTCTTACTTGCAGATAAACAGAATGCTGCCTTACCTCTTACCTGTTAGGAATATAAAACTCATAACAGGGAAAGAAAGGGAAATACAATTAGAAGAGCATGTTATCATTTATAAAGCTGCTGGGCATGCTAATCAGATTTTGATAATGCATTGTTACCATGACACCCGCTGACTCAGAGACTCAAAACTATTTTCTCATTAGTCTTTGACCAGAATACAGTCCTTTCAATAGGCTTTCCTATTTCTCATTCAATTATTGAAATTAAAATGAGTTGAGGTACATCGTTATTCTCTTGCAGTATAAATTGACTCCTGCTGAATGCTCTGGAGTGATTCAAAAGCAGTGCTGTTAAAATATTGTCTTCTGTGACTGGATAAAATATATATAATGTGACAGAATACATTTAATCATACTTTTTCTTTTTTTTTTTTTTTTTTTTTTTTTTTTTTTTAAGGGACTTCTATATATCAGGTTTCCAGAAGTAAAAACAATTAAATAAAATTGAAAGTTCTCACAGTTTTGTTTCTGTTTTAAAGACTTAAAATTATGTTCAGAAGTTGAAAAGAAAAATTATTTTTGTGGCACTAGGCTATTAACTTGTGATCCAGAGATCTGGGTAAGACTCCCACATTTGTACATTCTTTCCTTTTTGTCCTCTGTTAGATAATTTCTCCTCTGTGTTACTTCTCTCCATCTGTAAAATCAGGTTTAGAACAATCTCCACCCCTGGTCTGAGAAACAAGTGATGTGTAGCCACAAGGACGTGATGCATGCAGTCACACAAAGTCTGCTTTGAATTCATCTTTAGACAGCATCAGAATAATCCACTGCACTAGTAATTTGAGGAGAAACAAATCTGGAGCTCTGATAGGAATTTAACTGGTGCTTCTGTAGATATGAATAACTTAAATCCTGAAATTTCATTTTTGCATGTTCACAGTGCACTATTGCCTGCACAGGGGTCTTTCTCATGGTTGTCTTTGTGCCACCACTGTGTCCATAGGGATAAAGTTGCAAGTCTCGTTGGTAGCTGTGGAGATCTATAATCTTCAAGGTAAAGGTGGTGTTTGTTTTATGTAGTCTCTGCTTCTCCAAGAGCAGCGAGAGGATGAGTTGATAGTAGGAACTTACCTGTATACAACAAAAGGGCAAAAGTATGTTTTAGGCTCTGGACCTTGCCCACTGATGAATATGTAATAGTGGTGAGAATTGTCATTTGGATCCTTCTCAGTACTGATGTACAATGGTATCCTTAAGTGTCATAATGCCATTGAGTCTTAGGGGCAAAGGCCACTGAGTTTGTGAAGAGCTGTTGGATGGAGGGGATGGAGGAGTCTCATCTCCCCCCTCATTGACAATGTGCTTCATTCCATGGTTTATTTTTACTTCAAAACACATCATCTTCACCTCTGAGCAAAGCAGAGTGAGGTGAGAGTGTGTGGTTTGCTGAAGCTCTGGTGTTTGGTGGTGTATCGTGTTTTCACATTGCACCCAGTGTTCTTTGTTCTGTACAAAGGGTCAGAGTCCCCCATGTGTTCTCCCTACGTGGCAGCAGCTCCCAGGACAACAGATGAAGGGGAGCAGACTAGCTCTGTGCCTGTGAGGAGAACAGAACATCTCTGTTGTGATGCTCTCTGCAGATCTGAGAGTGGAATTTTGCCTTAAGCTTTTTAAATAAAAGCAAAACTTCAAACAGGACCCATCAGCTACAGGGTTCAGCAGCTGGAAGGAGGGAGGAGACCCTTGCTTCCTTTTTGAAACTCAGGTGACAACTGGTCAAACTTCAAAAGCAAACACTACTTTTACTCCAGTCTGGCTGAATAGTACTTTGCAGATGAATTAGCTGTTGCAAGTTCACGTCACTGATGAAAAATTTAGGAATATTTTCCAACTTACCTTTTATATGTGTGAAGGAGTGAGGGAGTCAGAATGACTCCTGCCACAGTCATTCACATGGGCTTTGAGTTAAAAATCTGGATCACTGGAGAAGAGCTGTGTGGTGTAACTGTGGATGCCACATGGCCCAAATGTTTGGAATAGCAGAAAGGAATCTGTGTCTTCTGCCAGTTTCCAGAGTAAGCTGTGGATGTTAATGCTGCACCTTTAAGTACCGTATTCTAATTACACTAAAATATTTAATGACATGTGCTAGATTTATTTATCTTTATTACTAACCTACTAGATCTATTTGTCTTTATTACTAACCTTCCTGGGTGGCAAAGCTGTGCAGCGTAGCAGAGGTGTTTGTTAATGTCCAATAAAATCCCAGTGAATGGTAAAATATTGTATGTATGTATAGTAAGTAATATCCTTAATATATTCATAAATATTAATCAAGTCAACTCTTCTAAAATGTTTGTAGCCCTTTTCATGCAAACATTGTTTGAGTCTGTGGAATACAATGATTTCCTGAATTGAAAAGAAGTATGAACTGTAGGTTCTGAAAGCTGTTTAAAACTTGCACTGAAAATTGTCAACTCCTTTGTTAACTCCCGTTCACCTGAGACAGAAGCAGAATTGCTTATATTTTTTCCTCTTGCTATTTCAGCTCTCACAGTTACTGAGGAAAGAAATCAAAATTGTTATCAGTTTGTTTATTATACACAAAAAATGCCACAGCAGTTATCTTGAACTGTGTGGATTTTCTTTAAGTTCTGTTGCTATTGGAAAGCTGTAGGTGGGTATTGTCTCCTCGGTAGTTAAGGGGGGGAAAAAAAGGTAGGATCAGTACATTCATGCGTCCGGCATCTTGAAAATAAAAGTGGTTAATGTTTGATAGACCAGAAAAAGGTGCCAGTGGGGGGTGTGCAAAAGATGAGGTCTTGGGCTAAAAGAACAATCTGTGTTCTGAAAGAACAGAAGCTGCTCTGGATTGTAGCTCTTGAAGCTGAAGGAGGTGACACTATCCTGATGAAAATCTGTGCCTGGATAAATGAGAAAGACACGGTGCAGAAGGAATTAACAAAATACATTGAGGGTGGATGTGAGGACTTGGAAAGTGGTTGAACGGGCTCGGGAGGGAATAGCAACTCCAGGTGGGATTAAATTTGCACTAGAAATTTATAGGGGAATTCCGTTGTGCATCAGAGCAGGGTATGAAAATGCAGTGATTTTGATGCTTCCCGAGTGACTGGAGGTTGCGGATGGTCACCAGTGAAACATTTACGAATGCTAGGTCTGCAGAAAGCCCTAAGCACCTGTCTCTGAAGCCAAGGTCTCTTCCAGCTGTGAAAAGCTGAGCAGCACAAAATCACTGCTGAACTTTTATTGGCCAACACATAAGCAGCCAAAAGCTGTGAAGTCTGCTCTTGACTTTAGCTATCCCCTGCCTAGTGGAAAATTAAGGCTCAGGATGGGGAACACAGGATACAATATGGAAAATCCAGTTGGACGCTCAGAACTTTTTCCAAGCTTAAAATACCAGCTGCTGTGGGTGACTAAGCACTGAGGGTGGTCTCTTGAGTGTATGTTCAAAATGTTGCTGATGACCCTGAGTGAGAGAAAGGGGGCAGGATAGCAATATTTTCTCAAAGTCTAGAAGAGCAGTGATTGATAAATATGAAATTGTGGAAGTGAGACTCTGTCAGAGTGGCAGTGATTTCCTCATTGCACAAAAACTATTAAGGTTTAAAAAAATAAATTCCTGAGCAGAATTGAAGCCGGAATAAACTGAGAAACTGAGATGAATTCTTCCTCAGGTAAGTCCCTGAATTTATTTTTTACATTATTTTAATTTTTTTACCATGTCATCATTTGGGCTTGTGAAGAAAGCATCCAGAGATAAATCTGAACATGAAAAAAGGATAGACTGCAAAGCCCAGCATAGTAGTAATCCAGAAATGGAAGGAGAGTGTGGAGAAACCTCTGAGGAATGAGGGGAGAGAGGGGCAAAATTCAGGAGGGAGGCACTCACAGAAAGGAGAGGCAGCCTGGATTTCAAGCCAGCCATGATCAGTTTTTCAGAGGTATCGGGCAGAATCTGACACTGCTCATTGCTCACTGTGTCTCAGAGGACTCGTGGTTGGAGAAGAAGAGAAATGCTGAGTAGCAAAAATCAGACTTGACAGGTTGGCAGGTACATTACAATTTCAGAATTTCACAGTGGACACGCTTCTGTAGTTTGAGAGCCCACAGTGCTTTGCTTATCAAGGTGAATTACAAGCAGGGAGCGTACTGCTTTTTTCTTCCCCCACCTCTACAGCTCTTGCCCCCCTGTGGACTGAACTGGTGAGGAGGGTTCCATTACTGGTAGATACCAACGCATTGATCCACACCGATCTTCTTGCCATTACAATATTCTCTTATATCAGTGTGTGGTGAGAAACATCTATAAGGGATGAAGAGAGTCAAACAGACAATCTGACACTAAAAATAAATGGCTGCTTTCTGTTTGGTCACATATTGCAAATATTATTTTTTAAATAACTAAAACGGTACATGGCCCATGAAGCCTCAGCAAATGAAAAGAATTTGATGACATATTGACTGACTAGGTTCTTCAGTCACAATAACAGGATAATTTAAAAAATTCTACTGACATCAAATATATTCCTCCTCATACCTTAATAATTCCTAGTGCCAGTCTTAGATTTATTTTTATTTCTATGAGAAGAAACAGGAATTATCTGTTATGCCATTTTGTTTAATGTACTCATTTTCAAGTATTGATGCTACAGTTATTTGGTGAAACTAGGAAGACTTCCACATCAAACAGTTACTGCTTAAGTTACATTTCCAGAATCTTGGAAATGTTGCTACAAGATCATGTTTGTTAGTTTTAGTTAAATATGGCAACATTTGTGTGTGTGTAAGCTGTAATTTAATGTTGTGTGATTTGACTATGCTACTGGAGGCGTGTTCTAATTAGAGACCTTCACATGCAGTTTTGGGGCTCTTCAAAAAATCTACCAAGAGGAAAAAAGCAAGAAAGGTTTGGAGTCAGTGATTTTGAAGTGTTGGGTTTTGTTACCACCCATCCCTTAGGGCCACTGCCCAGACTGGGTCAACAGTCGCGTTAAGGTAACACCATATGTGTTAACCCACTCAGAACCAAAGGGAGTTCTTTGGAATGCTGGGGAAAGAACTGGATGAGAATTCGGCTCCATCAGGGACCCTTTAAAATTCCATTATGGAAAAGTAAAATTCCATTATGGAAAAGTTTCAGCTGTGATGTGCTTGGGGTCCTCCTGTTTGTTGTGCTCCAGATTATTATTTCAGTGGTGTTGGGGTGTGTGTGTTTTCATGGGACTACTGCTCAATCCCAAACTTGTCCACGCAGGCCCTGGGCCTCCTGGATAATTCACTGTGTAGTCCCTGTAGTGCTCTGCCATACGCTTCCAGTCTGTCAGCTCCCTCCAGACCAGTCAGGAGCAGAGAGCTCCTGCAGCAAGGGCAACACACCCCGGAGATGTGTTCTGCCCATTCTGAGAACTGCTGGGTTCATTATGGGCAACAGAGTTTTCCATATAAAAGGAAAGCTGAGGTTTTATGATCAATCACTCTTTTAAATTATGAAGTAACATTAATTGGATCCTGCAGCCTGAGGGCAAGGAACTGAAACAAGGCAAAACCAGCCTTGGTAGGTAACGATACTCCTGGGCCATGGCCTGCAGGTACACATGGGTGAGGAACGGACCTCACCACCTCAGGAGGTTTCACAGGGGTCATTGATAAGAAAAGCTCTGTGTTCAAATGGAGAGTAAGACTGGTCTGGCAAGCTGCTGAGTACATCTGAGCGCCAGAGAGGGGAGGAGGAATTAAAATGTCAATGTTCACCCTTTGTCTGGCACAGAGCCAGCCGGACTTATGGTCCTCTCAGAGAAAGGATCCTGGAGATTACTATTAATAAATGGTCCATAAACAGTGAGCTTCAGAAGACTTTTTCTGCTAGTTTTGGAGTCATAAATGCTGAGTTTCACATTATACATTAAACAAGGCTGAGACTCAAAAGCTACTAACTCCGCTTTAAGCATTAACATAAAAAAGAGCTGTAAGACTCATTTTAATCACAAAGGTCTCAGTTGGCTATCAGTGGAATGGAATTATTCTGACTTGTGCCTTGAAATAGAGACTTTAAAACCTAATTCAGGCTTCACTGCAGAAACATATGATTTTTATTTATCCTTTTATTACTATTGATGGCTATTAAAGAAATGCAGAACAGTGCTACGTTTTACTTGGGACTTTTGAACAGTATCTATATTGAAAAGGCATAGTGATTTAATTTCTTAGAGAATCTTGGATTCTCATATAGTTCAACAAAACCTTTAGTTACCAGATTACATATTGAATTCGACAATGATTAGAAACTTCTTTTGAGTGGCATGATTAATTTTCAGTCATCTAACTGGCTTTACGTGGCATATCATATTTAAAAGACTAGACATTTGTTAAGATGTTTTATCAAACTGAGTTAATAGAGAATGTCAAAAGAAAAAAAAAGTTGCATTCATTTATTCTTCACAGAAAAAACTGTTTCAGAAGCCTTTCAGTCAGTTCCCCAGCGTACCGTATCAGCTGTGTACTTGGTGTTCTTAAGTATAGCAAAATTTTAATTTCAAAAGTAGCTTTGTTTATTTAAAAATCTTTGGCAAGCTTCCTTACACAAGGAAACAGTCTTCAGATAACATCATTCTTTCTCAGGCCTACAAAGCCGAGTATTTTTACCTCACAAACATGTTTGAGTGGGTGGGCATTAGATTTCCTTTGGGATTCTCAATCTCATTATTTTTATCAATAAAAAGGCTCTGCTGGACAAAGGAATAAATCACATATAAATGAAATATGAGAGATTACATGAGAAGCTCAGTTTTTGCTTAGTCTAATCCAATATCTTTGGCCAAACGTCTCAATGTCAAAGGCTTTATAAGTATTCTACGGGATCAGTCTGGCAAAGAGAAATCAATAACCAGGTAATGGATTTGATTAAAATTTTTCCCCTTCCACCCACTCCCACAAGCCAAATGTTTCTACCCATACTAATCTCTTCTGGCACGTGAAACTTGGTTATTCTCTGTGAATTTTTGGTATGTATATATATGTATCTCACATGTTTTATGTAATTTCAGAGGGCTGTGGTAATTATTGGTGAGTATTTTAAGAAAAAGCCATGTCTGTCTCTTCATTTATTTTTCTTTAGAGAGATCAGTTCTGCAATGTGCTTTTGGTAAATACGGGATGATAATAATTGTAGCTTTGCTACACATTTGGATTCTGTTTTGTTGTGCAGAAGTTACCTTTCTTCTGCTACTCCTGCCGTGCTGAGGAGCATTTTCCTACGCAGGCCAGGGTACCCAGCCGATGCAGATGTCCAAAATTGTGGAGATTTTCTTTGCTGTCAAATCATCAGGTGTCTCCTTTACTCCAGTCCTTCTGATCTTCTCTCTTTGAGATGATTGTATTATAGACCAGAGGCCATCTGGAACATTTGACTTTAGAAACATTAATAATTAGATATTTTGTGGTCTGCAAGGATGTTACCTGTGCTTTAAAGAAGTAGTTTTCCATATCAATAGGAAGACAAAAAAACTTCTATTGCATGCATTTTGATGTTGAGTCCCAGCTGCTTTAATTGCAGAAATACGTTTGAACTTTGCATCACTTTTTCTATTTTTATGTATGTCCTTCAGTTAGCCAAACTGTCCTTGAAAGCTGTTCTAAGCTAGAAATACTTTGCAGGACAAAATGCAACTTCTTTCTTTTATATCGTGAACCTTAAGAGTCTGTCATTATATTGCTTTTAAAAGGCAAATAGTCTGCAGTTCCATCGTGTGGTTACTGAATAGGCCTCACTTTTCATCCAGAATGGCCATGCTTTAATGAAAAACTACCTTTGGCTTCTATTTCTTGGTTGGTGGAAATATTGACTGCTCAAAGTTAGAGTGATTTGCTAATAATATCTCCATTACAATAACTCAGCAAACAGCAGGAGAGGGAAATGCTGATGACAGTTGAAGAAAGGAAAGGAAGGAAACCGACTGACAGAAGCAGCAGTTCTCCTATAGAGCAATTCAGATATGCATTTGAAATAATGACAGGAAGAAAATATATTGTAATAAAATGCTGCCCTTTGATGAAACTGCTCTGTACTTAGTTTCACAGGTGGCTTTACACACTTACTGAATTTCAAAACCAGTGACTGAAAGCCTATTGAAGTTTTTGTTTAAAACTAATAAGTAGTAGGAAGCCTTTCCAATATTTATGATAAACCATGACATATGATTTTGAAGACCAAAGATTTTATATCACAGCCATTTTGTTGATTGTCTTGCTTGGTATTTTCTGCTGGTTAGCACACATGGCTCAGGTTTTTAAAAAGCTCTTGTACAGTGGGACCTGGTTAAAAGTTGTCTGGAGTCTGGTTGTGGTGCTTTAAGTGCTTTGCTGTACCCTTTGAGGCATTATTGTAACTGAAACCAAGTAAGGTCTCCTGAATTGTAGAAATTTATGATAGGATGCTTACATTCATTGTTTTCTCTCTTTTTTGTTTCTTTTGTATTGGTAAGGAGTTGCAGTTGTAAATGTTGTGAAAAGTGTAGTTGGTTTCTTTGTATGTTCCTGTATGTTAGTTTTCTTTTGTGTGAATACGTAGCGAGAAACTTCATTTCTCTCAGTCTCGGTGGAGGGAGAAAGGAATGTGGCCTCTGAAACGTAAATTGTGTTTCACAGGGCATTTATATGAGCATATGCCTCCTTCAAGCAAGCTACCAAATCATGTGTTTTTCCTGAGGAGCCCAGAGTTAAGGCTGGCTGAGTGGCAGTTTGCTTTCAGTGAAAGCAGAGACTGTGCTAGGAAAGACAGTTAAAGGGTGTGTAAGAGGGCAAAGAAAAGAGCTGGAGGCTATCTGGGACATTACTCAGACTCAGGAAACACCTAGACTTAGGAAATACTGTGGGTATTGCTACCCATGGACATACATATCAGTGACATCAACCCCTGAGCAGCTCTCCATGCTTGCCAGAGGATGCTTGGTCCTCACCACCCCCTTACCAGATGGAACACCAGAAGCAGCACACCCCTCCAGCCACTCTGCTCAGAGCCGTGCTGCCCCAGCAGCTGCTCAGCTGAGTGAAGCCCCACAGCTGGTTTACTCCTGAGGAGGCCAGAGGGAAGGACTCAGCCCATGGGTCATCGGCCAGAAATGTCAGCAGCTTGAAAAATAGAAACTGTGATAACACGAAACCCTCATTTCTGTAACTTTCCACTGAAACAAGTTGTTAATTTGTACAGCTATACGTTTGAGGAAAGATTACATTTCCCTCACAGAGCAGCACCTTTAATTTTACTCATTAATTTTAATTTTGTTATATATTTCTATACTTTTCTATTTAGCACATATATAATTACCAAGGTTGTTTATGTTTTTTTCTTCGTAGTTGTTATGAGTCTGGCTGGTCCTAAGCACACACACATTCTCTCAAATGAAGTCTATCTTTGGCCACAATTTTCCAAAGAATCTTCCATGAGAAAGTGGGAAGGAATGCCAAAGGGTTGGTATGTCAACACTAGTTTGGGTTTTGAAACAGTTTTAATGATAACAGCAGATTTCTATTTTGATCAAATCAAACAATTTAATTAAAACTCAGAATTTCTTAGGGAGTTCTTACAGGGCTTCTGTGATCTCTCTTGTCTGATCTCTACCTTGTTCATTCGCCATCTTTTTTCTTTTTTTTTTTTTCTCCAGATGAACCAATGCTGTATTTGCTGATTAATTTGTTGCCCCTCCATCACATTTATGAAACATCACTTTAAAGCCTCTTTCACAAAGACCTCAATCTTCATACCCACAGTGTGTGATCTTGGATACATTTGAACTCCTAATGGGAATAAAAGATAGCTGATCTTTGTATAGTATTCCATAAGTTATTATTTAGCTATCTCGTCTTCATAATTTGTCATTTAAATGTTATGCTTGTCTATAAGGTAGATAGTTTTCAAATGTACTGAATGCTTTGCTTACATAGAAATGATCTCATTATTCTTAAGTGATTGTCTTGTGTGCTACATTCTCTCATTATCTGAATTTTAGACCTGAAAACAGCCATAATTTAATATTAAGATCATTAAACCAATCTAATCAGATTGGTTGAAAAGGTATTGTGATTATCAGTGTCACAAAACAGGTGTCAAGCTTAATCTTTCCCTTTACGACAAAAGCTTATTCAGTTATTCAGATTCAGTAATACTTTGATGTGATTGTTTTGACTCTTAGAAATCAAGAGGAAACTTTCTGATCAGCTGTGTGGGTAATTAGATCTGGTGTTTACTTGAAAGAAAGAAAATAGTTTCTATATGATAACCACTTTGATAGAGAAGGGGAGGAGAAATATGCAGTTGAAATCTTTTTTATGGAATACCAATAAAATGGTATACTTTGAAACCTATTAGTTCAGCTTCAGTGAAGCCATGAATATGTTCTGTGAAAGTTTTGCAGAAATTTGCCTGCTGTTCAAGGAGTTCTTGGGCTTCTTTCCCTACATGTCACCCTGATTTTCAGTTTCTGCTGCTCCTGGTACAGCTGCTGCCTGGGAGTCACCAGAAGCAATTCAGTTTTGTGGGTCTTCATTTATTTAGGTTGTGAGAAAAGGATGTTGTTCACCGTGGTAGCTTCAGATTTTGAGTAGTTAGGTTTCCCTCTAGCTTCATCAGCATCCGTGTCTGAGGATGGGGAGTTGAATTACAGAGAGCTTGCTGCCTCCTCACTTGGGTTGATCTCAGTTTCTCTGGTCTGATCCTGTGTTTCTGCTCTCATTCTATTCAGAACTGTTATACACGTCGAAACATCTCTCTTAAGAGAATGTCTTGTGTTATGTTTCTTTGTGTGCAATTATAATCTTGATGCCTTTAACATTCTTGGTTCATTATTGTTTTCTTCTGTGCAATAAAGGCAATTGGTTTTTCCCTAAAGTCTACTGCAAGTGTTCTAGCGGAGCAGCTAAGGAGATATCCATGTTTGTTATATTGCTAAAATGTGCGTTTCCTAAAGTGTAGCTGTTAAAATAACAAACATTAGTGTTAGAGTTGACTAGACAATGGCAATTCAATTGAGGCAATGTCTAAGATATTTGAATTGGAAATAAACCACAGATATTTAGAGTGTTTACAAAAATTGAATTGCATTGAAATGTCTCTTTTCAAGGTAGGAGGCTTAGTTTTTATATAAATATCACTTTGATATTTTTAAAAGGAGATTTTAGAAGGTGAAGGGGCTTTTTTAACAGCGTAACTGACTTATTTGGTTACATTTCTGGCTTGAAGTATTTAGGCAGAAGTTCAAATCCCTCTGTTGCCTGGTGCTGCTGGTTTTTTGCTATGCCTATGCCAGTGCTATAGTTCACTGCTGTAGAAGGGGAGCATTCCGAGCCTTTCCTCTTCTGTCTGTATCCAGCCACTGACTTCCAGCCCATGGACTTGGACAGCTCTGGTGCGCAGTGAGTCCATTTTGGAGAATTCAACTGCCAGGAAACTTTGCTTCCATTTTTTCTGCAGGATTAATTTTTGACTAATATAATGCTAACAAGGGGAGTGTGTGGCTGAGGAAAGCAGTGTGCAACCTCATCCGAGTCACAATGGTCTATTGAGATGAAAACTAGTGCTCTGAATTAGTTGGAGGAAAAACCTGATACCGGTTTGTCACATTTGAAATCAGGACCTTCCCTTTCTTACAATAGAGTCAGTGTCCATCATTTATTTCATCTTGCCAAAAATGACCTGGTTAACTGGTACATTTCAGTAGATGCCAGAATGATGAGTACTTACTGGTTGGTGATGCATTACCTTTAATTAGATACTGTAGCTCAAACACACAGGATTCATCCTTGCAAAGATTTAAATATGGTTGTTTTAGCCCTGGACACTGTTTAATTTCATTATATATCTGTAGCATTTCCTAAAGTGTTTCTTTTTTATTTAATATGTTTTTTTAGTAAACCATGTGGAATTTATGCCCTAAACCTTGGGCAGTATATTTTGGAATCAATCCATGGACATTTTGGATTTCTTGGTATGAATCGTATTTCGAGGACTAGACCTTACACTATTGCTTTCAGTTCTGAATTCAAACATTGTTGTTAACATGCAGTAAGGTTTAATGGATGAAGTCAGAAAAATTCATCTTGAGTACAAACTCCAGATATAAATTGTACTGTCATTTATTTGTTGTATTTATGTATTTTTCCTCCAGCTGTATTGTTGCAGTAATTTGGATAACTTTGTGTACAAAACAGTTGTAGTAGCACAAATAGCAGGAGGAGTTGACTATCTGTGAATAAGCACCAGGACTTGTTTGACCGCTAAAGGATGTGGATATGGAACCGTGTTCTTAGCTTGTTGTAATTGTATTCTTTGCATTTCAGTAGTGTATGTATGAAATTAATGGAGAACAGAAAGAAAGACCACAGTGTCTATGTCCACATTTTAGATCAGCTTTGAGAGTTGTTGGGTTTGATGCTTTTGGGGGTTTTTATTTTCCCCCTTTCTTGAGCAGTCGGGTGTTAGACTTATGAATCAAAGATCAGTTTTCATACAAAGCCTTTCTGCAAAAGGGTGGAAGATTATGTTAATTTTGGTGTACTGTTCATGTTCAGCATTTCTGTTCATGTTCCTCCTCCCCTCTCAGGCTACAAATTGTTATTGATCCATTAACTAATCTCCATTAACTAATTCCCTGCCTTTGGTTATGTTCGTATCCTCAGGGCATGGCTCGGTAAGATCATCAGCTGCCCAAAATACAAACACTTGGCTCGTGCAGTCTTCTGTGTTTTCTTGGGCTTCACTGTCAAGATCATTACACAGCATGAGTTAGATATTCTTCCGGGTACCTGGACAAATCCCAGTGCAGAAATTCCCACGGGCTGTGAAATCTCTCTGCTCTCACTGAACTCTCTATGCAGCTTAAAAAATGATGCTTTGTACAAACATGCAAATTCAGTTAATCGCAGTGGTTCATTACTGGCTATTGATTGAGATTAGACATCACTGGACAACCACTTGGAGATGAAAATGGATTTAAAGTGACTGACCCACAACTCTGTGTTCCAGAGGAAGTGTGACACGAGATTATCATTCTTAATATAGATCATAAATCCATTCTGTATGTGGAATTCATGTATCTGAACTCCTTCCAAGCTGCTTCAACAGACCTTCATTAAAATTTGAGGTTTTGGAGTTATTCCAATAGAGGAGAAATGACCCATGCTGAGTGGGTTGAGTCTTAAGATGAAGTATCACACGGTAATGGCACACTGTTTAATGTGTGTTGTGGGTATTGATTCGTACTATGTGTGATTTTATGTGGGCTAAATACACCAGTTTGGTTTTAAAATGTAATAGTGTATAGAAAGACTTTAACTTACCTTGGCATTGTTTGAGGGAAAGTATCAGAATGGTACAAGATAGGTACCGTTTCTGGAAAATATGGTGGTTTTGCAATGTGTACTAATTACACTTCATGTCAGGTAAACCAATTATTTCTCATTAAGTTAATGGAAGAAAATTGACTTGGCAGTACCCTAAGACAGGATGGCACAACTACACCCAGAAACTGTTGGCCTTCAGCATAAGCAGCCTTCACAGTTGTTGGAGACATCACCGGCTGGGATCCTAGGAGTTCCCTTCAGATAAGATACCCAAATGCTCCTGCCCCTTAGTAAATAGGTGTAGAACTTTGATGTGGGATGCTGGACGTGCACTGGCAGAAAGCTTTTAGAAGAGACATAGTTTTCTTTTATTTTTTTTTAAATGTTGTTAAAAAAGTAGTTAGTTATTGGCCTTTAAACCTTGCATAGTGATCTTTATTATCTAGTGCCTGCTGTCCTCCTGACATGCCTTTTGCTACATCTAATCCCCAAGTATTGTAACTAGTTTATAATTTGTCTTTTCATTTTCATTCTTTACCTGGTGTGCTTCCAAAGCCTTCTAAAAAGGCAATTTTACATGTACTAAAAACTGCCTTCTACCAGGTGCCTAAATTATTTTAAAATCTCATTTAACCACTTTTAATTACCTGACATTGAAAGAAAATTAACTCATTTTTTATATGCTAAAAAGGCTAGCCTGCAGTGAATGGCAGCAGACTCAATATTGTTGTGGGGGTACCAAGCTAATCTTAGCAAGCTAATGGACTGTGTAGGCTGACTGTATAGACTGTAACCAGAATTGTAGCAATCTGCTACCTTGTGGACATAGCAGAAAAAAACGTCATCGTGATCCTGAATGCAGAACTATAGGCTGTGTTCAGAGTGGGCGAAACCCTTGAAATAAAGGAGTAATTGTGCACTGGACAGAGACAAGCTGGTGAGAGCGGTGGGCAAGGCACTGAGTGAAGCAGGATTTTTGTGTGTGCGTGTGGCTGGAGATGCCAGCTTCTGTCATCAGTACTCGGTTCAGAAAGGCAAAATGCTTTAAAATATGGAGGACTTGTTAGGTTGAAACTTATTTATAAATGAGTTGAATTCATGTCTGAAAATTCATATATAAAATACCAGGACTCTTTTTGGTAGTAGGAGCATGTTATATTTAATTTATTGCAGATGTGAAACTGTCACTTTTGAAGTGTAATGTAGCCTCAAGGAAGCTTTAATACAGAAGATGAACTTCATTAAAAAACAAGATTACTGCTTTTATGATGCCTAGTCTCAATGTCTGCCTTATCTAGAAGCTGTGACAAGTGTTGCCATGCCAAAAGACTGCTTTATTTTTTTCACTTGATGCCACATGCAGCTGTCAGCCAGGTAGAGTGGCAGGGGGAAACAGTTATCCTGTCTTGGGTCAATATATAAGCATGAAATATGATAAAAAGATCTAGCAATTAGGTAATGGAGAATGAAAAATTACCTTGAGTTTCGCACTTGGCATACTCTGGTTTGACAGTTCGCTGCAGATTTCCAGCCAATAGCCTTGTGTCACAGGTTTTTGCAGGATGGGGCCATTTTTCTTCTTGGATAAAAAGCCATGTGCTTATGCACTGTCCACCATCTGCTGGTTACTGCTGTGCTTCCTGGCTTTGAAACTTCTTCGTTGATTTATAGAATGTCACTTTATGATTGATTTTGCGTTTTTGAAATTTAATTCTTTTTTTTTTCTCAGCTCTGATGGTGAGGAAAAGAAAAGGTATTTTCCTATTTCTACTGCTGAGTATTCGTATTCTGGCATTCACCTTCTGCATAAATGACATTTTATGTCTATTAATAAAACAGGAGTAAAATTGGGCTTAAGATTACTCTGACAGGTGAAACATATTACAATTATTACATCAGATGTGTCTTAGACACATAGTCCATGAGGATAATGAAAGCAATACCCCAGACAAACCATAGGTATCAAAAACCCAGGGGTTTTAATAAGAAATGTCACTGTAAATAATTAATGTGACTCAGAGTTCCAGTAACCGAAAAAGTGAACTGTATCTCAAGTCTGTTTCAAGGTTACAAAATCTATTAGAAACAATCTTTGCTGCTGAGTGTTTTGTTCAAATACAGACTAAGAACATAAGGGTGGCTGCACATGCCAAGTTCTTCTGGACTAACATCCTGTCCCCAGCAGTGAGTACCAGGGGATGCCTGGGAAAGGGTAAGAATAGGTAAGGCATTTGTGAGGTTTTGTCTTACTGCCCTCCTGAACTCTATTTCTCATTTCAAAGGTTCTTGAGCAAGATGCAGTTTCTGTGTAATCCTTGATGTATTCTTCTTCTAGAACTTTGTCCCTTTTTATTTTGTACCCACAAAGAGTTGGATCCACATCATGCTTTATGAAGGAACTGTGCAAGTCTCCTGCCTGGTATGGAAAAAGTCACCTGTTGTCTTTTCAGTATTTTTAATGGGAGCTTTTTAAATAATATGGTGACCCCAATCTTTTCAGCCTGATTTTCACCTTCTCTGGTGAGAAGATAACGAGACAAAAACACACCACAGCAAAGCAGAACAATAGAGTTACAATGAGTGCACAGCTGAACTGATGTTTGGTATTTCAAGTCCTCACATTGTTTTTTGTATCAAATGGAAAAGAGCGTGTTTAAATACAACTCTCCTAATTAAAGGTGGGACCCCATTGATAGGTATATACTTTCACAAGTGTAACTGTCTGGATCCCTGTTTTTAACCTTGTTTCCAAGGAAAGTGAAGCTTACAAGGATGTATCCTTTCTCCCGTGCTCTCTAGTAACTTTTAACCTGCAGGATAATTCTGACAAAACTTCAAAGACAGAATTCTAATGGATCAATCAATTCCTGATATATTTATTTAATCAGCAGCTGAGATGATGGGGCAAAGATGCAAAAGATACTTCTGTCGGCATCCAGACTTCATTAGTTCTGTTTTTCATGGAATAACTCAGTTTTTCTAGACATTCCCTTTCTTTATCTTTTCTCTGTCCTAGTACAAAATGTCAGCAAAATTAATCTTCAACGTTATTTGCAGTTCTTCCCTTGAGCTTTGCTGTACTTAGGGTCTACTTGCACTGGTATCGGAAATACTATAGTAGCTTTTTGAATTTTGCTTTAGAATAATTGCATTAATAGAGGTAAATAAAAGAGAAATATCTTTTCCAATTAAGCCATTAGAATATTGATTTTAAAGTGTTTTTCAATGCCATGGTGAAAGACTGTTAATCCTGTAATGCTTTAGACTGTATGAGTAAAGTTAGTTTTTAAGTTGCTGATGCTTATGTTGAGATCCAGTCAAATGCCACCTATTGCTGCAGCTCTTTTAGGACACAAAACTTGAACACAAATTATGTTTGGTTTAGTGTGTTGCTGTGAGAACCATTATTTGACAGCACTGTCTGTAAGGCCTTGCTCACCGCCTTTTGATTTAGACTGTAATTGTCTCAAGAAAGGAGCTGTATCTTAGTTTGTCTGCAGAACACCAGGCATGTCCACAGCACTACGTAAATAATACATACAAATGCTAGTAGCACAGATGATGTTACATTCTCCTAATGCCGTGTAGAATACTGTAAGAAAATTGTTGTCTGATTCACAGTACAGACCCTGGCAACTGCTAACAATACTATCCTGTGATAAACTCTTAAGGTGTGATATATTGGACAGAGAAGACTACCTTACTGTATGTCTTATGAGGAATTACTGAGGGAGCTGGGGTTGTTCAGCCTGGAGAAGAGGAGGCTCAGGGAGGACCTCATCGCTCTCTACAACTCCCTGAAAGGAGGTTGGGGTGAGGTGGGGGTCGGTCTCTTCTGCCATGTCCACAGTGAAAGGACAAGAGGAAACAGCCTTAAATTGCAGCAGGGGAGATTCAGATTGGACATCAGGAAAAATTTCTTCCCTGTGAGGGTGATTGGGTATTGGAATAGGTTGCCCAGGGAGGTGGTGGAGTCACCGTCCCTGGAGGTGTTCAAGAGGCGTCTGGATGTGGCACTGGGTGATGTGGGTTAGTGGTGATGTAGGTAGGGTAGGACTGGATGATCTTGAAGGTCTCTTCCAACCTTGATGATTCTGTGATTCCAAGATGTTCTCTCTCTCCACCAGTACTCAGAATAAAGCTGACCAAGTATTGATCCAGTCAGTGATATGAGTGGTTGAAAGCGGTATGTCCTGGGCAACTAAATCTAATGATACAAATGGCTTTATCATTTATTTTGGCTAATGCAAAATGACAGTCCTTGTAAATTTGGAAGGATGGGGTCTGTGATCCTACTTGGCAGTGGATATTGTGAAGCGGAACAGCTGCTAGCTCTATGTTCCACAGTGTCTTTAGAGGTAACCTGAGTAATCCCTCTTGAGTAGCTCAAAGTTCAGATCTTGAGTCTGTCATCCAGAAATATTTGAACAAGATGCAATATTTGAAGCTGTTCTGACTGTTGATAATACGTATGTTTGATATATTTACAGGGCAATGCTATCATCATAGCCATTGCCTTCATTTGACCAAGGTTCCAGAAAGGTGATCAGTCACCTGAACTGTAGAATAACTCCATGCCAAAGGCTCATCTTGTCGCTGAATATGACCCTTAATTACTGATATGTCTATAACTTGGTAAGTATTAATGGAGAGTCATCTTATAGTGAGAACAGTGAAGCTGGAAGAAGGAGAAATGTGTTATGAAAGCAAATGTGTGTGTTTAGAGTATGCGGGAGGAAAGATTTGTTATGGCTTGAGATGTTAATGCTCCATCTGCTTTTGAGGAAAGCAGAATTAACATTTCCAAAGGTTTTTTCCATGCTAATTGTTTCTGGAATGGCAGGTCTATAGCAGCAATTAGGAATACATGAAATAGGCTGAAAGGTAGGAAGTCTAAACAGAAAACCCCCAAAACAGACCAGTCAAGACCAAGGAAAACCAGCTGGGTGGGTCCATAAGGCACTGTACACAAATGCATTGCTACTTTCTTTAAAAAAAATTGCTAGCACCACATCTCTAAAAGGTGGCAAAGTTATTTGCATACATGTGAATGTGTTTCAAGTGACAGGAAAAGATTTACATTGTTCTTTTCTCTTAGTATGTTATCTGGTTCTTTGATTTGTTTGCTAAAAAAGAATTAAAGTGGTTTAATATCCTCTGAATTAAATATACACATACAGCACAGGATCACTTGGAACTTCCTCTGCTAGTGATCAATCTTAAATTCAAATGGAGGTTATGTATAGAGCTGCTGATAATTAAGGCTGAGCATCTAAGGTAATATTTCCATATGTTTTAAATATAAAAATCAGTATGCATTTTGTTGGAAAATCAGTCATATGGTAGAGGACTGTGGGGGTATCAGGCTGTTAAATTGACAGCCTAAATCATTAAAAACATCTACTTTTCTTGATTATTTTTCTCCAGACAGTCTTATATGTGTAGAGTGATAGTTCAGTAAAAAAAAATGTTGCAGTTGTGGGTAACACACCATTACCTCAGAATCTGGGGTGTTCTTTTATCTCCCAGGACCAAAAAATGCTGCGAATCAGAAGCAGTATGTCATTATTGATCAGCTATTAAGTAGATAAGATTTTTTTCTGAGAGCAGCGTTTTGATTTAGATGCCTGACTTGGCTTGACACGGCACTTTTTTCCCCATTATGTGTGTGTCTGGTTTGAATACCAGCATGCAGCAAAGATTTCATGACCACAAAGTACAGGCCTAGTGCTAAAACAGCTCTGACAGCCATCATTCCTATAGCAGCAGTTTGTGCTTCCCAGAACTGCTGGTATGAAGTTGATACGTGCATAACTGCAGATCCTCAGCTGATGCAACTCCCCTTTCTTCAGTGAAGTGATCCTTTTTTTCTGCCTGGGGAATACTGGGGAGCTTGTGTTGCAGGAAACTGAGGTCCCTATGTTCCTGAGTATTTTTGTGCTTACTTCCACTGTCTGTCCTTCAAAACTTTTCCTCTACAAGCTGTACTCGTGTTTTCAATCTCCACTTTTTTCTCCTTTGATCTGTAAGGAGTGCTAAACCTCATTTGTAACTCTCTCCCCTGCCACAGATTGCCAAATTGAATCCATTTGAACTACCTTCCTCCTCATATCTGTTCTCTGAAAGATTTTCATCACTGCCTGGATGGTGTATTCTTAAAATTCAGCCCAAGGAACCGGTTCTTCGTGTAGCATTTTGGGGATTATATATTAAAAAATGCATAAGCAATAAATCTCTTCTTGTGATTCACAACAGTGGCAGTGCATACTGCCCTCTGAATCAATTATAGATTTCATCAGTCTCACTTTATACCTGCTTCTGAATTTGTTTTAAAATAGCTCTTATTTCATAAATGTATAAGGGGTATGATAATTTGTCATTTTGCTAATTCATCTGTCTCCAGAAGTGAGATCTAGCTTGAGTTATTAAAAGTACAAGTGTTTCCTTAATAAAAGCACATTTGTTCTTAGCCGCTTGACAAAATTAGGGTCTCCTCTGAACCCTTACTCAGGCTTCAAGCCTTTATGCTTTGGTATATGTGAAAAAAGCTTCAGAATTATTCCTGTGCAATGTTAAAATTTTTGAGAGATTAATCTCTCAAAGCTTTGTCTTAGGCGTGGGGGTGTAACTGCTTTAATGAGGTTTATAATGATATTTTCACCAAAAAAAATAGCAGTCTAAACCATAAGTGTTAAAAATAGTCGAACGTTTAGGTAGGTGATATTTCATAATGGCAAGTTCCCCCTTAAGATCTATCAGGGAAATGATGCACATATTTCAAGCTGTCTCAGCAGGTGCTTTTACAGAAGAATCTGGTGGACATCTACTGAAAAAAGAGGAGAGGAAGAATATTTAAAACAAAAAAAATTGACACCACCCCTCCCAGACTTTTTTTAAAAATTTTTTTTTTTACACTGCAGCAGTGTATGAGTATATTCTTAGGATGAAGTTTTACAGTAGTGCTTAGGATCAGTCCTTGAGCTGTTTTCAGTTCCCGTAGTTTTATATCCAGAGATTTGGAAGAAGTATTTCTACCACCTGTGATAGCATATTCTCCATTATTCAAATCAAAGCAGAGTTTATTGGATCCTAAAGGCAAGATCTTTTTGATGTTGGTGGAGTAACAGCAGAAATTGTACTGAAAACCCAAGGTTAAAATATTTTTGGCCTGTATTTTTGTGTATTATCCCCAAACATTTTTCCTGGTTTTGTTTTTGTTTTTTTAGTAAACAAAATAGAAACCCTCCATTATTCTTGGTATAGTTTGGGAAGGCTGCATTAACTTTTTTCAATATTTTAGAAGAGTTTGGGATGAAGGGGCTGTAGATCAGTTGATCTAACTTTTATACTGGGAATGGATAGATACATTTGTTATAGTGAAGCATTGGGAGGTGTCAGCATGGCTTTGGAAATTAAATCTCAGAATTCTGTTAGAGTTCTCTGAAGGGCTTACTGAGCATTTGATCAAGGGAGATTTGTAAATTCAGTATACTTGGATTTTCTTAAGGTCATTTGATAAAAAATCTCAAAGAAGCAAAACTGTCCTGAATAAAAAGGAAATTTCTCTTGTGGGTTTAAAAACTGGTGAAAGGATCACAATAAAATGTCACTTTCAGAATGGAGAAATTATTATTTGAGTCCCACAGGGATCTGTGCTGGGACCCAAGTTATTAAGATGATCTTGGAAACTGGGGACGAGAATGCAGTGTATGTGTTTGCTAATTAGTCAGGGCAGTAAAAACGAAGGTTGCATGTGAAGAATTACAGGAAAAGAATTTCAGTCGCAACAGTTGACTTGAAGTGGCAGATGAAAGTCAGTGCAAATGAATGCAAAATAATGCACATAAGAAAAATGGTCCTAATTGTACATGGGTAAGAGTGGATCTAAACTAATTATTAGTACTCAGGAAAGAAATGCTGGAGCCACCATGGTCAGTTTTCTGAAAATTTCTGTGTAGTACTGCCAAGAATGCTAATCAAATTGAAAGAATACAGAATACAGAAAAGAATACAGAATAAACCAGAAAATATTACTGTGCCATTGCATATCTTCCTTGGGTACCTACTTCTTCACTTTCAGCTCAAAAGGTGCTGAGAAAGACAGTAAACGTGATCAAAGAGATGGAATAACGTCTGTCTGAGGAATGAGTCAATAGAGTAGGAATCTACAGGGCACCTATAATTCCACAGTTGTTTTAGAGATGATAAATGTGTAGTCAGTATTTACTTTTAATCACAGTATTAGAATTAGAAACATCAAATGAAATGAAGGAAGGTAGTTAAGACCCCAAAACAGCTTTTCACAAGTTGCATAATTAAATTTTGGAATTCATTGACACAAGAGATTGTGGGTGCCAAAGGTTTACATATGTTCAAAAATTAATTAGTCATGGAAAAAAACCTCCATGGATGGTTATTAAGCACAAAGATTCTGTCCCAAAGTAATCCTGAGTCACAGGGTAGATCTGGGAGAATTTAACAGGAGAATTACTCCACATAGTTTTTCTTATTATTTTCTTTTTATTAAAAATCCTATACTAGTTGTTGTATAACATGTTACTGAACCAGATGGATTTTTATTCTGAAGCCATATGTCCATGCTTAAATGAAAGTTTGTATCTGAAAATTTGGCTATAAAATCTGAGTTTAACTCTGTATTTTTCATTAATAAAACATATCAATCATATTGCTATCAAAGAGAGTGTGAATGTGTTAATGTGTTCATACTGAGTCAGAAGAGAAAAAATTGTTATGCTTAAATAATAATTTATATGTAGAAAATGATATGGATTTGGGAAATAAGAAAATAGTCTTCCCTGAAGCTATTTTATTCTATTTTGAAAGCAGTTCTCTGGGCTTAAGTTATTTTTCTAATAAACTCATAAATAGACTACAAAAAGTAAGAATGCAATTTTTGGAACCCATATTTACTTTCCCATGGAAGATAGCTACTTCATACCTCCTTTTCTTTCCTTTCGATAGCCTATTTAATACATGAGTGCTTCATCTATGCTGAGTCAGAAAGCTGCGTCAAGTAAAAATATGAATGTTTTCAAACAGAATTTTTAGTTCATATATTTTAATGTAAAATCAACAATTGGTACTTAACCTGTCTTTCTAAACATAGTTATTTTGCTGTGTACTTCGAAAAATTTTCCCCTATATCCTATGTGTGGTGATTTCTGCCTCCATGGAAAACACATCTAAAATATGGAATGTTAACAAGTATGGAGTTACTGGAGATTCTTCATTAGCAGATTTATAGCTTTACTTAATAACCACTTGTTTATGTTTTAGCCCGGTGAGAGAGAGATGTCTAGCATCAATTTGTGGACTTAAAGAACATAGATAAATTAAAAGGAGTGGTGCAAAAAACAGGCTTTGATGTGATTTACTAGATAAAGTCTTTACTAAGTAGGGAGCTGGGAAGGACTTCATTTAAAATAGTGCCAAAAAGATATATTTGCTTTTATTTGGCATGCGTTGTTCTGTGTTGTTGGGGTTTTTTTAAGGTCAGAGCTTTGTGGAACTTTATTATATAATTTAAAGAAGTAACTGAACAAAAATGTAAGTAAGTTTTCCATATAGTATTTCTAGCTCATGAGTATACAGCACACTTTAAGGTTGGACAAGTAGAAATTTATTTTATTCATTATATACAGGGTGTTTTAAAAAGATGTACCCAATTTCAATGACAGGATTTTGAAACACCCTATATGTTTTGACAAGGTAACTCCTGATTAATAAACCAGCCTGTTCCTCCTCATTTTCTTTATCATCCAGGCAAATGTATTTTTATGAAGGTGCTTCTAGAATATTAGTATATTCCTACTTACCAATAATTAATTTCTCAACTTTCTTCAGTTATATTTGAGGTGACGTATTTTAATTAATTTACACCTTAAAGTAAAGGAATGGAATGGATTTTTTTTCTTCCAAACCTGTTCCTTATAGACTCCTGTATGACTTAGGAGTGGTGTTACTGACACCACTGTACTGTACTAGCTCTGATTATTGACAACTGAATGTCAACAGTCCAGAGGCAAGTCTTCAGTCTCATAGGTGTTTTCCCTGGTTCTTTATTATCCAGTCCTAACGGATTTTCCCATTTCCTCTCAGTCTTTTTCTTCCTTTGCATTTGAATGAGCTGAAATATATCTTCAGGCTTCTTGGATACTGTGGGGGAAAGCTTCACTGAAAAAGCAAGGGAGACTTTCTTCTTTCGTTCCTTTTGCCCAGATCACTCCCGGCCTGCTGCGACTGCAACAAGCCCTGCAACTGAGACCTAGAGACCTATTTTAGGAGTGCGCTTGGTGAAGTGGGAGTGTTGAGGGTTCTGTTCTCAAAGTGAAGTACTTGTCTGATAAGCATGTATGAGTTGAGATTTTTCAAAATGTTGTAATTCAGCCAGATTTTTTGGAGAGCTAATTAAAACTCCGTCAGTATCAGATTTTCAGTCTTGCTTTCAAATCGTAAATTGATAAAGCATTAAATAATAATAAACCAGTTGTTTTCCAAATGGGATAAGCAATGTATCCTTTCATGAATTATTCTGAATTATTTTGGCTAGGCTGAGAGCAGCTGCTTAAAATCTTGAAATGAATACTCGATTTTTATAAAATCATAGGCAAAGCAGTTAAAGTTTGGCAAAGTTCAAGACAACTGAGAAGTGGGTTTTATAACAGAAATTGTCAGGCAGTTCTGATAACAGATGATGCTTCCACCATTACTATCACTAATAGGAATTAGTGGTCGGTATTTTGCTTAGAAATGAAAACTCCAGAAATCTATTGTATTGTTGCCCCTTTTCTTAACCTGTTGTAGGACTTTAATACTTTGATCATCCGTTATGGCATATTAATGATCTTTAAGAAATAATACTAAGAATAGCTTTAATTTTATGTCAGAATGGTTTTGAATTTGCATAAACTAAGCTTTTGTTTAGACACATTAAAATATCTTCTCTACCGAGGAAGCTTTTGTAGTCAGAGGAATCAAAGCAAATCTTCATCACCAACCCATGCCTCCCACTCACACTCATTATCAACTCTCATTTCTACCCTCAATGTATCTGATGTGCATTTTGCATTTGAAAATAAGAGTAAGGAACACAGCCATGATGTGGAAGAGTAGATATCAGCATATAATTATTGAAATCGTAAGTCATGCAGAAGTCTCTGTGGCTAGAGGGAGCAGGAGGTGGCACAAAAATGTGGCATAGTATGTTTGAAATAGGAGTATTCAGAGTTTGAAATGAAAAAGCCTCCCTGGGAGTTCTCACTGGCGGGACTTTCAGATAAAAAGCCCATGTGTTAATTTACATTACCTAAGTCCAAAAGACAGTTGAGTTCTGTTTAGCTAGTCTGCTTAGATAAATTGTGCTGTAGAAGTGTATGTGGTGCATGCACATAGTATAAAATGAGTGTTGGGGGAAAATGAGCTGCTCTTAAAGAGCTTCTGTTAAAAGGGATTTGATGACAAGAAGACATGGCTGTTGCAAGCTTAAGACATCCCACCTGAAGACCTAGTTCTGCAGAACAGTCAGCTGCAATTGATCCTTATGCCCACGTTGACCAATTCAAGTGAAAAATCAACCTGTGCAGAATAGATGGCAAGATGTGGAAATAAGGGAAAGCTATTGACAGATTAATCAGGCTGGTGGTTCCCAGCCTGGATTGTTAATTTGCTGATGCTTATACACAGAAATGCTATACAAAAGAACCTGCGAAGCCGGCGGTGCTATGTACCATATAAACAGGTAACCTCCTTCAGACTCGTTTACCATCTGTGTGTGTGCAACAGACTGGAAGGGTGGAGCAGGCTTACCACATGGGTTTTCGATGCTTAGAAAATTTTTTTCTTCCCATTCTCACAGAATATGTGCTTATTTAGGTGTCATCGTGAGACTTCTCCCTCTCCAGGTGTCTGCCAGTTGGCACAAGCTCTGAACAGGGGGCAGAGCATGAGATAACATACTTGTGGTAGGATAATCATCAGTGATCGCAGTTAATCTGCTAGCTTTAGTGATTTAGTCTTTCCACTAATAAGGAATTAACATTTTATAAATGAGAGCTGTCTTTCTTCCTTAATATTACATATGTTGTAAATACATGTTACAAGTATAGATACATACATTTCTGTAATGGGTCGTGGTCTTATTTCCAGATTTCAAAAAACTGCTTTTATATATTAGAAATGTACTTTTAAAATCTATAAACACAGCTTTTGAAATACCTAGAACAGAGTTCTCTATGGTTAAAAACTTGATATCAAGAAAGCAGCAAGGCTGTTTGCAGTCTTTTAGCACCCAAGGTGCACCTTTCACAATCATCAAATCCATTATTGCAGTACAAACAATATGAGGTGCAATATCTCTTAAATAGGAAAAGGTTGCCAACACTTTTAATAAATTATGTAATTCTTTGCCAGTGATAAGAAAATTCAGCCTGCTAATTGTTTGAATTTTGTTTTATTAGAAAGTGAAACTACTGCTGAATTTATTATTTTTTCAGCAGAGATTATTCACAAGCATTTTTCTTTAGTGTATGTTGGAAGTTTGTCATATACTTAGCCACAAATGGCATTTCTACCAGGCAGGTAACATGCAGTAGCTTTGCAGTTAACAGTGCTCTTCTCCTTGACAACTTATGTGCCCTCTATTTAAGGATAGCATCTGAGTTTAAAAAACAAAACCGGAAACAAACAAACAAACAAAAATCCAAGCACCTTTCTTATTCCCTGAAGACACAGACACATGCTGAGATGCAGCCATGATCCAAATTACTGAAGGATTTGAGGGAGCCTGAGTTCTTGTGGATGTTCTTGATGCTTTCCCCTAGGAGAATTGGCTGCTTTTAAAGGAAATAAAAAAGAAAATGGCGTAACATCTATGGGAGAGGGGGAGAGACAGTGATAACTAATGTACCTGCCACGGTTAGAAAAAAAGGAAACAAAACAAAAACAGCAAAACATGCCTATCTGCTGTCTTCAAGTTATCCCATCCTCTTAATGATCATAAGAAGCAACTTGAAGTGGGGGAAGAAAGGAAGTGACTTATAATTTGTGAACAGGTGTGAATTTGTGAACCTGAGCACACAGCTCAGATTGAAAATATATAGCCAGCCATGTTAATAGCTCAGCAAACAGTTCCAGGATTGTTTTCTCAGACCATAAATTGAGGACTTTCAGAGTAATTTTGACAGGATTAATTTCAATTATCCAACTGTAAATACCGTCAGAAATTTACAGCTTGATCTCTGATATGCAAATGAAACTGAACATCATATATCTCATGTAAACACGGGTGATTATTTAGCTATGTGAACATATGCTGTAGACTGTATGTTAAATGCAAACATTGTTATTTATGCTTTAAGTTTTATTTTCACCAAAGTCAGAACATTGAGAATTTATTTTTTCTCCAGTTTATCCACTACACAGTCATTTAGACCAGTTCTCCGTTTTTCTCCGGTTTCTTTCAGTAGTGCAAACTATGGTGGAATTAGGCCACAGAGAAACGCAATTCTGTACTGTCCTGCAGGAGATGTCAGGCTGAATAAATATCTGAATTGGAGCCACTACTGCTTGCTGTTTGCTGTTTTCTAATCCATCACTTATTAGTTTTCCCTTTCATTTAACACAGTAACTTTTGTCTAGCTCCCTGAAATTCCTCCCATAATCAACATTTTATTTTAAAATTCTAAAATTCTAAAAAATGTCATTGTTTACATCAGTCCTCGGTCATTATTAATATCCTTTGGTGTATTTGTTCAGGTGCAAATTAAAGAAGTAACTAGCTGATACTGATCACTGTTGATTATCCTGCACAATATAGTATCTTGTTATTAATATATTCATGTATTCTTTTACTTATTTCCAAATGTACCCAAAAAATTTGGCACCTTTTACTTTTCTACAACAAGACTGGGAATTTTTACTTCTTTACCCAGTGTCAAATGTATATGACATAAATTAATTCCTAGTTTATTTAAATAATTCCTTCTTTTGTTCTTAAGCCTATGTTAAGATTCTTGGCTTCTGTTAAAACTTCTCTTCACTTGGTAACTACTGGTTATAGTTTTATTTCTTCTCATAAGAAGCATTTTAAATTTGAAATATTTAAGGTTAGCATACATTTAAAAGAAATTAAGTGAGCATATATTTTGTTTAATCATAATCATGATCATAATCAACTATAGCTTTCCTTGGAATGATACCGTGCAATGATTGCACAGGCACAGAGCTTAGCCTAACTTCTGGCATCTTTTACATTCATACTCTGTTTCTTTTTCTTCCTTTTCCCTTAGGCAATAGACAGCTTTTAAATGAAATGTGTACTATCAGATCTGTAGTTCTTTTTCACCACACCAAATGTATCCATATCAGGACTCTATAAAATCTCCTCTGAAGATTGTCTGGTTTCAAAATGGAGCCGTACTTTCACATTTGAATCAGAATGAGGGCGTGTGAACAGTCCTTGTCCAAATAATCCTTTTCAGATGACACTTGCCTGACTCAATTTCAGTGGGACAGAAGCCACAAGCTCTTCTGGCCAGATACTATGTTTAATTGATTCCAGTAAAAGTGAAGCTAATCTATTTTCAGGAAAGACAAATGTCCTCCAGGAAATTAGAAGGCAGGTAGAAGAACTCAGAGGAAATGTGGAAGGACCATCTTTGCGTAGTTTGTAACGCCTGTCCTGACAGCACATAAGGAAATGCTTGCCATTTGATGAAGGAGAATTCCCATTGGAATCCTCTGAGGAGTACTGAAGAGACAACCAGCTATTAATCCCTCAAATCAAAATGAGGCCTATGCCCAAGTCTCCAAATTTATAATTATGCTAGTGTTCAATAACACATTTTTCAGGACCAAAGAAAAGCTAAAACCTAGCTGTTATAATTCCCGGGGAGCCAATTGTAAAAATCAATTTTAAGATGTGAATTATCAAGAAAAAAATTATATCCAAAGCATAGCATAGCTGTTCGGTTAAGGGGAAAATATGGCTTAATCTTCATAATACTGAAAAAGATGAATCTTGAAGCACAAAATCTGATCCAGAAGTTTAGCTTGATCTCCATATCATAAATTTACTTCAATCACAGTAAGGAGTAAGTACAA
This sequence comes from Aegotheles bennettii, assembly GCA_013398125.1. Classification (NCBI taxonomy): domain Eukaryota; kingdom Metazoa; phylum Chordata; class Aves; order Caprimulgiformes; family Aegothelidae; genus Aegotheles; species Aegotheles bennettii. Next base: position 635,356 of record VZRW01008041.1, on the reverse strand, counting down.
GACAACAGGCATTAATAATGAGAAGCGATTGATGTGGTTACATATTTGCAAGTCCCCAAAACCAGATGAGTTTTACCTAATTCCCATGGAATGACTAAATTGGGCCAGTGATACAATTATTTACATTTGTGAAACTAAGCAAAGAGGTGAAGTGCTTTACTCGAGGCCATATAGTGACTTACTCCTTTCCATTCCTTGGTAGCATTAAAAAAAGGTCAAAATGAATTGTCTGGAAACTGTCCTGCAGGGTGAGAAGAAAGAAAATCAGAATTGGATTTTCAGTAGTAACACAGGTTCATGAGAAACGTATGTCCATGTGATTATGATGTCTCTGTCATTTAAAGGATGCAGTGATACAGCAATGCTGGTCCTGTTTGCAGTTGCATAGCAATGTTCAAAGCACACGGGTACTTAGGGAAATTAAAAGCATATGCTATTAGCTGTAGTGCAAAGACTGTCAGCCTTCACACTTTGTGACATAAACTAATTGCCATTTGGGACAGTTGAAACATGTCTCTGTGGAATGACACTGTTAAACATGACAGGACTTGCATAGCTTTAGATGAAATGTTTGTGTTGGTGGTGGTTGGCGACAGGTCTAGAGAAATCAATGTTCTTTGTGGCTTTTACTGGAACAGTAAAATTTAGCTTGTACATAAGCGTATTTGAATTACTAGTTAAAATCACAATATTTTTTAAATATAAAAATATTTTTAGTTTTTTGCTAAAACATTGAAAAAACAGAAATGTGAGAGCTTTTCCTTCTGGTATCTTGCTAGTGATCTTGAAATGTACAGCAGTGTTTTTGATCAGGGGAGAGGGAAAAAACCCTCAAGTTATTACTTTATTTTATTTAAACTATGGTGTAGTGAATGGAGCCGTTTTCTAAAATGTCTGAGTTCTCATCTCTGCAAATATTTCTAGTAGGCTTATCTGAACTCTACAATCACTTACCTACATGAGATTTTCATCTTCTTTTATGGAAAGATAGCAGAGAAAGTTGCACTTGATTTGCATAAAAGCATGTGTCTTTTTCTTATCTCAACAGTTTTCTTGCTTCCATTTTTTCCAAGCCATATTGGATGCTGGAATACTTATTAGATGTAGTTGGGGTTTTTATATGTTCCAGCTGCCCTCTGTCAGCCCAGAGATGCACAAATTTCCTAAATTATGTGTAGTTGGCTGAGAGACTCCTGTTGGACAGCAGAATGCTTTATTTGTTTGAACTGCTGAGGTCATGTGATCTTCTGTAATTTGGATACCTTTCTGCTTGCTTTACCTTACTTGTCAAAATGCCTCCCAGTTCAAATGCAGGATGAATTATGAAGGTAATACTTAGGCTTCCTTCCATCGGATCCTACAGCAAACCAGCTGGCAGGTCCAGGAAACATAGTTTGTTTTGATCGTGTGCACTGTAGCAGACTCAGGTTTGTTTTTCTCTCTTTGACAATATGCAAGGTGAATTCCTTGTCTTATTTGCAAGTGTGCAGATATTAGAACTATGGCTCCTGCAAAATATTGTTCAGTTCTTGACAGAGTGTTTCCAAGGTCCTACATTCAGTATTCAAATGCAAAGGATTGGCACTGCAGACATTCAGTATGTTTTAAGTCATAGTATAGTTTTTCACTATGAATCCAGGCTCATTATCCAGTTGTTTTCTTTCTCCTCCATATTATATTCACACATTACTGGCAGTCTTTTCTTTACCTAACCTGTTTTCCTAGAAATACTGTCTTACACTATCTCAACCAAAACAAAAACGAGTTGTATCAACAGAGTGATTCATACAGCAGTGAAAGCTGTCAGATAGTGCAGAATTCAGTGAAGACAACAGTTCATTAAAATGATGTATTTCAATCATCACAACCATATCCTGTCAGTACCAGTTAGTGCAAATATTACACATACAGTTTGTGATACATTTTAAAGTGGAGACCTGTTACCCAAAATCACAGTGCGGTGCAACACAAGGAAATGTAGATTGCTTCCCTGCTGTCTTGCCACTGAATTAACAAGAACAGGAATACTTCTTACTATTCATAAGCAGCTGTACTTTGATAGGCATATCCACCTAATGTTGAACTATTTTTAGCTGCTAATGTCTTCTAGTTTGAAATTAGATGAGTTGGTCATTTGATTTCAAAATGAAAGTCTGCTGCAATGGATGCCTTTATGCATATAAATTCCTGTTGTTTGAATTCTTGTCCTCTGGCTCCAGGCAGTCTACAGAGATGTGTGTGTGTGTGTGATGCTTTTGGGGTTGTTGTTTTGGTTTGTTTTTTTTTCTTTGTGATTTTTTTTTTTAAGGATTCAGACTTTCCATAAAATCCTGTGTCGCCAGAGTATTTTCTCTCCTAAATGCTGGAACTCTAGTTGTCTACCACATGTATCCTATTAAAGTGAACTACATTCCTCTGATTAGCCTTAGTTGGAATATCAACATCAGTCACATCTTAACCCTTACGCAATGAGTTCTTACATACAGAATCACAGAATCCTAGGGGTTGGAAGGGACCTCGAAAGATCATCCAGTCCAACCCCCCTGCCAGAGCAGGGTCACCTACAGTACATCACACAGGAACGCATCCAGGCGGGTTTTGAATGTCTCCAGGGAAGGAGACTCCACAACCTCTCTGGGCAGCCTGTTCCAGTGCTCTGTCACTCGCACAGTGAAAAAGTTTTTCCTGATATTCACATGGAACCTCCTATGCTCCAGTTTGCAACCATTGCCCCTTGTCCTATCATTGGTCATTACTGAAATAAGCTTGGCTCCGTCGTCCTGACACTCCCCCTTTACATATTTGTAAACATGGATGAGGTCACCCCTCAGTCTCCTTTTCTCCAAGCTAAAGAGACCCAGCTTCCTCAGCCTTTCCTCATAAGGGAGATGTTCCACTCCCTTCATCATCTTTGTGGCTCTGTGCTGGACTCTCTCGAAAAGGGTCTTCTGGGTCTTTTATTGAAGTTGGAAGACACTGAGTCGTGTTTGTACCTTCTTAAAGTGTGAATTAATATAATTTTCAGCCCGACAGTGGTTTCTTTTCTCAGCGAGTTTTCAGAAACTTGGGGCTCATTTCTGCCCTAATTTTAAATTTCCATAAATGGTAGGGCCACATCCATACAATGCAATTTCTTTGGTACCCTGTACAGATTTTTCTTTGAGCCAGATCTCAGAATCTTCAGAGTAGACTCCAAAAGCTATAAATCTTCTATCTACACAATACAAGTGGTTAAATCTGTGAACTGTTCATGTAGCCAGTCTGACACTTGCCATGAAAACAAGAGGGTGGGGTTCCCTTCATGGAGGTGAGGATCAGGATTAAGAGAACAAAAATGCTGGTTATTTCCCTTCTGCACTTCCACTATGGAGAGTAGGCTTTCTGATGTGAATTGAGACACAACATCGTGCAAAAATCTCATTCTAGACTGGCCAATATCTTTCTCAGCTAGGAATCAGTTCACCATCTGAAAGACAATTTTTATGCATTGATTTACTGAACTAAAGCCTGTAAAGGCATGTGTATCTGTGGGAAACCTATTAAATATGTATTGGAATTATCCAGTTGATGCAAAACCAATTAATTTCTTTATATTTTAATATCTCTTTCAAACATACTTGTCACCAAAACAAAAATTCTAGATAACAGACTCTTAATATTGAGACTGCAGTAAAATGTCAACAAAATTTGTGAATTATTTAATACAGAGCAGATAGTCATGGACCATTTCTGTTGCATAAAGGGCATGCCAATTAGCTGCACAGTATGAACATAGTTAAAGTTATACTTGTATCTCTTCTCTGAAGTTCTAAGAACAAAACAAAAATACTACACATGACCATTTGAGGTTAATAATCTGCCGATAAAAAAGCCCTTTTCATAGATTTTTTTTTTCTTATCAGAGTTCGTTTCATAGTAATATAGATCTGAGCTAGCTGGTTTGGGAGGTTAAGATGAAAATAAGGGCTTGAGGTTGCAGTATGTAGGTGTGAAGTTAGCTGCTAGCGCTGCAGGTTGACAAAAACCTAAGTTTGTCAACCTTTTAAGTAATCCTATCAGGTTATCACTCATGGCTTGACAACACTTTGATTACATATTCAGCATCTACAACAGTAGTGTAAACTGAGCAAATATGTGCAACTGAAGATTTTGGTAGTGACTTGCTGGAGGTATATTTACCAACAAGATAAGGAGATGTCACAACTTCTACAATTACAATGCCAGTATTAAAATCCTGCCAAGTACCAATTTGTTGGTTATCAAATACATCAACTGGGCTTTTGGAAGCAGAATTTGAGATCCTGATTACCGAGCTTCTCTTCGATATGCTTTTAGAAGTACTAATATGGGGAACTACTTTGTGTGTCCATGCATATAAAGTGAATAGTTTGCAAGTTTGGGAAGAAAATGAGGGTCAGATCATCCCACCTTGATAGGTAGGCATCCTCCCTCCTCCTATTCTGAAGTGTTGAGCTCTTAGAGAAGTTGCTACATTTTCCATTCCTGTGGTGTCAAGCAGTGAAATCTTGCACACTGTTGGGAATGGATTAGATGTCCCAAACTGTTCTGATTTTCTATCAGACTGAGACCAGATTCTGTTCAGAAGAACTCAGAGGTACACTTCTCAAATTTATTTTGGTCAAATCTGTCTGTCTTGAAAATTGTTGGATGTTGCTTCCATTTGTGCTTAAGAGTAATTTGTTAATGAAATTTAAGTATTTTTAAGTTAATTACTAAATAAAGCAAAAGACTCTCTCCCATTGAGCAGTGGGATGTATGCATAAAAGGAGAAAATTAAGCCAGTAGCCTTACGTTTTGTGTACGTGTTTCAAGCTAAACTTTCCAGCTGTTGACAGATGAAAATGCAGCGCTTTCCACTGCTGTTTGCAAGGGTGGGTATAATATCAAAATAGGCTTGCAAGAAGAAAGCAGCAGAGTGGTGGGAGGTATTTGGAGTTTAGCCCTTCGCACTTTGTGTTTGAGTAGTTTTCCTGCTCAACAAGAAACACAGAGCCAGTCCCATAGTTTGCTACGATGGTCTGAACAAAAATGCTAGCACCTGTAGCTTAAATCAGTAAGCCAGGCTTTTTATTCCTTACTCCAGCAGCTGCTTATTAGAGAACCTAGAATGATATTGTTTTTGTTGTGGCTCAGTGTCTAAGAGCACAGCAAATCCATTATTCATAATATCTTCCCAAGTTCACAAAGCCATTGAACAGTGCTGCATATCTCCTTAAAGCTGCCACCCACTCAAATCCATTTTATTTGGACAAATAAAGAAACTCTGCACTGAAGAAAACCAATTTGAAAACACACTGAAATTCATTTTCCTCACTTAAATATTAAAGTGCTTATATTTATTCCATTTCAGCCATGTTGTACTGTTTTCAAAAGGATTTGCTCATTTAATAGGTCTAAAGGAATTTCAGTAAATTTAAAATATGGAGGAAAATAAGCTAACATACAGCAAGTGTGACACTGCTTTTTATGCAGTGAATCTGCACTCCGTAGATTAAACCAGTCCATTAATATTCTCTGTAACTGCATACTAATTTACAAAACCACAGTACTGGCCCGGGCTTTCATGATTCTCTGCACTATTGCAGCTGACTGTTTTGGGATCTTTTTTTAAGAAAAAAGTTTTTTAGTTGAAGCATGAGAAGGACAAAAGTTCCTGGTTTGCAGTGTAGTAAGAATTAAAGAGGGACCTCTAAAATTCACTTGCATTTTTGAATTTGAGGCTGTAGGTTTTTCTTTATCTGACATTTTTGATAAAGGCATTTTCTTTTATATATCAAAGAACACTAAGACAGCTTCTGATAGAATCATTTGTGTTGTGCAGATCGTTTTGGTGCCTAGCGCATTTGTATGCGACGCTCAGTGAGCACAGCTCGCAGAAGTCCCTTGATGTGCGCATTGAACACTGTAAGCTACCCATCTTGCTTACATAAGTCTTCCTGAATATGGGTTGGGATCAGGGTACAGAGATGTCAGTCTTATCTCCTATATAAAAAAACAGAAGCTGGTGAAATTAAATTATGAAGTGCTGGTACTGCTTTCCCTACCCTATATGGAATTTCATCACCGTAAAGCTACACCAGCAAATGGATGCTGAGGTAAATTAGTGGTGGAGTTTTTGTTTGTTTGGGGATTATTATTTTTTTAATTTTTTTTTGGTGTGGGGGTATGTTGGTTTGTTTTTTGGGTTGATTTGGGTTTTTTTTAAGGGCTGAGAGATGATTTAAGTCAGTTTTAGAAGAACTGAGTGAATGTAGTTGAGTTATCTAGATTGATTCTGCCGGTCTCCTATGTAGTTCTTGTTTCAGTTTTCCCTTTTTCAGTAGTTCTACAACAGTTGATTTTTTGGGAAGGAAGACAAGAATTTTGTTTTAGAAACAGTGAAAACCTAAGTTGTCCTTCATGCAGTTTAATGTCAACTCTTAGCAAACAGAAGCCCTGACAGACTCACTTCTTGTTCATCAGCAAGACAAGTCTTCTTGTCAGCTTCTGCCTAATTCTGGTTAAGTCATGTAACAAAGTTCTCACCTAGGCAGATGTTAGAGGCTGGGCTCCCATTGTTTAATATGCACAAAGAGTTGGATCTTTAAAAAGTGCCAGAAGGGTTGATTAAAAATCTGTTGGAGCACACACACTGTCGCTTTTGAAAATCCCAGTAAGGCTCTAATAGATTATCTAGGCACCCAAAAGCTATACCAATCCGAGACTCTGTGTTGTCAAGGAAGTTTGGAAATCTCATCCCAAATGTACAAAGTTATAGAGAATATGGTATGATAGATCTCTACAGGATGAACTCTGAGTAAGCTTTGACAAGGTATTTTAGACTTCGGTGTTACAGGAGTACTGTTTTTTTTAAATGTGCTGTTATATACTCTGAAAGACTTAAAATCCTATAAAACCCAATTATTTATTAGACTTGTCAGTGACTTTTCAGAAGAAATAGAGGGGGAATGATTTTAACCTGAAAAAGGGGAGATTGAGATTGGATGTGAGGAAGAAATTCTTTGCTATGAGGGTGGTGAGACACTGGCCCAGGGTGCCCAGAGAAGCTGTGGCTGCCCCTCCCTGCCAGTGTTCAAGGCCAGGTTGGATGGGGCTTGGAGCAACCTGGTCTGGTGGGAGGTGTCCCTGCCCATGGCAGTGGGTTGGGCCTGGATGAGCTTTAAGGTCCCTTCCAATCCAAACCATTCCATGATTCTATGGCTCTATGAAAACGTGCATTCCAGTATAGCACAGTAAGTTTATTTGGTCTTCTGGTGTGAAGATATTTTAATTTTTTTTTTTCATTTTCAGGTGTCTCATTTTCTGTATTATGTGTGACCAGTCAGTATTTGGGTGTATAATGCCATATTATTTATCTACTAACATAATCAAGTAAAAGAGTGAAAGAAGTGATGAAAAGGAAGAGAATAAAAGAAATTACAAGGAAATTCCTCAGGGTGGTTGAAATGCACTATAAAGGAGATCTGAATATTGAGTTTAGTTGACTCACCATTTCCCCAATATTTTATTTGAACAGCAGTAGCCTAAAACTGTACAATAGCCTGTTTGTTTAGAACAGTTCTTACCTAAATGTTAATATACACACACAAAAAATTAAATCACTTAGCAGTGGTCCATCTGTTAAAATCAACAGCAGTAAGATCTTGGATGAATTAAGAGACATCTGGGTTTAGTTGTTCAGGGTTGGCCAGAAAAGGCAGAAGTTTTACCTGTAGAGTTTTTGTATTAAAAAGGTAAAAATAATAAAAATATGGCAGCTTCCATAGTGACTGCAAAAACAGGACACTGGTTCAATGCTGATGTCAGCTGATATGATAATTGAGGATAACCCACTGTCACCAGGGAGAGAGGCTTTGCTTATTCGGCTGCAGAACTGCTGAGCAGAAAACATGCTCGTACTAGTTCTGCGGTGTTTAATGTTGGCTTAAATGGTTTACATCTATTTTATTATTACTGAGATTGCACTTATCTGATTATCTAGTACCCATATGCCTCAAGGGAGTGAGAGAGAACTGTTTAATAAAATAAGGCTATGGTTTTTCAATAAGTGATTTCTGGTGCTCCTGTCTTTAACTGTCCAACAAAAAAATCCCTTAAGGAAGCTTGATTTGCAGAAAGTGCTGAGCACTTAGACTGAGAGTAAAAAAATAATATAGGCTTCACCATGTACCTTTCTGAACCCGAGTGCACCTTGCCCCTGGGCTGATGTCAATAATTCTGGGATGGATGATTATGCTTCCTGTATAGTGCAAGGGAAACCCAGGCATCTCAGAGAAAGAGAAGATTGTGTTCTAGTTCCTGTCCTAAGGCCTGAAATGGCATTTTATTCAATAACTATGAAATACAAGAGCTGACCTTGGAGGGGCACTGTGTCAGATCTTGTCACTCTGAGTGCTGTGACCACTGGTCTGCAGAATTTCTTTTCTTCAGCTGACCGAGTTTATTTTCTGCACATAGTTAGAAAGTTACAGCCATGAACAGATGGTTTAATACATGGGCGTTGACTTTCCTGAGGTAGTGGGAAAAACTAAACCTAGATTTTGACATTTGATCAAGGAATCTAGTGTGTGTGCTCCTGCATCATGTTAGGAGTGAGTACCAATGCAATTTATGTGGAGTCCAAATCCCATATGTATGTGTTACAGATGTTCTGGGAATGCCTACTAAGTTGAGTTCCTTAGAGTACTGTTAACAACTGATGGAGTTCAGGGGAGAGACAAATTACAAATTGCTAAATATTGTCAGGATAAAAATACTTTGGACCATTCCCAGACATCAGTCTTTTACTGATATTCACAAGCATGACCGAGAAGATCCTTGAAAAGGGTGCTTAAGGTCTAGATTTTGAATATAAATGTTTACGTTAAATGCTTACTGATTTAAGCTACAGGTGCTAGCATTTTTGTTCAGACCATCGTAGCAAACTATGGGACTGGCTCTGTGTTTCTTGTTGAGCAGGAAAACTACTCAAACACAAAGTGCGAAGGGCTAAACTCCAAATACCTCCCACCACTTGTTATTGCCCCATGACAAGTAATTTTTATTGACCTGATTCTAACCTTGGGAGAATATGTCCCTTTTCAAATGTGAAATAATCCAAAGTTGAAGCATATAAAAATGCATCTTGTTTCTGAAAAATCTGGATTGTAACTAACATGTTTCTGTTTAAACTAAAGTAGCTGAAATAAATTGTCAAAGTTGATTTGGAGCCCAATTTCAACAGCTGTTGCCATGAGCTGAAAAACGCTGGGTGCTGCCAATGATTAGGTGTTGACTAGTGAGATTTTAAAGATACCTTGACAAGGTACAGAGTTCAACTGAGCCGACAAAGTAAAAGGTAATGAAGAATATATTACAATCTGGTATGAAAATATATGTGCTATATTGCAAAACTTTTAATCTCAGCAGTTGTCCTCTTGGAACCGACTGCAATGTTATGAAATTATTTCTCAGCCTCCTGAAGACAGACCTGGCAATAGCAACCCTTTCTCTGCTGTTAGGGTGGACGTGGTGTGCTGCCAAGGCATCCAGGCTTCTCTGGTCTCCCTTGCTACTGTGACTCAGTTCAGAACAGCTACACATGAAAAAATGGTTGAGTCAATTCATGATGATGCCTTGTCGGTGTCTCTGAGACAGCCATGTAAGTACTAATTTCTGTTGCTATTTTTAAGCTAAATTTGGCAAAGTGATCTGTCTTCTGGTCCTGATTCAGCTGATCATTTAAGAAAACACATCCAAAGATGTGCTTAGTTCTATATTGCACTATATTACTTTAGAAATCAGTCTGATCTTGTAATTGTGGATGCTGCTGCTCTCGTACAATGACCCTTATTTCGGATGCATGTTATGATTAGGTGAGTTTAACTATATTGATATAAAATCCTACCGTTAACAGAGAAAGTTAGAACAAAACCACTCTAAAGCATTCTTAAGCAGAGATCTTATGCCTTATTATTTTGTCTTTCCTTTTAAAAAACTTACTTAAGCTTCACACCAAAACCCCTTTATCTGGAAGCAGAAAATAACACAAATAGCAATACTTCTTACCCAACACTTCACTTGTTCAAAGAAATGTAAGATGTTAAGAGGCTAAATTTTCAGTATAATGGTGAGCATATTCATTATTCATGTTTCAAGCCAATAAAAAAGGAGATAGATTATTGGCATCCACTGTTAGTTTTTCACATCTTCTAGTGAAAGCCTGAGTAGAATATCATTAGTTCAGTAATTTGCAATTTTCACTCATATAAAATACATAAAGCTATTGTCAATCATATTTATTATTCTCAAAATACATCCTGGTTTTGAGTAGTATTCAAAACACTCAAAGAACATAATGTAATTGCTTATATTTCTTTTTTGTCTGCTTTTGCTAGATAGCTCTAATTAAACATGGTACCTGTGGAAGTCTTGTTCTGTAGAACCCAACCAACCACCACTATTTGTGCATGCTCCATGCAGAAACATGCTCAGTAATCAGTGGTAGAGAATAAGGGTTCTCATTATTTCTCAGGCTAGCATCAAGCAGGCAAGTCTGTGTTCAACACCATAGCAACCAGCATGTCCTTTAAACTTTCCCTTTGTGCTTTTTTTGCCTGAGAGTATTTTTTTACAGTGATATGTCTTAGTAAGCTGATCAGTATCTCACTAGTAGTGGAAGTTTCCACATGCTGAATAAATACACAGCTTCTACTAAAATACGTATAGTAGAGCTCTTCCAGAAAAATAAATATGGCATTATAATTGGCTACATTTCCAGTAATACATGTTCTGTTACATAAATTACAAGAAATTGAGACAAATAAGCACTGCAGTCCCAAAGGTAAGGCATGAAGTTTCGCAGCCTCTTTCTCCTGCATTTATAGAGCACTATTTCAAAGGACTGTGATTATTTGGCCGTTATCTAATTTCACTGCAGAATAGAAATCTGATGGGAGCATTGCTTCTCTGGTTAATTAGAAATTTATTAGGAGAGTTTTGACCAGATGTCCCTCACTATTAGACCTTGCTGAATCTGAAGTTCAAGCTATTAGACTTCATTTAATGTAATGCATTGGCCTCTTTTTCTGTTCTGCATGTGTTTTTTGTCTTGGGGTTTTTTTTTTGTGTTCCCAGGTACGTTCAGTTTTCCCTTGCTGGGCATTGTTTGCAAAAGAGGCTCTTTCAAGTTATAGAAATAGGACAAAGTAATTTTTAGAACAGCAAAATATGTAAGGAGGCAAGGTCCCTGGAGGTGAAATAAATTTCCAACACAACACAACAAAATAGCTTTCCTGTTCTCTTAGGATGTTGCTGTTGACTGAGTAGCTTGTTAACAGCACACAAACGCGTCAGCGGCAGCAGGGGCTGAGCACCGCTGGCGGGGGTGGCACCACAGACTGAGAGAAGCCCATGTTTGCATTTTGTGCTGGAGGAAAGATTTACCGACAAGTTTATGGGCACACTATAATGGACTTGCTTTTGGCCCACATTCCTCCTGTAGGTAGATTTTAAGACTTATGTGGTGCTTGCAAGGTTGAACCCCAAAACATCTGGGGCTAGACTGGCTGCGGAGCACTCTGTGCTCAGACCTCATAAAATGAGATCCAAAGTAAGGAACCGGTCATGCTCAGATGCTACCTTTCAGTTTTCTCTTAGAGTTTTGCTAAAAGGGAGGTCTTGCAATATGTTAGGCAAATTTGCTCCAGACTGGAGGCTTACCTGAAGGTGTAGTTGCATCCTATGTGCGCACAAAAGCCTGTCCTGTGTGTGCAAGGTGTTCCTTATGCAAGCAGGGCCAGAAGAGGATTGTGACTCCAGTTCCCACTTGCAGCAGGGCAGTATCTGTTCACCTACTAAATAGCCGTAGTTTTTGTTACTGATTTCAGCAGGAACTGAAGCAGGGTTGGTGACAGTTTTGTTAAGCCTTTATAAATTGGTGTTAAAGGAAAGCTGTCATGCTCAGTTCAGCTCCTGAAAAGTAAGGGAGAAAGAACTTGGCTAAATTTCAAAGCAGAAATCTGTAAAATAAACTGCTGCAGCCTTTCAGAACTTACCAAGCAAGGTGAAAATGTAACTATTATTGTAAAGTCCTTTTAGTTATAAGAAGCAATTTGATCCATTTCAGAATCGCCACGTTTTAAGAGTATGACTTCTAAGTTCTCGCGTTTCTCAAGGGGGTTTAAGAGGGGTACACAACTGTATTTTATTACAAAATTGTAAACTTGAGTGATGTTTGTCTATAGAAAATAAATTATTTATATCTTTTTGCCTTGGCTAAGCCTTCCTAGCTGCTAAGCCTTTGCTTTGCTTTTGGCAGAAGGGGGACGAAAAGGCACAGAGGAGGGGAAAGAATTGCACCCTTGAACTTACTGGTTAAGTCCATACTGCTTCAGAGATCAGTTCCCTTTTAGATGCTCAGTGTACTGTGTTCTAGACCAAAAGTGTGAGCTGTCGGGCTCCTGTAGTGATGAACCTGGCTCTAATCCTGCTCCTACTGACATCAGTGTCAAACCTTGTGTTGCTTACATGCCATGCTTATGTGATTCAGCCAGCCCCACCTGGTCAAGCTCAGAGCACCCTAGGAGGTGAGTGATGACAGGGAGGTATAATACTTCATCCTGCTTCTGGTCACTGCGAATTTAAAAAGTGTAACAATTAAAATTACCTTAAACCAACAAGAGAAAGTGATTTTGGGAGTAACTTTGCAAACTGACTCTTGCTGGAGAAACCCTGATTTACAGCTTCTTTTTAGACTGGGGGATTACTCTTTGTTTTGCAAAGTACTCAGATTGCGAAGATTAAAATATCCCATAAATGCTGAGTATCACAGAATCACAGAATCCTAGGGGTTGGAAGGGACCTCGAAAGATCATCCAGTCCAACCCCCCTGCCAGAGCAGGGTCACCTACAGTACATCACACAGGAACACATCCAGGCGGGTTTTGAATGTCTCCAGGGAAGGAGACTCCACAACCTCTCTGGGCAGCCTGTTCCAGTGCTCCGTCACTCGCACAGTGAAAAAGTTTTTCCTGATATTCACATGGAACCTCCTGTGCTCCAGTTTGCATCCATTGCCCCTTGTCCTATCATTGGACGTCACTGCAAAAAGCTTGGCTCCATCATCTGACCTTCACCCTTTACATATTTGTAAACATGGATGAGGTCACCCCTCGGTCTCCTTTTCTCCAAGCTAAAGAGACCCAGCTCCCTCAGCCTTTCCTCATAAGGGAGATGTTCCACTCTTTAACATAATTAACATAAATTACACAGAGAAATATTTAATTTATATTTTCCCTCTGAATATCTATAAACATTTGAGAAGAAATGTTTACATTTTCAGAAAAACAGTAGTAACATTTACTTTACCACTTCATTTTCAGAGTGTCCAAGATTTTGAAAGAGGGCACAAATGAATGTTCACAATTTGAAGAGAGCTTCATTTTATTGAAGATAAGTAATAGTTGAATGAAGTGGGCTCATATTGACAGCATCGTACTGGCATATATCTTTTCAAAGACAAATGTATGTTATAGAGGAAGTGTCCCCACATGTCAATGTCTTATAAAGTGTGTTACATTTAGTGAGATAATGGGTCAAGAAAAAAAACCATTGTCATAAATGATAGTAGGCACTTTTTACTGAAATACTGGTAGTTTTACCTTCTTGACATGAATAATTGGATGTGTCATATGTGAAGCTACCTAGAAATAAAATAGAGGTCATAAAATGTAAAGACATGATAGGATGCATTTATAACAGCATAAAACAAACTGGCATTTTAATGTCTCAAGCCAGCCTATTTGCTATTCTTGCCCATTGATCTTGGCTGGAAAAGTTCCGTGCCTAATTTAAACGTGTTTTGGAGATAAAGCCATGTAATGGGAAAGTGATGGGATTTGTTTGTGTTAAAAGTATTCTCTTTTTAACTGTTACAATTCTATCACTGTAACACGATCAGAGGTTGGTTGTTATGTGACCTTACGAAACTTCCCCAGAAGTGTGCCCACGTTCGTAGCAGGTGACTTTCTGTTATAATTTACCTTGACAATTTACTTGCTGGTGATTGTGGGTCAGATTGTTATTCAGTAGGCATGGGAAAAGGTTTAGTGCAGTGCTAGTTCCATGGAATGATTTGAGAGAGTGGGTGTTGGGAAAGAAAGTACAGTTTGAGAGAGTTTGTACATTTAATGCATTCCTTTTGAAGGCCTGTAAAAAGATGGTTGGTAGAGGCCCTGACTCAAAGTACATGCTTAAAATCTCATTAATTTTGATTGGCTTTATAGGCACTTTTAATTACTGGGTTTGAAATGAGATTTGATATGGCATGACAATAAAATAATTAGCTATGACTACCTAACTAAGCATTGAAATGGTATCACCAACACCCCCCCAATTTTTCCAACTACTGCTGAACATAGAACACATGCTTTAAAAAAAAAAGCAACGTTGTCCTGTTTACATAGGATCGTTAGTAATCATGTGTTGGGTGGGCTTTTTTAAAGCACTTCTAAATATCAAAAGAATTGGCAGCATGGTATCTCCCTTGTCACTCTGATTTGCTATGTGTCTTTGGAAATGAGTCCTAAGCTGCAGTGGAGCACTGCAGGTTCTCCAATGCTCTGTGCTCTGCATAGCCTTGGGCAATCAATATGTACCAGGATATTGTAAATCCTTCCCATGAGGGTGTGCTTGTTGTCCTTGTGGAGTTTTAACTCACTCTGTGCAGATATGAAAGTGTATGGGGTAAGAGACATTACCCACTATCTGACTCTTCTTTTCAATTATTGCACAGTTGATGAAATCTCTTAACTAGTGCATTATTTGGCTGCTGTTGTATGCTAGCGTAAAGATGGCAGCTTGTTAATACTCAGCACAATCTTATGTAAGTGGAAATGTTTTGTATCTTCTGTTTTCAATGTGGTTTTACTGAAAATCCTTTTGACTTTTAATTTTGAACTATTCTGGAATGCAATTCTCAAAAGAGAAGTCTCTCAAAATTGAGCAAGTAAAAATTTTCCCATCGCTGTTAATATCGATAATGGTATGATTAAATTAAATGCCAAAATTTGGGGTATAGGTAGAATAAAGGCTGATTTATAGATGGACATCATTACCTTACCTGCATTTAAGAGAAGGGAAATTTACTTTGTAGAGAAAAAGAGAACACTAAGGATAATTAGTCATGAGTCAAGAAAATGTGTTAAGTGATGTCTCTCTTACAGAGAAAGGCTCAGGGAGTTGGGCCTGTTCAGCCCCAAGGAGAGGTGACTGAGAGGGGACCTCATTAATGTGTGTAAATACCTAAAGGGTGAGAGTCGAGAGGATGGAGCCAGGCTCTTCTTGGAGGTGCCAACCAATAATAGACTGAGAGGCAGTGGGCAGAAGCTGATGCACAGGATGTTCCACCTGAACATGAGGAAGAACTTCTCTCCTGTGCGAGTTCCCACACACTGGAACAGGTTGCCCAGAGAGGTTGTGGAGTCTCCCTCACTGGAGATATTCAAGACCTGTCTGGATGCAGTCCTGTGCCATGTGCTCTAGGATGACCCTGCTTAGGCAGGGAGGTTGGACCAGATGACCACTGGGGTCCCTTCCAACCCTATCAATTCTATGACTCTGTTTTACATTGAAAAAACAGTAATAACACAGATAAAGAATGAGGGTTGGAATCAGTGTCTGAGATGAGGTTCAGGATGCAACCTGCAAAGTACTGAACTACTGAGCAGCATTTCTACCATAGCATCATTTAATTAGGGTCTCTTTTTCTGTCTCTGTATATAAGCAACAAAAGTACTGCAAATGCCTAACCTACTACTCACAGGTGATCCCCTCTCTCTTCTGAAATAAGTGATGGTGAAGTTTATATCCATGAGGCTATGTTTTCTTAATGAGAAAAAAACATCAGATAATGAATGGTGCTACAGATTTATTCTAATGTAGATAAACTTTGACTGTTGGATAGAAACATGAGTTCCCATTAAAAACAAAGCTTCATATCAACTTCTTTTTTAGGAAAAAGGAATATCTAAATAAAATGTTCCCCTTTCCAACCAAAAGATAGCTTATACAAGACAGTCTTGCTGCAATTATATCTCAGCTGGAAGGAAAGATGAGTTTATTTTATGTAGCAGGAGGTTCTTAGACATATCAGTCAGTCAGTTACCAGAGTGGTAAATTAAATCTTGAGAGCCAGAGCTCGTTCATCAACACACAATGATATGGAAGTGGCAAGGGGAGAGACGGGCAACTGCATCAGCTCTGAGTGTTTGTGTTCGTGACGGAAAAGTACAAATCACTTCCTTCCCTTCTGCTGCTGTCATGGTCCATCACTTTAGTCCATTTTCACCTTGCTAAGGTATTCTGAATGGGTCTTCCTCCTTTGGCACCTAATTAATCTCTCACAAGCCTGTTCTTGCAGCCTGTCTGCCTGGGATGGTCCATATCTTATGTCAGTGACTCTCAAACAAAATCTTTTTTCCTTTACTTTCATTCCTTTTCCTGTGTTCTTTTACCCCAAGCCCCCTCAAGCAAGTTGAAGACGTTGTTCTCCCCCTGCCTTTGAGGACATACATACATTCTGTTAGTAGAGGAAAATACCACCTTTTCTTCTAGGGGGAACACTGTCACGCTGTGGTATGTCTGTTTTCAAAAATTAGTAGGTGCCCACAAAAATAGACAGCAGGATTTTGATTGTCAGGAACTCATCAGCAACTCCAAGTCCTTACAGCATAACAGGCAAGCAGGAGCTCATTGGTCACTTTTTTAAAATGGCATACCTATACCCAAATGAAAGTATGTGATCTGAGATGAAAAAGGCATAGTCTGTGGTGTAAAATGTTACCATGATGCTGTGAAACAAAAAATTATTTTACTGAAGTTATTTTATTGTCGTATATCAAGTGATCATGAATATCAGATATCTTGTGCACTGAGCTCTAACAGCCACAATACTTTATGACTAGTTTAAAATGAGTCTTTGTGATAAAACAACATATGCAGTCTATGTAACAGATAATACTGAATAGTATTATCTATAATAGAAAAACACAGATTCTGTAAAATGATACCAGTGAAATCTAATATTAATTTGAAATATATTTCTTGGATAATATTTCTACTCAGAAGCAACTTATCTTCCTCCTACAATTTCTTCTGTGGGGACAGGCTTGGTGTTCAGCTCAGTGCAGCATAGGCATTTCAGTCTGGGACATGGAAAGGTGTTAAAATAGGTCTGAGAAGTCACTTTGTTAGATCAGGGGTAGTGTCCATGAAAACCCTTTAGGGATACTGATCTTCTGTGCTGTTGATACAAAAGCTGCAAGAGCTCCAAGAGTCTTCTGGTGGCATACAGGGAGGAAGAAAAAAAAAATCATATCTTTAATTCCCCTTGCTGACAGCTTCCTTAATAAATATTGTAAGAAATTTCAGTTAAGAGCCACCCAGTAATCTAATTTGTAAGCCTCACTGATGTATTCAGCAGCCAGCTCAGAGGAGGTGTGTTTCTACTGTCAGAATCACATGAGCAGGGAATAAAATTCTGAGCTTTCACTGAAAGCTGTAATAATTTATGATGAGTTGTTGGCTTTTATTTTTTCGTACTATTTTTGACTCCTCTGAACAAAGAGGGTAGAACTACTACTGACTTGACATTGATTGGGTTTTTCCATAGTATGCTCACCTACATGTATGTTTACACAGAATATAACAATACAAACACTGCAAATTCAAGAACTTTCATGTATATCTAAAGAAGTCATAAACTGAAATTCTTATCAGCGTGGGTGACTCTTGTATTGCAGCCATAATGGGTGGTGAATGTCAGTTTGTTTCAATTATCTCCCATTTTGACTTGCTGGTGTAGAAGTTAAGTTTTTGCCGTTCTATTCAGTTTGAATAATCCCAGATTTGTTTGTTACCTTCTGTGTTGACCTGGTGAGGCATCCTTAGGCTTTTCCTTCTCACCAAGGAAATGGTGCTTTCCCCACCCTACCTTTTAATCCGTGTTCCTTTAAAATTCCACACAAAATAAGGTTTTTGAGGATACATTCAGGATTCATAAAGTGGTGCTTTCATTTTTGCTTCATACAATTCTATCCTTTAAAACTCTGTTATCTGTTTCCTCATACCTTCCCACTGCAGCCTTCATTACTGGGAAGCAAACACTAACTGGTTTGTTTGGTTTTTTATTTTCTCTGTGGTGTAGTGCTCGGGTGATGAATAGCTGCCAGCATTCTTTTTTCTAAAGAGTAGGTAGGAAAGATGCATGTAATAAATTTACCTAAACTTGTCTGGTTCTTATTATCCTGAATGGCAAGTGCTGTATTTCTGTTACTTTCTTTTACAGTGAGAGATGAAGATATACAATGCATGGCCATGAAGATTCAGCCAATAGCACTGAGTTTCTTCTGTTCTCCAACACGGTTCTCACTAGCTTTGCTGACAAGACATCATCTCTCTGGGATGCCAGAATCGTAAGTGGACTTTTTCTTGGTCTTTCTTGAATTCAAGCAAAGTGATTGCATTTATGGTGTGGGAAAAATGAAAGCCAGTGTAAAATCAAAGTAGAAATTAAGGGTGATGTGGCAATAGAATATTCACTAACACAGCTGTTACCTGGTGACCAAAAATATTACCATGTAACATTTCCTTGACTTCTGAAATGGCTGAGTCCTCACAGCACAACAAATGGACATGTGCTGAGATCACAGAATAAACAGGTAGGCTTAATTAGGTGGCGGTGGTTATAGCAACTGATGGTCTGGGTCTGGAAGACTGCATTGCTGCGCACTGTGCTGCATCAGTTCAATAGAGCAGCTGAAGGTCAGTTTTGTCGGGCTCCTTTTGTAAGTGCTGGCATGTGCTTTATGTTATGTGCAAAGGAGATGGGGAAAAATGCCATAGGAGAAACACAAGATGCATGAAAAACTAATACACTTATTCTTCCTCTAAAAAGGATTTCCCCCCATCAGAACTTACTGCTGACTCCTCATGGAATAGGTATTATTTTATCCATAATATGTCACTGTAGGTAGTGTCAGAAATTCTGCATCTCTTTCTTTATTCTTCTTTGCCTTCATTCTTTGGTAGAGGTATAAATGGATTTAGTACATTGTAGAGTGTATTTGTCCCTGCTGCTTTGCAGTTATGTAAATCCTGTTCAAGTAGAATACAAGAACAAGGCAAGAGGATTTTTTTTTCTCTTTCATCAGAAAATTCAATAATTATTCCTTTTGTTGTGTTATTTCTTATAACGTAACTCCTGAAATTCTCAAGTTGTTACTTCAGTTAGTATTATGGTCACTTTGCATTTCTCAAACAGTGTCAAGGTACAAGTTTCCAGCCCAGAATGCTGAAAGTTGGATTCGTGGAAGCGATTTGAGAGGAAGAAGGCAAAGAGCTATTGCTCTGTGTTAATAGATATTGTCATCAGAGATATATAAACATAGGATAAGAAAAACTGACATGAAAATGACAGTGAAATATTTGAGATGCTCATTAGGCAATTTCTATTTATGGATCATAGAAGCAAACCAAATAGACGGTCATTTAATAATAATCCCGAGCACAAAGCACAACAAGTTTAAACGAAGCCAGTCAAGACTCATTATTCTTAAATGTGTTGGTTTGTAAGAACATTTGATATCCGAATATGAATAATTCAAAAAGAGAAAAAAAAAGAATTCAAAAACCCAGTGGAAAAATATATTTCTGCTTTGTTTTGTTTTCAATAAATCCTGCAAGGAACTTTATCTTGCAAATGTCTCAGTAATCTCCTGTTCAAAGCAAATTAATAGAATTATAAAAGAGTTTTTCTTTGATAAACTTGTGGGAAAAGCCTGCTCAGTTTTCATTCAGCAACTCTGTTTTTCAGCTTTGTTAAGATAGCAAAGACTTTTTTGCAGAAAGAAAACATTGTATATGTAATGTTGTTGTGTATTTATTCTGTTGAATTGTTTACCTATTCAGTGGGAAATCTTGCAGATTTCAGATATGTGCCCACATTGAAATGTCACTTAAGTGGTGAAATCATGGTGAAGGTGCTAAATACTGAATTATATTAAATTCTTCCTCCATAAAGAAAATGAATTATTTTCTCCCATTAATTTAGAACAGAATATTTTCTCACCTTTGTGAGATCAATTAGCATTAAGGAGTACATTTAAGATAATTTTAATGAAACATGAAAATCATACTCTAGTTTGTTTTCTCATAAATTAGATTCATATTATTAATCACATCTTGCTCTTCAATTATTAACTTTAGTCAGCTCTTTAATAATGAAGATAATGGATGCAGAGAACTGCAAGTCAAAGCAGTGTAAGTTGAATGGACAATGAGCTCTGGATTTGAGGCAGAATGCAACATAAATCTTTATAATTACTAAGAGAAGCTATAATATATATATATATTATATATATAAATATATAAAGCCTTTGGACTTCAGGAATACATGACATTACTTGTCTCTTTTTTCCTTCCTTTTATATTTTTCTTCCCTTGACAACATGGGGTCAGATCTAATGGTTAAAAAAATCTACAGCACATTGACTGTCATTTTAAACCTAAGATATGTCACCTATAGGGAAATGAGAGCACAGAAGGATGAATAATATTTAGATGATTGTGGCCTTTCCAAACATTTTGGGAGAAAATACAGGGCTGGTGTTGGATTTGGAGAGGAACCATCCTCATGCTGTGCCAGACTCCCAGTAGATTAGATGTATGAGATTGAAGCTGCAATTCATTGGTAGGAATTCCTTGCCAGTAAAGCTGATGGCTCTTGTGCCAAGACAAGCTGCTGAATTTATTTCTCTTTATGCCAGTTTCATAGAAAGACAAGCATATTCTGGCTTTTCACCAGGATATTTTCTTGCTGATGCATCAGAGTGAGCATCTGTACTCATGAATTGCAAAGCGTGTCCAATGATAAATGTGAGAGGTGCAAAAGAACGTGTGACCCCAAGAGTACAGTTCACCTGCCTGGGTTAATTCTTCTCATGATAAGCAGCCTGTCACTCACCTGCATCTCCCATGTTCTGGTGAGTTGTTCCTTGAGGCTAGTCAGATTTGTCTGGATAACATTTGAGCCAAGCTGAATCTTTGCTCTTTCTCAGACAGATAAAATGCCAAATATTTATACACTGAAATAATTAAATGGGGGGGGGAGGGAGGAAGTACTCACATTTTTCATTCCACATGTTTGAAACTTATTGATTTAGTAACTATCTCATCTGCTTTCTGATTTTTGAAATGTCAGGTTCTATAACTGAGTATTTCACTTTTGTGCAATCCCTGTCGTTTAGGAGGCAGCATTCAGTTTTAATGCCCTAAGTAATGCGTCTGACAAGGATTTGGGAAGACTTGTGTCTGTACTTAACTGGACAGTCCCATTCACATCAGTGATACTATTCTTGTGAATGAAGTTTAGCACATGCACAGCTCTGTAAAAGTTAGAGTCATACAAGGATCTATTTTTCTATTTGATTTTGTGAAATACTAAGCATTTGAGATACTGTTTGATAATTGTTGTCCATTTTGGTCTGTACTGATCACTGATATTCAAGTGCTTGTACAGGTTGTTTCAAAAAGATGGACCCAATTTCAATTGAAGGTCCATTTAAAATGGGTCAATCTTTTTGAAACACCCTATAGTTTAATTTTTTTGATTACCCAGGATATATTCATACTTTATGCAATGTTGCCTAGTGATTTAAGACAAGCCCTATTTTTCTGCATTCTTTTTGTAGAAGTCTGCTGGCATATAACACAAATGAAAGGATCCCATTCCCATCCCTCTGTCAAACCAATATCCCTGCCATCGAGACAGGAAGGCATCAGGCACGTCAGCTTTTTACTGTTTGGGTCAGAGATGACTTAAATAGATGATTTAAAGAACAGTGACTAGATGCAAGTTCTAGCTTTGTGTATCAAATTTTACCATTGACCGTAATTTGTGGGCTGAACAGCACAATCAAAAGTTAGAAGATCCGAGGTAGCGTAGCCTTTGATGAACAATGCAGGCACCAATCTCAGAGTAAAAAGGAAAAAACGGAATGAGATTGTCCAAAACCCTGCCTTAACAGCAGCAAATAGCTCCCAGTAATGATAACTCATTCTCATCGAGCCAGAACCTGCCTGTGGCCGTCATGCTTCTCAAAGACTGCTGTAAATTTTACCCCTGCCCCAAGGCGAGGGAGGGGAGTAGAAATAAGGCAGAGCCTCTTTTCAGGCTCATGCAAGGGTATCTCTTCATGGGTGTGAAGAAATTAGTTCTCTCTTAGCCCCTGGAAATGGTTCATGAGTGTGGTACAGCCACATGTTATACAGTAGGCCAGGCTGGAATTTTAGAGCCACATTATACTCAGGGAAAGACATTAGGAAGAAGTAGTAAGTGAAAAGAGAGAGAGGCAGATGGGTGTTCCTTTAGGGCAGGGTTTTTTTTTATTTAAATGTGACACTGAATAAAAAAGTGTCTTATGTACAGCCCTTTCCTAAGCTTTATCTCCTAATAAATTGAGGCTTCTATACTCATGATGCCTGCTTATCATTTTCTGCTAACGGCTTTTGAACGTTAGCAAGGTTTGATAGAGTTTTAAGTTTTCATGCAATTAGGTCTCTGGACAATAGCAGGGAAATCCAACCAACCGAACACCCCATCTGGTCAGAGAAAGGGCAGTGGGTGCTCAGCCCTGCCCTCGGGCACCACCTTTCCTGTGATCCCCAGCAACCCTGCCACCCTTCTACCAAGTGTCTACAGGTGGTGGTGGTAAGATGGGACTGCCTGGGACTTTTCTTTCTTGGCTTTCCATGATCTACCCCACAGACTTTTAGATCCTGAAATGATCTGTCTGTGAGTTCAAGGAAATAGCAGAGTAAATCTCCAAAAATTTGGGGTGATGTAATTTGTGTGTTTGCGGTCTTGTAGAAGGCATCTGATTTAAGGCGTGCAGATCACTTCGGGACAGGGCTGTTTAAAAGGGCTTTTCACGCTGTGTCCTACCAGAGAATAAAGACTTACCTCAATTTTTGGGCTCTCTGCTAAGGTTGCCAGCTCTGGTGTGGCATTTTAATGATGAGGGCTTAGCTGCTTGTGTGTTTCATATGGATGAAGAATAATTACAATGATGCTGAAGTAAGCTCCAGTCTTGCGATTTTTTTCCTTCACAATGCAGCCCATTTTCCCCAACCATGTGATGTCTATGGCATGGGACAACCTTGCTGTGGTTCCACTTGATTGTACCTGAAAGCTAGTTAACTCTTACTTGATTTAATTCAGTGTAATTGTTCCAAACTAGTAATTTCCTTAGATAACATTTTCTTTCTTCTAATGAAATTATCTTTTAGACCACTTATTTTTCAGTGTTGATTTTGTCCGAATTTAGTATTTTTCAAATTAGCAATTCCCTTAAATAACCTGTTCTGGTTTTGTTTCTTCTAATGAAATATAAATAGTCTTTTAGATTACTTGTTTTTCAACCTGGATTTTGTCGTAACATTTTGTCAGTAGCTTTGAAGTATGTGGGAACACCCAGTTCTTTGTAGGGATGCTGCCTACCTATGGTGGGGGCTTTTATGCCTGTGTTCATTTGGAGTGGTCATTTCCAAGGCAAATTCAGGAAAAATGTCAGAGTATTTAAGGATCCGGCGTATGAGACAGGCACAGAGCAGCCAAGGGGAGTTATTTTGAAAGCCGATCTGGTCTTCTTTACATTTCTTGGCCTAGTCCAGTTGATTTATCCCTGAGTAAACTCCTAAGGCACAAAATTATCAGTCAGAATATCCTTAGGGTATTGGATTTGTCAGTTTTATTTGAACCTGTTTGAACTCCTAAGGAATGAATTCAAGAGCTGAGTGGATAGACAGGATGGGTTGTTTAAAAAATCTTTGACAGGCAAGTTTATGGTTTAAGTCAATCCTCTTCAAAAGTAGGTCAGAGATTGAAGTTGTCAGTATTGGAGACGAAGAGTTCTTCCATGCAAACTTGGAATCTCTTAGTGTAATTGAATTATTTTGCTGTAAATAAGGGACACGCAAGGATAAACCCAGTTCCCGGCATGAACTGTAACAAATTTTGTGTTCTTGATTCTGTTCTATGCATTTGTAAATAATGGGTTCATATTTTAAAACTCCCTGTCTTAATATGAAAAGGAATTTGAGTTGGGTTCATATTTTAAAACTCCCTGTCTTAATATGAAAAGGAATTTGAGTCACGGTAAAATATGAAATCAAGAACAAATAGCTGTGAATACAGATTATGTTTTCTCCAAGAAGTAATACTGCAAAAGACAAAAGTAAAACTTGAAGAGGTTTATGTTAAATCTGTTTGGGACTCTTTCCTACAGGCTTAGGGATAATTTTTTCAAAATCAAAAGTATGGCTGAGGAAAAATATCTTGAATTTTTTCCAATCTTGAAAAATAATCAGGGAAAAAAGCTTGATATGGTCACCGTTATTTTTAAAAATGCTACACTCTGACTTCCTTCCAAAACAACTTCTGTGGAGAAAGGTGGATTATAATAAAATACTTCAAATAAGTATAGTGTATAACTATACGTATAACTCTGCAATTTGGATCAGTTGACCCAGATGCAAGCAAGAAAGTATCCTATGTTCTTGTTTTGCTGTATGGGTTTTTTCTTCCTGAGAGGCAGGAAAACCATTGCCCTTCAAACTGCATTTGGCTCCTGTCCCCAGGATAGCCCTCGGACTGGAGAGCTAGTCTTTCATTTGCCCTGCTCTTACTGACTCATCCCTCCTTTTTCTTGCCTTGCTGACTTTGCTCCCAAATCAGACCATTAAATCCAAAGTTTAACAAACTGTATAATCAGTTGATCTCAAGGGCCTTTTTCCCTGTTAAACTAGGTTTAAATTAGACTGTAAACATTTTAGGTCAGACAAGTTACCTTGTTCTGCAAAGCTCCAGGTGAATTAGTGGCTCTTAAGAGGTTATAATTATTGTTTTATTAAGCTGTTCCTGCTCATTGACATGCTTGGACCTGTCCACTGGATGTAGAGTCCTTTTGCCAGTGGGAAGGCAGCCCCTTTTTCCTCTCGTCTCCACAATGCAAAAAAGCTACGTTCTTACTTCATTTCAAGGAGAAGTCTTTGAGGAGACAAGACAGTTGATGTTAAAGCTTAATATCCAGCTTGACTCCTAATTCATGTGAAATGTATAAATGATTTTATCTTGGCAGTGATATAGTTATTTAGTTAAAGTAGCACCTTTTCATCACGATGTTCGCAGTTATTTAAGCTGCTACCAGAGAAGAGAGCAACAAGGTCCTCTGCATCTGCATGCTTTCGTTCTGCACAGTTGTGGTTTCCCCAGGGGGTCTGCCTGAGTTTCCTCCTGTAGCTAAAAGTTTGCACCCTTCAGGCACGGCTTCTTGCAGCACAGCCTGGCCTGGTTTTAACTTATTGTATGTCTTAGAGTGAGTCTCGGCTCCTTTCTTGTATCGTTGCCCTTCCCATGGTCAGAGCTGACCTCTAATCCTTCCCTAGCAAGCTATAGGCCTTTCAATTCCTGTTGCTGCCAAGCTCACAAGCCTCCCAGCACACCTGATTGCCCACCTCCCTCCTTCCCTCCCTCCTGGCGGGTCCCTGCGGCCACCCTTCTGCAAGGTTTTGTGCCTTTCACCCAAGTGTCTGTTCAAGTTTAAGGCTCCCTTTCACCCGTGTGCTGTTTTTCCCTCACATTCCCCACGATGGTCCCCCCTAATCCGATGGTAGGTGATGGGGAGGTGTTTGGGCCCAGTGTGTCTCAGCAGCCTGCCAGCAAGGAGGGTGCTTTGGAATGATGTAGCCATGTGAACCCCACGCCTGTAATTACAAATGAGGGCCATCCATATTGCAGGCAGCAGGCTGTGCGATTCACAGCTCCACTGACACATCCCTGTGATGTATTGCTGGCATCAATGTGTTGGAAACCTGCAAGGGCAGGCAGAGAGGCAAGAGTGGGATGGAGGAGGGGATTAATTCACTGCTGATTGAATCAGATTTCATCAGCTGCAAAATTAGAGTGGATCAGTTTTCAGTTGCTGCTGGTTATCTTAGAATATTAGCGGTAATTAGAGAGCAATAAATAGATGAATGTAAAATATTTTAAGTTCTAGCCAGGGGAAGAGCCTGGCGATAGATTTCAATAAGCACTTAGCTGGCATGGCTCCTGGCGTGCCTGTCATGGGCTAGACAGTTGCTCTATCACCTGAACCTACCCAGGAAGGGGAATCGGGAAAAGGAAAGGAGTCCTGTGGGTTGAAATGAAAACAGATTTAACAGAATAATAATAACGATCTAATATTGCCCCCAATGCTAATATAAGATACAAAGTTATACTCGGCTTCAGACAGCAATGGCGAGCTGAGTGCTTCCAGCAGTGAGGGCTGAGTGCCAACGCTGCGAGCACACAGCTCCAGCGGCCATCTCAGCAAGTGGAGGAGCAGCCTCAGGCGTGGTACGACTGGTGAGTCAGATGGGACCCTCTGGAAGGTAGACATGGTAGAAGCCCCCCCAGAACCTCACAATTTCTCAGTGTACAGTGAGAGTGACGTTCATGGTATGGAATAGTTGCGCTGGGCAGTTTGGGTCAGCTGCCCTGGGCTTTGCCCCTCCTGGTCCACTGCACCTGCGTGGCTCAAAACTACCCTTGACCTAGGCCACTACGGAAAGCTGCACACCAGAGCATCTTATCTCTTTTGTTCTCACAGAACTGGTCTCTGCAGTTTCTTAAAACTACAGTTTCTCTGAACAGAAAAAAATATTTTAGAATTCTGTCCCAGCAAAACAAGGACAGTGCCATGCGGGGAGTGGGCTCTGTTGGAGTGTGCAGTGTAGTGGCGTTTGGCTGCCACTGATTGTTTAGAAATGAAGTGAGAGAAGTATTCCTGTCTGGGCAGCAAATAGATTGACCTGAATCTGAACTTCTTACCAGCTGCCTGTGTATATCTAGAATGTGTGTGAAGGATGTATTGCAGTAAGGATGAATTTAATTTTTATGTTGCCAATGTCACTTTGAAACAAAATGGGAGTAAAGTTCTTTCAAAGGCTATGGGAAAGGCCTGACTGCAGAATAACATTTGCATTGACTTCTTGGTCCTAAAACTCTAATTAAATTATTGATTATGAAGCTGACTGCTTTCTTAATAGTTCCTAATGCAATAATTAAAGCAAAGTAAGTAATTAAAAATGAAAAGATCAGTCCACAAGTACAATCTTCAAAAGGTCATTTTGAACTTAATCGCTTTTTTGAAAGAGGCAAGAATCAAACAAATGAGTCATTAGTAAAAGAGCAATTTAGTGTGTGTATGTGTGTGATAATGTTCCTACCAGATTACCACTGGCCACACAATACCTAAATTAATTAAAAATAATAGCTAAAATTACTTAGTTGATATTATATTAACATCTCTCTTCCCAGACCAGGCCTCTGTTGTGTGAGGTGCAGTGGAAGTTAGGTAGTCATAGCAGGCTTCTGCTTGGACAGCCAAGGCAGAAGCCAGAAGCTTCAGCCAAAAAGAGCACAAAATTTCAGTGAAACTATTATGTTATTATTTAATGTCATAAACAATGCTTTGTACTACACAGACCGTTTCTAGCAACTTTTTTACAGGCACAAGAAGTAAAGGGACCGTTTTAGAGGTCAGTCAGGTTGGTCCATGGATGTTTATAGGTGTGAAAGGTAGCAGGGGGGAGAGCACAAAGGTGTTTGCCAGAACATTTTCGAAACATTTTCGAAAGACCACTTAACACCTTTACCTTTGACAGAGCAGAAGTGAGAGGTGACACTGAAGGATTTCAGAACTGATAGAAAGGTTGGAATCTACAAGCAAAAAATAGTCACTTGTAAACAAGATACACAGCCAGGCAGTGTTTCCCTTCCCTTGAATGGAGAATACTGAGTTTTGTACTGATCGTGTCCTGTGCTGCAGGCTTTTCACAAGGTGCTCCTGATGTTATATGAAGTAAAATCAGTCACAGCTTTTGCATCATCTCTGAATGTAGCTATCATGTCCTGACAAGCCAGGGAAGGAAACACATTTGAGATGAAAGCTCTATGACAAATACTTTACCCTCTGCCACAGATCTTTCAGTATAAAATGCCTGGCTTACCTATCACTGCAAAAGCAGCTGGTTGGTGCAATAGTTCACAGCTATGAAGTCAGCCTGTTCTAGAGCCTGTTATAAATGTATCACCATTAGCTTGCACATGCTAATTGGAAACAGCCAAACTTCCAAGCATGGATGTGGAAATTTGCTAAGCAAACACCTGCTGTAGTCAGCACCTCCTGTGCCTGGAGAACATGCGTGTTCCTGTACATGGGGAAATTCATTCAACTGTGGGAGACAGATTTCAGATAAGCATCTACATCAAAGTAAGATATGTCAGGGGTATCTAGGAGTCGTCTAATATTATGAGCTTTATAAGACATTTGGGGAACTGAGCTCCCATGAATAGTTACCCTCACAGAATCACAGAATCACAGAATCTAAGGGGATGGAAGGGACCTCGAAAGATCATCTAGTCCACCCCCCCTGCCAGAGCAGGGTCACCTAGAGTACATCACACAGGAACGCATCCAGGCGGGTTTTGAATATCTCCAGTGAAGGAGACTCCACAACCTCCCTGGGCAGCCTGTTCCAGTGCTCTGTCACTCTCACAGTGAAAAAGTTTTTCCTGATATTTACATGGAACCTCCTATGCTCCAGTTTACAACCATTGCCCCTTGTCCTATCATTAGTAATTACTGACAAAAGCCTGGCTCCATCATCCTGACACTCACCCTGCACAGCAACTATGAATGCTTTCTCTAGACAGTAATTGTCGTGCTTGCTGCAGCTAGATTCTGCTTCAGCACATTTGCTCAGAACCAAATCCTATTCTTGATGAGGCAGTGGGGGTAAAAAATTACCATGCCTTTCAAGGTCATACGAGAAACAGATACATCTGTTAGTCTGTTAAGCTAAAGGCATTGCACCTCAAATGTTATCTTCCTTTCCACAATTAATTGTGGAATCTTCTCACATATTAATTGAGGGAAGCAGATTGTAGATGTGAACTTCTTATAAAAAGGTCGTCATAGCGGATCAGCATGTCTGCCTCTCCACCTGCACACCTACAATGCTCTACCACATTATGCTCAAGAAAAGGAGTGGGTAGTTTGCTATCTCTCCTTTTATCTGGACTCCCCATGAGCTGTTGATATGCTACTAAGTACAGAGCTGCTGTTCTGTCAGATTGAAGTAAGGTGTCTGGAAACACTTCTCTACACCGAGTATGCTGTGACAGGTTTTTACTTTTCAAATTCAAAGATTGCACTAGATTGCCTCGTCCAAGCCTGAGCTGTTATGGATCAAACCATGTATTCCACTGTTCCTTCCCAGGCATAGCTGTAAGAACTTAAGTTTCAGAAGCCTGAAGACATGGTGACTGTGGCTACACATTCTCAAAAAGATCTATTAAAAACTAAACAAACCTGAAACTTTACAAATCAGTTTCCTTTCTACTATCAGTAATGTTGTAAGGTAAGAAATATATTTTCAATAAATAGTTTTCCAGTTTGGTAAATACTGAATCAAAATGTTCGTGGTGAATCAACCTGTTTCTTTGTATAGATTATCCCCTTCTAACTGCTACTGCTTGTGTACAGATTCGTTCCCATTCTGGTTCCCCACAGCCTCAGTGGGTGGCTTCTTTAGACTTTCTGCTCACAGGTCCTTTTTGTAACAGCAAAAAGAGATAATGTCTGGGAAACGGCTTGAACTGGAAAGCAGACAGACCTTTGGGATGACTTCAGCTGTGTTCAAAAAACTGGAATTTCAGAGCTTGCAAGATATTTGCTTTAAAAATATTTTCTTGCTTCTTTGAGAGATCTTAAATAGTCAATTTTAAGTGTCATCTGCAAAATAGCTGAGGGTCCAAGTTTTGAAGGAAAAGCTGAAGGTTGTCAATTTGGTTTTGAATAGGATGTCCCACACAGCATTGATGGATAGTGGAAGTTTGCAGTGGTAATTTGTAATTCAAACATTTCCCATATGATAGAATTTTTGTAGTACATATTTAATGTACAGGGAACTGCCAGGCAGACACAGTTTTAAAACAGTTTTATGCTTCGATACCCCCAAGGCAACAGCACGGAGAGGTGGTGTTCACATTTTATGGCCCGGGGCCAAAATGCAACACTTTGATTATAATTGAATTCAGCTTCCACGTTTATAACCATGGTAAATAGTTGAAGACATTTTATGTTAAGAGACAGCATGGTTGTTCCAACGTGAAACTGATATGAAATTTGGGAGGTAGTTCTCTTCCTCACACAGCCAGGAATTTGCTTTTCCATCTCCCCTTTCACCCTTTCTTGTTGATGTAGACTGCAGCATAGGGCTTGAAAAAAAAAACACATTAAAAAGCGAGAGTCTTGCCATCTCACAGTGTGCTGTACTAATAACCTACAGATGATTCAGCTGAGGTCCTAACATATGAATGTACTCAATTCTCTCTTTCTGAAATATTTTTCTTTTCTCAAGTCTTTTGGATTATTTTGTAGAAAGGATTAAATTGATGCAAGTGAGAGATCTGGTTGCCAAAATGGTGGAAAATTAATGAAAAATATGACAGTTGTCCTGAGAAGGAGCTTCAGGTGTTGTACAATATTGATGTGGACATTGGGAGACATTAGCATGGGCTATTGGAGAGGCAAGACCTAATTTGTGTTATATAGTTCTATTTAAAATTGCTCCAGTGACTACCATGATGGGATTTCATATTGCCTCTAGAAATAGGAGTGCATGTTCTTTTGTTGTCTTGCAGATGAGGTAATGTGACGGCGTTGTAATTGTGAAATTGTCCAAACTAGTAGTGACTCACTTTGTGGAGAACTGTCTGTTCTGGTGTCCTGAGAACCCCAACTGTCCCCACTCAGTAGCAATGAGTACAATGCTAATTACATGCTGTAATTTATGTGAAGCAATGAAGAGATCTGTCTCTGTCACCCTGCCAGCCTGGACTTTGCTAACAGCAGGACAATATTCCAATCAGTGGTGTGAATTGCTGTGTCCTTCTAGTTAACATCCAGGTATTCTTGCATCCCAACATTTGCCCAGGCTCTTCACCTGCAGACAAGCTTCTCCTCGGAGTGCCATGGGATCGCTTACAGAATTTTCTGTGTGTTTTCTCCTCCTGTGTTTAATGGTATCTCCTTTGTTTCATTAGAACAATTTGGCATCCCTCAAGGGTGCACATCTATCAAAGCAGTCAGCACGCAATTCCTCATCCCTACCATAAATCCCAGTCACACACTATCCAATGCCAAATCCAATCCTGAGTGCACTAATCCCTTCACAAATGCTATGTTTGGATGCTTTGTGTCCTGCTTTCCTGGCAGGCTCAGGTCCACCAGCGTCTTTTCAGGTGTGTGGTCTCAGAGCCCCTCTTGATTGTGAGGTGATTTCAGAGCTAGTGCAGAAAAAACAGCTTCAGCAGCGGCATTGTTGTCTTTCAAGTTCAGACTTCTGGCAATAGTTTGCTGCAGCATTACTAAAATTAATTGTTTCAGGACCTTAAGTGTCCTGGCACAAACACAGGAGGAATGAGACACTGCCAAAAAGGTACCACCAGTTGATCCCCTGAGAACTGACTGTTCCTGCATCACTCCGCGTGGTTTTCAGGACAGAAAGGATTTACCGGGAAGCACTGGTTTTACAGTTTATTTAGCTTTCCATTTTCTCTAAAAATAAATCTGTGATTATTGCATTCCTGCTCTTCCTCTTTTGTGGCTCGAGCCCAGCTTCTCTGCCTGCAAGTGGGTTTCAGGCCAGAGCTTTGCAAATGATAGTATTTTGCATGCCAGTCCCTTACTCAGCTCCCCTCTCTCTCCTCAAAAATGTTTTCCAGAGAAGCAATAATCTTTCAGAAAGAAGACATTTGTCCCATGCAAATTGGAAACACTGGGACAAAACTGATAGGCAAGAAGCAAAATTTAGCAATGTGACAAAGCATAATCTTCCTCTGTTGGTGACCAGAATAAGTATCAATGGTCCAATTTTCCACTGTGAAGAGGCTCGCACAAAGGGAGGTACTTGGTGGTCTATGCTGATAAGAGTGGCCACAGTCCTACTTTTTATTTAAACCTCTCCTATTTTATACAAGGTTTGTGCATAAGCAACCTTCTTTAGCAAAAAGCCACAGAAGAGCAGGAGTGGTCAGGACTAGAGCAAGGCCAGGTGGGACCCTCTTCATGTTGCACTCCAAGATCTACCCCAACGCTGCTGGCAAACCCAACCATTTTACAAGCTCCAGTAATGGGATGCAACTGGTTTTACCGGTTGAGATGGAACGCTAGAAAGCTGAGTCTGGGACTCGATACTTTTTGTGCCTCTGCAAGGATGCAGCCACTTGACAAATGCCCTTGTGTTAACTCCACTTGCCACTTATTTTGAAGTTTATAATTGTGACAACTACAGACTTTTGTAATTTTTCTTTTGTTTTCCTTCTGTGTCACACAGCTTATATTTTAGCCATGATCCTAAGCATCTTGGTCCTGGGCATTGTTCTCTCTCATTTGGTTAAGAAATTAAGAGACATGTCCTCACTGTCCCGGCAGCTTGGTAGGCGTGTTCTCCCACCATCCCCCAGATTGTTCTCGTGGCTCTCCAGCAGTGGCACCAACACAGACAAGGGCTATGGGATAACTTAAAGTCAGACCTTGTCACATAAGAAACTTGGGGCCTAAGTATTTTATTTTCCACAGTGAAAGTGTTAATAGGCTTCAGTCATATTTGTATGAGAATAAATTTGAATTTAAAAAAATGTCAAGTTCATAGGAAACAGGGTAGGAAATGCAAGATGTTTTGAGGAAAACAAAAACAAGCAATCCCAAAGTTTTATCCTGGGAAAAACCATGTAGCATGTTTGAATAATTTTGGTTTAGGGGAGGATTTTTTGGTGAATTTGCTTCCTTCTAAAATCTTTCCTTTCCAAATCTGAAAAATGGATTTTGCAAGATCTTCTATAGATTTGCAGACTATTTGCGTTCTTGGTTCCCTTTTAATCATGTTATTAAAAATTAGCCCAGTGTCAGTTCCTCTCTGAATAATGCAGAGCCTCATGTCTCAAATTCCCCCTCTTCACAGACAGCAGCAGACATGACCCATGATGATGAAGTTCAGCTGGATTCCATTGACCATAGGTAGGGAGAGGGCTGCCATTCCCCCGCGGGGCACTGCCTTGCTGGGGCTGGCTGAGGACACCCCGCAGCTGATCAACCTTTAGGGCACACATGCACTCCTCTCCCATACGGAATTTCTGAGACCTGACATCAGGGCACATAACATCTTTGGAGCTCGAGGGCTTTATTTTAGAAGAATAATTATTTTGCTTTAAATAGAGCAGCTTAGCTCTGGCTAACACTGACGTTTTTCTTTTTTAGTTCATGACACTTTTGTTATTAATTTTTATTATTTTTTTTTAATCCAGAAATTATTGTTTCTCTGGAGAAAAATTGAACATATCGTAATCAATAATTTATTTTTAATTTAGATCCTAATGTTTCCAGTAGAGTGTGACTTGCTATAAATGGGAGTTAAACAATTGTTGAACACATACCTGCAAGTTAAAATTGTGTGTCTACACTGTGGGAGGAGTATGTGTGCACACTTTTAGTAGACGTATTTTACTCTCTCAGAAACAATAATTAGTAGTCAAGAGTAAATAGTTGTATTAAGCCTAAAATGATGAAGACGACATTATTCAACACTGCACAAAAACTAAAAAACCAGTAGTGTCTACTAGTGTAATGTTCAAAAATGCATTGGTTTTGTGGTCACAGCCCATAACTGCCTGCTATTTGACTTAGGTGTGTCACTTTTGAAAAGTTTAGTTATTAAAAAAATTAATGAAGCAACATATATTACCAGTCTCACTCAACATTAGCGAGTGGATTGCATTTCCTAATTAGCATGTAAGGAAATGGATAATAAAGCTTTTCCCTAAAAATATGTATTGTCAATTTTCACACCTTTATTCCAAATTTTCTCATTTTTAGCCTGTCAAAATGAAATAAATGTCTGTTGGGGGGTATGAAAAAAGTAATTACTTTCTTTCTCCTTTAACTTTCTCTTAATTAACTTTTAATGTATGCTGTTACTCAGGGAGCATCCCTTAATACTAAATGTGTCTAAAACAGAAAAGACAGATTTAAATGATTCAGATAAACATCTGCCTAACGTGGAGGCATAAAATTACAGATTCAGAAAAACAGTGACTCAATGACAGCATTCACAGGCAAAAAAAAAAAATTGTTTTCCTTTTCTATAAATCTTCTTCTCTTGTGTCTATGAGCTTAGAGGAAATGATTAAGCCTTCAGGTGCAGGTAATATGGATTGCAAATAGTGCCTAATAATAAAAGCTTTCTGAGTATCACCAAATTGCTCTATAAGCATCACCAAATTACCAAAGATTTGGAAGGACCTGTTCTTTCTGGTATAAAATTCAATGTTTTGACTTGTTCTAGAGCAGCCCTCAATTTAAGACAAGAAATGGAAAAAGAGTTGCAGTTTCTATCCATAGTTTCTGCTTACCTGACTATATAACACTAATCCATACCAGTGTTAAATAATTCTCTTTAGATTAATTCCATCTTAGAAATTTAGAACAATCTTCTAAAGTAATGTGCAATAACAGTGTATTAAGATAATTGCCTGCTATTTATTTTCAGCAATATTCAACTGTCAGAAATGGCATAATAAAAAAAAAAAATTGTCAAAATATCAAGATTTCCAAGAGTTGAATCAATGGACTAAACACAATTACTGTTGTAGAGAGTTTTTCAAATAATGATAAGCTTTAAGGATGTGTTGCAAACCTGAAGACAAAATCTCTTACCATTGTTTGAAAATTATCTGATGAAAGATAATTTCATCATAAAATCCTGATTGACCAACATACTTCTCTGGAAACATCTTTATTTTACAAACTTGTCTTATATACTAGGCAGCATCCCAGTGAACATTTTCTTCATCCTCTGGTGGGGAGCAGGGGGGGGTTCAGTGCCAGGCCCCCCCCCCAGAAGAGCTCCTGAGGTGGGCAGAGCACAGAGCTCGCAGCCTGTAGCGCCTGACATGGTCTGTGCAGAAGAGCTGCTCTGCTGCTGAAGAGCTGGGGAGCCCAAATACCTCTGACCAGAATTAATTCTGTAAAAAAAAATTATCATAAATAGAAACTTGGATCCCCATATCTTGTATTAGATGCGTAAAATAAGTCACACAGGCCTTTTCTTTCTTTTTTTTTCCTTTTCACTTCTTGATTTCAGCAGAATACCGTGCACAGCTGGGCATACACCAAAATGGAACAAACTTCAGTAAAAAACACAGCCTCCAGCATCCCACTGTGTTTCTCAAGAGTTCGGATGAGGTGTGAAGGGACCTGGTGTTGATTTCTTTTGCAAACGCATGAAATCCCAGCTTCACTCTTTGCTGTGTAAGCCATGGCACTCTCATACCCCGCTGCAAAGCGTTGCTTCTGCAGTCTTCAGCCCGCTGCTTTGTGCTCTTGTGTTATTAGAAAAGCTTCAGCTGTAGTGATTCATCTGATTGTAGAACAGGACTGACTTGTACTGAGTCATGAAGTCTACCTTGGAGTAGTTGTGTCATAACTCAGAAGTGCCGCTTGCAATAGCTGGTGTACTTGAAAATTCACAGTGGATGTTTCACACGGGAGAAATGCTGGTTCTGAGAGAGGTGTATCCAAGTTTTCTACCCTAATGTTGGATCTCTGAACAGCAATAAAGTGACATCCTTCCTGGGAGGAAGTGTTTTTTTAACGTTCAAGCATATTTCTGATCTTTTGAAAAAAGCTTCCTACTTGAATTAGGATGAAAAGGCAATAGTTTGAAACCTTTCTGTGTCTCAGTACATGGATAGAAGCTCTGTTCTGAACAAACAAACCATAGTGTCACCAGAACTTAAAATATTCTTTGACAAATTCAATCTATTTTTCAGTTTCTAAAAATATACTTAAATCTAAACTTGTTAACATTTTAGAACAGAAAAATGCTTTGACTCAGTAAGCCAAAGCTTTTTAAAAGGTGATTTTCAACATCTCTGATATTTATGTTACCAAATATGTCAGTTGGTTTATTTAAATTGACCTGTATCCTGATCAAGTTTATTGTTAAAAAAGTGTGTTTCCCCCCAACAATAGTACCTACCTCACTCGTTCTGGTCGACAACTCTGCTGTTTATAATTGGACATGAATTAAAACATGAAAGCAAGCATAAAAATGAGTAAAACCAGACTGGTGTTGGGAGTTCAGGACTGTCCTCATGTGAAAGTTCTGGAATATCATTACATTCTGATTTCTTCTGCCCGGATTAGACTCCACCCGTGATCTCACCTATGAAATTAATGCACTGATGAGATGTGTCACATATGGCAGCTGTAGCTTCAGGTCTCAGCAGTGTGGGTGTACCTTGGCACATGGGAAGCTTTCTCTGGATGCTTTATACTGCAACTTTAGGCCAACAATTGCCTTTTGCCAGACTCTGTTACCTTCCCTCCTTATTGTGTGAATCCTATCCTAGTAAACCTGACATCTGGCTATGAGCAAAAGCAGCCAGAGTTATGTAGGAGATGGTTTCAGGATGATAAAAATTAGGTAGACCATGCTCCTTTCTCTGTCAGTATTACCGTCCCATTTTTTGAGAAGAGGCATCCGAGTGTGGAGGAGAGGGAAGACGACAGCATGGAGTAGAAAGATCATGTTTTACTTCCATACCAGGTAACTATGGATGGTGTAGGTTAGCGGTGAGAAAGGTGATAGGAGGATAAAATTGAGTATACATGAGAAATATATATTAAGAAAGATGGAAGTAACTGCAGTGAAAGAAAAGAGAGCAGGAGTGTCAGGAGGAAAAGAGGGCATAAAATAGCTTAAGGAAAGAGCAAACAAAAAATCAGGATGTATTATATATTTTTGGTATCTGTTTTCTGCTCAGAAGCTTCTACCAAATAAAAGGCTCTATAATAGTGATTGATTTGTAATCTCTAGTGTCATTGCCCTCACTTTCCCCCAAAGCCATCTGGAGGCTCTCTGTAGACAGCCCATTGAAAAGTATGAATTGCAGCAAAGAAATTCTGCCTAGCAGAAAGAGGGATTGGTAATCAATTCCCTTTCTGCCAGGCAAGGCTGCTTTGCTTCCTTTGCTTTGGCTGTCTGGTATCCTGCCTGCAAAAGCTGTCAGGGATGGTACCCAGGGAGGAGCACAATGATACCAAGGATTACAAATCAATCATTCCCGTTGTTGCTGGAGCCTGCTGTTAAATGTGTCTTTCGTTCGATAATTTAGTTGTTTTTAAGGATGAACAAAGAAATTGGGTGGCTTTTCAATATTCACTGCTGTCTCTGGTGCCGGAGGGGCCGATGTCCAGCTGCAGGGTGTGTTGGTGGTGGTACAGCCTGGCTGCCACGGGCATGTGCTTGGGGGGAGTGGTGGGACAGGCGCGCTTCTGTGCAACTGCACAACTCGTTCTTTTCCAAGCCTTTGTCTTCCTGTATTTTCTCTCCTCTGTGTGTGTCCAAGGGCAGACAGCATTCCTAGAAGTGTACTGTCTGCTCAGAAGAGCCTCTGCCTTCGACCTGGCCACCTGGAGCAGCTGCATGTGGCTGCTGCTCTTTTTGGGAGGCCAGAGCCTGGTCCCACCACCCTGTATCCCTCTCCCATTCCCTAATGCTTTAGAGCCTTCCAACCTCTTCTTTTAGCTCAGCCACGAGGTTGGGCAAGTCCCCGACCTGGCCACCCCTGGTGCAGCTGCGTCCCTTCCACATTGCCCGGAGAGGCTCGGCCCTTCCCTGGAGCCCAGGCCCGCACGGCTGCCTCTCGTTCGCCCGTTTTCAGTGATTTGTTACTGCCTCCACCTGGGTGGCTGCCTGTTTTTTGACATGCTTAGGGGACTTGCCCCCGCCCCCCTCCGGGCAGACACCTCGTTAGGGCTCTTTTGGCGGGCTCAGCAATCACCTGAGCTCCCCGCTCAGTGCCCTGAAGGGCCGAGAGCTGCGCCCGCCCCTTGCTCTGGGCCCGCCTCGCCCTTCCCCGGACCCCCCTGCGCAGCGCGGCCGAGCCCTGGCCGCGGGCTGGCCTCAGTCACCGCTGTCGCCTCACCTCGTGTCAAGCCAAGGCCTTTGGCAGCTGAGGAGGCGGAGGTTGAGGTACGGGGAAGCGGGGCTGCCCTTGGGCTCTGCTGGGCGCTCTGGGGTGGGTACGGGCGTTAGCGGGTGCCGCGTTGCCCCCTGCAGGTGCTGCCCAGGCCCAGGGGAAGCGGGGCCGTGGGGATGGCGGCGGTGAGGGCTGGGCCTGTCTGCAGCACTGGGGCCTCTCGCACGCCTGCTGGGGATGCTGAAGGAATAAATAAAAATGTAAAAGAGGAATTACTAAAACTGTCCCCTGATAACGAAGTGGTTCATCATAAATTGGAGTGTCTATGCAAATGAAGTAAATAATTAAAAACGCCAAGAACAGCACTGACTAGGTGGTTGATGGCTGGCAATTATAAAAGCTGAATTTTTAATATGCATACATCTAAGGAGCCAGTAAAAATTAGCTCCTAGACTAATGGACTTGCCTTTCTTCCGAGGAAGAATTTTAATGAGAGCATTATTTATAGCAGAGCCCAAGAACGAGCATTTTCTTGCTCTGTCTTGTTTCTTCTTTGCTGACACTTTATTCATTAACCTCTGAACTTCGTTAGAGAAGAATAATACTCTACACAGTGGAGGGCAAAGAGCACCTTGACCCCCTGAAATTAGTCATGGGTCATATATTGTTAAGAGAGTTACTTCTTCTAACAAATAATGTTTATAAAACCCTGTTGGTGGTACGTCCTCGTTTCATGCTGGTTTCTGAGTAATTTATTTGCAGTTCAGTTCACCAAAGAGAAAATGAACATGATATCTCGTAGCACAATGCTTCTTGCTCCATCTTGTCTTGTATAGTGGGCAGATATACATCTTGATGAGACCTGAGAGGCCATTCTGGCCATATATTCTTGCCATGGATAAGAGGTACTCTGTGTGTGGCTCGAAGACATGCAAGGTCATGAATTTAGAGCTCAGACACTAACTCTGCCATGTCATTGCAGTGACCCTGCTGTACAGTAGTACGGCTTGCATGAAGGGCAGAGCCCTGCCACATCAGGGATCACAAACCTGGACCAACCTGTGCTCCTGTGCAGCATCTGCTGGCTAGAGAGGGAGCCCAGGGCTTTCTGCTTCCTGCTAATTCCCTGCAGGGAATCAGGGTGAGGAGGACACAAGCCTGGCAGAGCCAGCTACAAGCAAAACCAGAGTGCTTTGCTTGAGATTTTAAACTTCTATTTGGAAATTTGCAGAAGCGGAATGCAGGTTATAGGTTATTTGCATTTAAGGTGCTCCATGTGTTTTCTGTTTGAGCTTCTTTTTTTTAAATGCATATTTTTTTCAAATTTTAAGAAAAAGAGCCTTGCTTGTATTGGTTTCAATAATCAGGAAAGATTTGTCTTAAATTGAAAAATTACAAAACAAGTAAAACTTATCAGAGAGCTGTACTTCTCAGATCTGGGAATAACTACTTACAGTGGCCCTGGTGATGGAGACAAGAAAGGACAATGAGCAAAGAAAAAGTGTTTTATACTTGCTGAGGCATTATAATCAAATCACACCGAAATATTTTTTTTAAAGAAATAGCATTTCTCATTTTAAAAAATATATAATGGTTTCTTCTGAAAAAGGCACTTTTATTTGTATATCGTTCTTTACTAATCAAAATCACGTGGCTGAAAATTTTGACCTGCAAAACTTATATAATAGACTAAGAGTCATGCTGAGTGCTCCCTATATCTGATTCTTCCCACAGCTTTCAGCCACGCATGCCAGCGCACTTTCTTTGTTCCATATTGTAAAATGGGCACTAATTCTATTTTCATTGGAGAGTAAGACTTAAGAGAGGCTCAATCTGCTCCAGGGTGTAAAGCGCTGTCTAAGTAGTACTTTGTATTTATGACAGTTCTTATAACAGTGTTCTTGAAACTTGAATGTTCAAAGGATTAAACATTGAGGAGATCACTACATAAGAAGTAGCATTTAATTTTGTAGATACCTGAATATTGTTACAGAGTGAGATTGTTGATGTGCATGTCTACTGCAGATAATTTTTTTTCTGAACTAATTTTTAAAACTCTTTGGTTTTTGACAGTAATATCTGCTTTCTGAGGTATGTCTATTTATCTTAGGAAGTTATCAGATCTGTGTCTGACTCAGGTGCTCTTTCATCTTGCTGAGTGCACATGACAATACTCAGTGAGGTAGAAGGGACTTTGGGAATGTTTTTAACTTTCCATCACTGGAGCTGCAGGCAGGTTTGAGACACTAAGGCCAAGACTTAGCAGGAGGCAAAAGTGAATGGGCATTTGTATGCGTAATGAAACCATACAGTGTGTCAAGCATAAAATGTGTTTCATATATTTTTAATATGGGTATCAAGTTTAGACATGAGAACGTGAAGTAATATTTATGGACAGCATAAGCACCTGTTCCATAAGAGAGGCTTCCTCAGAAGTAGCTGGTTTTGTGTGCATCTGGATTGGAAGACTGGAGCAGGTGTATTGGGACACAGCACTTACCATGCTCTGGGAAGTTTCAGCTGAGATAGAGAGGATTGCCTCTATCGCAGAGCCATAGCAAATGACTGAATGAGCTGAACTTCTGAAGTACTCCTCCGTTCTCTCCTTCCCTGTCCTAGTCCTGGTGGTGTAACTCCGAGCTCCATGGTGTAACTGTGTGTATACTGTGTCTGAACACAAAACTTCTCCACTAAACCTACTAGATGTGCCCTAGTTTGCATTTGTTTTCCAGTCTTTATTTCTTACTATTGAGTTTGTAGGTATTTCCTGAAAATGTACTTGTTTCACTCACTGTACAAAGTTCCACTGAATTTTGGGCTTCTGCAGGCTCTGTGAAAATCCCAGTCATTTTATCTAATGAAGAATAAGTAAGAAAGGGTCAACATTTTTCATCACGGTTTATAAAGAGCTTTGGAAAACTAAGCTTTGTAGATGCTCCCTTTCATATCTGATTAGATCAAATTCTTGTGGTTTTCTCAGGTTCACATGTTCACCCAGTGGTGATAGGAGCTCCCACAGCCACTATTAGTCTGTGACTTTATGCTCAGCTCTCAGTGGGAACATGCTATAAATCCAGCTTCAGCACCTGCCAGGTGTCTCAGCAGCCCCTTCGACAGCTTTGTATTCTCTGGCTCAATTCTTCATTGCCTGCAGGTTCACAAGTGGTAGGTGCTCCTGCTCTATAAGGATTTATCCCCTAGCCTAACTCAACCTCTGTGTGGGCTTACGGTGTCGGCAGTAGTGTGCACAGGTTTTATTGAACATGCCCCATTCTCCAAGACTGTCTCCACAGGACCTTTCTCAAAGGAGCTGGGAAGTTATCACCTGACAGATCTCTGCCCAGCCGTGGCTCTGTGCTGTACTCAAATGCAGTTTCTGTAGGAAGTCCTTTCACCCACTAGTCAGCCAAGATGCTGGGTGAAAGCCTCTCTGCTCCCGTTTGAACTGAGGGCTTTTTAAGTTGACTCTTGTGTTTAGTTCTGCTCTGATTATTATGTTTTTATTCATTCTGTCTTGAAAGACTCATTACCTATTGTAACTGCATGTCCATTTTTTTTTTTCTTCTATGAGGACTTAACTTACTTAGAAATACCAAATATGTTACAGAATTATTAAAATTAGAAAGCTTTTCTTTTACCCTCAGCCAGCTGAGGTCTTGACAGCTACAGGGTCCAAAGTGTTGGGAATATAAGGGAAGAAAACATAATGGCAAAGAAAAATAAAGAAGTGACCTTCTGTATTGTAAAGTGTTGCAAGCAGAAACATTTCATATTTCCCCCCGCTGTCAATGTGTAAGCATTCAACAACAAATCAACGCTGCGCAATGGTGAGTGGTTCTCTTTCTTCATTTTAATCTCTGCAGCTCATCGTGGTGGCAGGCGCACAGCAGTGTCGGGAGAAGGGCAGGATTTCTATGAGGATTGTGTTGCAGCTGCCCCATTCTCTTTGCCCAAAATAAATTCACCAGGGCTTCAAGGTTTTAATTTTACTCCTCCAAGAGTGAGAATCCAGACATTTGTTTTCTCCCTTGCTGCTTTGTATTTCTCCCGGTCTGCTCCTCCTATCATGTTGTTGAAGGCTATGTTCTCTTGTTTGCTTCAGACTTTAATTTCCAGAGGCTTTTCCATAATGCTGTTGCTCCTCAGCATAGGAGGGTTACCTGCCTTGCCTGGGGCGGAGAAAGTAGGGAGAAAAAAAGTCCCAACATTGGCTTCTGAGTGACAATAGTCTGTGTTGGAAACTCATCTATTCAATCACAATGTTGAAGAAGGGCAGATTTTCATCAAAAGAAGCTCCCGGCAGGGTTACTTACTTTGAAGGAAATACATTAATTAAAGCACTCCGCAGAGTAGTGGGTGAAGAAATGCATAACATTCCAGCTAGATTTTATGCTATGCCGAGCACTTTCTTGACCTTCATCTCCAAGTGGTAAATGGAAATGTGGGTTTGAAAGCCTTCATACGTACAGGGAGCACAACTTGATTGTTTCCTCTGCAGTTTGTCCTCAGAAAAAAAACCCAGCAAAAATATGATAATGTTACCATAGTTGCAGCTGAAGCTGTTTAGAGCCCAGGCAGACTAACATTAACAAATGATGATAATTAGGCTTGATTTGCATATTAAAATTGTCTTAATTAAACACTGATTCTGTAAACGTTTAAAGGCTGTAATCGATCTTTTGCAGGCTCTCTTGGTTATTTATATGATCTAATAAAGGCTAGAGGCTTTGTTAATGAGACCTCTATTTCCCAACTTGTATGTGTCAATGAGATTATTTCACCGACAATTACAGAGCAGACTGCCGTTAATAACTCACAACAGCCCGAATGCTGGAATTCTTTTGTCTGAGGCTGCATACATGATCTAACAACTCCTGCTGTAATAAACCTGCTGTTTACATTTTCTTTCTGCTCAGACAGGAGTCCATGACACAACCCTTACTCAGGAAACAGCCCAGGAAGGAGATTTCATGGGGTGTTCTTGTCAATGTGAAATCAAGCTCCTGGTGTCCTGTGAGCTGTTTGAATAATGGATCTAATATTTATACAGTCTTGAGCTTAGCCATAATTCATTTGGTCCCAGATCTAATCCTGGCAACTCTGACAGTTAGGCTGAACTTTGTAAGAAACTTTTTCTAATGTAAGAGGTAGTATAATCATGCTGTAATTTTACAAGTGGTCTCTGAAAAGGCTTTCGGGAGTTTTACTTCAGTATCTCTATGGTCTTGTGCCATGATGTGAGCATCTTGGGAAAACAGTGCTAAAACAGTTGAAGAGCTCTCGCTTCTCAGATGCTAAATGTTTTTATCGCCCCTACCCTCAATAACCTTGTTAGCACCAGATGAAAACATTTTGGAAAAGTTTTCATATTGCTTTGGAATAATTTTTCTCAATGTTATTATTTGACTGATCTTCTTGCACATGAAGGACTGTTTATGTATATATATGTGTGTGTGTATGTATAACATTATGGCAAGTGTTTTGTTGTGGGGTATTCCCAGTAAAAATTTTCTGCCTTCAGCTCTCTGCATGTGCTGCTTTGAAGGCCACATAAATAGTTGTATACTCTGTAGTCCTGCAAGTTCAGTCACCAGATATAGTGCCAGTATTGATGGGTTAAAAATATATTTATTCCTATTTCATTTAAGTCATTCATTTTATTGAGAAATATTAATAAGCTTAACAAAGCTAAGCCACTAGAGTGTATTTTTAATGATTAAAATAATTTTTCTGTGATATGATCAATAA
Source organism: Aegotheles bennettii (assembly GCA_013398125.1). Lineage (NCBI taxonomy): Eukaryota > Metazoa > Chordata > Aves > Caprimulgiformes > Aegothelidae > Aegotheles > Aegotheles bennettii. Next base: position 591,459 of record VZRW01008041.1, on the reverse strand, counting down.
GCTCCATAAAGCAGGTGGGACTTTCAGAAGTGGTCTTTTGCCTATTTCCTTTCTCACTGAGACTGAATACAGGTTTCTACTGGGAGCAGTGCTGTGGTGAAAGAATGCTGTTGGTAATCCTTACTGAGATTCTTTGAGGTACTTTCAGTGAGAGTGCTTTGTATGATGAAAGTCAAAAGGATGCATTTACACATCTTTTGGCCTGAGCATAAGCAAATATATTGGCATAGATAATTTCATATGCAGTGAAGCGACATCAGGTGGAAGTTTTTTCTAGCAAAAGCATTGTAAAGTGTCCTCTTTCTCTGAGTGAAACTGGAAATAATTTTGACATTAGCTTTGGTAGGCTCCAGGTCTGTTTCATTTTGTGATACGTCCTCGCGGTACTGTAAGGCAATGACAAAAAGAATTATGCCTTTTCACACAGGCTCTGCATTGCAGCCAAACAAGAGGCCAGGAAGATGTAAGGCCCGTAACATACAAGACATGCAAGTTTATGAGACAAAGTTTGCCTGTTCCTAAATGTAATGGAAGTTAACCCTCATACTGTTGAGATAATGAGATAGCAATTAAGTATTTGTGCTCTGGAAGCTAAATAAAATTTAGATATCCAGCAGGCTTACTGAAAATAACTATTTCCATCGCTACCCTGACCTCCCTGCTTTGCTTTCTCTTTTCTCTAGAGAATATCACTTTTGAAAATATTGATGTGAAATTGATTTTGAAGCCTTATAAAATTCTAAATTTGAAATTGTAGAAGATTAGGAATATTTATGATAGGCTTTTACAATGCTTTTTTCTCCTTTCACTCAGAATACGTAGTCAGTGAGTGCAGAGTCTGGTGTATAGAATCTATGGACAGTGTGTTGGTAAGAGCTGATTTCAATGGTTTTTCCTCTTCCAATGTTGATATTTATTTTTTTTTTTCAAATTTTGAAATCGAAAGACTTTTTAAAATTAAACTGGCTTTGATTTGTTTTATTTTAGTGACTTCTTTTTTCAATTAATAACTTCAGTGTTTATAGCCAAATAGTCTGGATTCTCTTCTCGGACCTCGGTCCCTCAGGTCAGCAATACTGCTGTTCCCAAAGCAGCAGTAGTTGGGAAAACCGGATCATGGTGAGCAAGTGATGTGCTTTCCATTTCCATTCAGATCCTGGTTTCTTTGATAAGACCTCTACTTTGGGAACTAGTCAATCCCCTTCCAGTTAGTTGATGGATAAAATAGAGATCGAAGAAGAAGCTAACTTTAAGAGTGCTATTTAGCAACTGCAGGTTAACAAAAGAGCTGCAGACCGGTTCTGTTAAGTTTGCCCTTTCTTGGTTTTCTCATTTGGGTATTTTTCTCTGTGCACCTGCCATTTTAAATTTGGATGAGACACATTTGGTGCATAATGTCTGCCAGAAGAAAATTTGCAGTGTGGGTGCAGGAGGCTTACAAACTCATTTATACCGATAGAAGTAAGCAATCTCCAAATGCCTGTCAGACAAGTAGTAACTTGGATCTTACTGGCTTACTCTGGATTTATACCAACTCTTTGAAGGGAAGAAATTCAGGGTTTTTTTTAAAACCCTCCACATTTGTGTTGTCTCATTTGTCTTATTTAATAATCGCGGTTTTGTATGTACCTGCTTTTGTCTCTGCCTCTGTACTGTCTTTTTCAATTAAAACCACTAGTTTTTCCTTTCTCTTGTTACGAAAAATAACTTATGTTCTGGTATGAATTCACATAAGGCAACAGTTTGGCATTTGAGCCAAAAATTGAGCTGCTTGTTTTAAGAGCATTAAAATCCTCCAGACTGATGCTCAGCTTCCTATGTTCAGCTAAGATCAGAAGATAGTGCATTGTGTGGCTTTGCTCAGTAGCTCATTTCTTAAGACTTTTGTTACAGGAACAGAATGGGATTAGCAGGTAAAGAAACACAGTTATTGAGTGCAGACACTTGATGCACAGAAGTGGAAGATTCAGATGTAGAAGCCACGTGTGTAAGAAGCTGAACCATATACAATTGAACAGCTTCTTACACCTTTTGTAGTTTTCTTGCAGACCAGATGCTGTCCACATCTGAACAGAGGAAAAGTAAAAACTTTCCAAGCATGAAATTTAGATTTCAAACCCTCTACCTTTACAATTGGGAAGGAAGACAGAGTTTCCCATGTAGCCCTTCCACTATTTCTCATAGTTATAATTAAATTATGTATTCATTGTTTTATTCTGCTTTCATGTAATTTCATTTTCAAAGCCAACAGAAATTCTTTTGTATTTCTTTTCTATGCTTCCACTACACTCATAACTTTTCTAGTTATATTACACCAGCAACTTCTCATTTATAATTCATCTTTTTGATCTTTTTTACATTAAAGCAATAGAGCTTATAGTGTTTAATGTTAGACAGTCCTACTGGGTTTCTGTCATTCATGCATTACTCCCCTGAAAACGGCAGGTATGTTCTGCAAAGTGTTGGAATACCAAGTTAAAATAAAGTCTAGTTATGGTAAAAATGGGCCACATAATTCTGTGGGGGGCGAGGCCATATCCCATGCTGAGAAGTCTGCAGTTAATGGACTTCCCGTACGGGATTTCCCTGCTCTTGCAACGCTGAACCCTCCCTTGCTGTAACATTTAAACTCTAGGAGTTATCTTGGCTAAGAGGAATGCAATTTTCAGATTTGGTGCTGACAGGGTGATGTGTATTCACCTGCCTTACAAATCCTCATTAAGATGCAGTAGCTTCTGTTACAGAAGCCATCTGCCAGTATCAGCCAGGGAAATAATATGCAGGTCCACTTTTAGTGAAAGAATTTCTGTATCTTTGAGGCATTTTATTTTTTTCTATTTATTTTCTTTTAAAGGAATCATGGGTCCAAAAAAGAAATTTCTCCCTTCTTGTCCTTGGATGGTCTGTCGTGGCCATGCAGGTGGGACTGTGCTCATGTGTGATCTGTCCAAGCAGAACTTACTTTTCTCTCCCTTCACAGATACAGGAAGGTATCTGTTTGCTATAAAACCTTTTTTTCTCCTTACATGGTTAGAAGTTTGATGTCTATTACAGGAGTTTAGCGAGGAGGGAATCTGACACGGTCATGTCTGTTCAAACACTGCCTCTGGTTACAAGTTTCCACAGACTGCAGCACAAAAATCCAAGTGTCAGTGGAAGACAAAAAGATAATTCACTTTCATCTCAAGAACAAAGCTGAACAGAGGAGCTTTTTTCAACTTTTAATTCATGAAACATTTATTTTAAGAGTCAGGTTATATTATGCGTGCAAGAATATAATCTGTCAGCATTTCTACTATAAACTCCTGTTTTTAGTGTTTTGTAGGAGAGCCTTAGAGGTTCGCTTTGAACAGATTTAGCATACAAGGTCTTGACCTAGAAACATACTTTTCCTCCCAATTAAGAAAAATGAGCACTATTGCATGTTCAGTGCAGAAGACACGTAATGCTATGTTGAAGTGAAAGTTCAGATGCTGAAAAATGAGATAATGCAGGAGTGTCTCAGAGCAAGAGTACTTAAATTTTTTCCATATTTTTAATAGCAGTTACTAACTCTGAAGTGAAGAGGAAGCTGGTCTATGATGAAAAGCATGGCATTAGGCTTAGCTGGCAGGCAGAGCATATTTCTAGTTTCTGTTACCTACCAGCTTTAGAAAAATGCTGTTTCTCAAGTTCTTAGTGTTTGAAGTATGAAAGTTGTTATATAAGTTCATGCATTTTAAAAAGATTCAAAACTCTTTCGTTTCTTTAGGAAGATGTAGTGAATAAAGTTTTTTTTTTAAAAAAAAAACCAAAAAACAAACAAAGCAATGTAACTGTGAGAAAGGGAGATCACTGTAAGAACAGCAAAGAGCCCTACAGCTGATGGACTTCAGCTTTGGTGTACGTACATGCTTTGCTGAATTCTTGTGTAATAAGGCACACAAATGACTGTTGCAAATTAATTTTATTCCTCAAATACAGGATTACAAAACATCTGAGCAATGCCCTGGTCTTGCCCTTGGTCTAACATCAAGAAACAGTCTTCTCCGCATGATTTTTTCCCCCCAGGGTCTATTCCAAGCGAGGAGAACAGAAGCAAACGCCATGCTGAAGGCTTTGTGCTTGAACTTATTGAGCAAAACCTGTGGTGACAGATGGTAAAATTGTTTCCCAAATTTGTTCACTGCTTACTATACAGATACTGTACACTGTGTGCTCATAAACACCTCTGAGAGAGGAGCTGTGAGATGGATGCATTTTTGCCTTGCTTTGAGTGGTGCCCTCTGGATGAGAGAGGATGGGGCAGATGGAGAAGAGAGCAGCTCTTGCTGTGAGCAGCTGGGCTGGCCTTGCGGGGAACAAACGCAGACTTCGCAAGATGCCGAGGATTGCTGAAGTGAGTTATCACGGGCTGGGCTGAAAGGAGAGACTAAAAGAAAGGAGCTGTCTTGTGAAAGGTAGAGGGGGTAGGTGTTTTTAGATTCTTTCCTCCAGTTTTTGTGTTTAGCTGTCACATCCCGTGAAAATGAATTTTCTCTCTTTTAAAAGTTACCTTGTTATTGCTTGTGCTGTAATAGGGAGATCCAAATCCCTTTTGATGTTTTCAGTGCACCTACTTCAAGGCAACAATGCAGGCAATTCCCCCGTGGCATGGAGGGACTTCAGAGCCCACAGTTCTGCTGGATAGGGCACACGTTTCCTTCAGAGCTTGCTGGTGCCTGGCTGATGTGAAGCACAGACAGACCAAGCAGACAGACCACGTCATGAATAAGGCAAAGGTGTGAGTAGGAGTCACGCTTTTAAATTTGCATTTTGCTGTAAAAAGGGAAGCCTGTGGCCATACTCAGGAAGGGAGGTTGAGAGAAAGGTTAGACCTTCCCCAATGAGTCAGTAACCAGTAATCACGGTACACTTCACACAATGCTTGCTTTAGAAAAAGTTCAAGTCTAGTGAAGTGGTTTGCCTAAGCATTAGATTATTTGACTTCCTGGAAAAATATTACCTATGTAAGATCAGAAGTTTCATTCAAGATGCTAGTTTTTTCCTCCCAAATAAAATTAAACATTTAATGAAAAACTGTTGGGAGGTTTTCTTTATTTTTAATAAGGAGAGTAAGCTGAACAGTTCCACTGCTGAGGTCTTCGTGGTTTGAACACTTAGTTGAGTCATTCTGAATGGACATATTTCTTTGAGTTAGTTTATAAATGAACCAAGAAATTATAAATGAATCTCTTATCTGAACACCGTTTAGGTAAATATCATACTGAGATGTTATTTAAAAGCTCACATGATATGAAACTAATAAAGATAATTGCATATTGCACCCAGTATATTACAGTCAGCTTGATTGTGATTTTTGAACTTGGCAAAGTCAGTCTGTTCATGTCAGACTTTCATGTATAGGAGGACATTCAAAATCTAGAAAAATAATCGAAGCAGCCGAGTTTAAAAACCATGAGTAGTTTTTAAATGATGCTCAATTGGTTTTGGCTGTGGGTTTTCTCCAGAGGTGCTTGAATTATGGCTCGTTAGGTTTGGGAGTTTTTTGTTGTTGCTGCTAAACTGGTAATTAAAGAAAGTATAGGGAGGTTCAACTGCTGTGTTAGATAGTTAATGGTTGAACTTAATTCTACCAAATAGCAAAGATGATGTAGCACATTAGTTATGATTGTCTCCAGCCTGTCTTGCCTTGCCCTGGTATTTGTATATCTATATAAGCACAATAGGGAGGACTTAAAGCAGAATTTCACTATTGATTCTGAAATCTTGGGCTTTTATCCTGTGAAAGCAAGAACAATAAATCATTTCAGTTTAGTTTCCCGCACCCTGTACTTTCGCAGCAGAATGACTGTTCACAGATCCATAGTTCCAAAGGTCAGGCAGGTTTTCTATTTCTGTTTTCTTTATCTGAAGTCTTTTAGATAGCTCTGGTCCCAGGTAGGCAATTAATGTCTGTGTTCAGTGGAAACTCAGAGGTTGATAGGCTATATAACATAATGCCATGGTCTTTTTAGCTGCTAATTCTAATGTTAATTTCTGGGCTTCAAACTGGAATATTACATGTATGTGCACACATGTGAATAATTTTTTTAAAAAGACAAAACTAACAATGCAGAACACTTCATATTTTGTTTTCTTGGAATGTTGCTATTATCTGTGTGTTTTCCACGGAAGAAGAATGTATCATTACTAATGTAACTGGTCAGTAGCTCAAGGAGTGAATAGAACTGAGATTTCCTCCATTAATATTTCAATCAAGACCTCATGGCTCAGTTAACAATAATAGTGTATCCTCCATAATTTACTGCCCTTTATGCTGCTAGGGTGTCATATGCAAGGAGACTGGATAGACCTCGTGGGTTAAATCTGGAAAAAATAGGCCTTTTAGTGCTGCAGAATTATGCTCCAGTGTTCTGTTGTTTCTCCCACTCTCGATTTGTGGTAATTGTCTCTGTCTGCGGGGTCATGGTCAATGAGACCCTGAAGGTAGCAACGAAGGAACATAACTTTCCGTAACTGAGAACCCCCCCTTAACGTTAATATTAAAGACAAGCTCCTCCTTTTTCCTCGGCTCTTGTGATACAAGTCCCAGATGTTCTCCCATGCTGATCTTGAACCCTAAAGAAATTCTGTTAAATGGCAGATATGTACAGCAGGTTGCTGGATGACAAGGAGCTGTTAGTAAGCCAAGGACCAATCTGCAAGGTGCTCTGGTGGAGTTCCTCTGAAGAAGAGATGTTCCAAGCTTTGCTCCAAGGGAGATTAAGCCTGGGACTTTGACACCCTGTTCACACCTGGTTCAGTTCCACATTGAGTGAAGCAGGGGTCCTGGTGGTGTTATAGAAGATTATTTTATAATTAAAGATTGAAAGGCAGAATGTCTGTGCAAAAGGGATACTGTTACCTTACTCCTGAGCTTTTGGTGCTGAAAGCTCAGTGCTATCTTAACGTGTGCTCTGATCCAGAGAATATTTATTACTGTTTGACTAAATAGTAAGAGTTCCAGTTTTATTTTTTATGTCATCTATGCCTGAAAAACTTGGATTTCCTGGTGTTGGTGAAGGAAACAATAGCTGTGCATTGGGTAAAAATAAAGTGGCACTTTTGGAAATTAAGTTTCAGTGATAGTATTGAGAAACACTTTATGGAACCATTACCTTTGTCTATCTTTTTATTATTATTACTACTGCTACTATTATTAAAATCTGTTTTGGATGGTGTATACTGAATTCACTTAGGGAAGGGAGATCCGAAAGCTCACATTCATTTTGTGGCATGACATCCATGTGGTTTGCTTTCTTTTTTTTTTGGTTTGTGGTAGCACACTTTTTCTGTATTTGCAGAAAGGTTACTGTGTACGTATTAGTATTCTGGAGTGTCTGAGGGTAAACACTGTGCCCTGCTGAGGAACAGTAGTTATTTTACAAAGGCTATTCTTTACATGCAAAACATGCACCAGCATTTGGGTTGTTACCATGGACTGGGTACGATTGATATTGCTGTGGGGCCATGAGGTAGCTTTTATGTCCTTGAAATTTTTTCTTTGTAGGCTATGTTTGGTTATCTTTGTCTCCTATTATGTTATCTTTATCTAATTTAATTTATCTGTCAGTATCTTGGGAATTGTGTGTAATCACATTTCTATTCCAGCAGTGAATTTATAATTGGAGAATAATTATTTATATTTCCTTTTTATCAGGATTTATTGGTGGATATTTTATTATTTAGAAATCATGTAAATATGCAAGTTTTTACGTGGGGTTTTTCAGCAGTTTTTTGCTCTCCAAGTCTGCTCAAAACTGTGGAGGACTTGAGAGCTGCGCTCTGGCAACCTTTTTATGCTCAAAGTAGATGGTATGCTTGCTCTTTAAAGAGAGTGGATTGGTTTTAATAGTCCAGAGACTTTTTTTCTTGTTATGTTTGCCTCGCAGTCCTTTCATGGGAGTAATACTGATTTCCTAGTTCGATCTCAATAGTGTATTTGGCCTTGAAGCAGAGTTACTTCAAGACAGAAAGGTAAATGAAAAATGCATTAAGATACAAAATGGTGCTTGCCAAAGTAGCCTGTTGCCTTTTTTTGGTGACATTTTTTAAACAAAGGAAATATCTGAAGCATTAAATTAAATTTAATTGAAATTTGTATTCTAATGCCATATAAACAAGACTGGAAAGACTCTCCTTGGTCTCCAGGTTCAGGCAAAAGATCACGTGCAGGAGAAGGTCATTTATTTAAAGACTTCTCAAGCAGCATCCTACAATTAATGAGAATTTTTTTATCCTCACTACTTGGAGTGGAGGGGAGTTATCATATCTCAGTGTTTGAGAACTGTCTTCTAATTTCCAACCAGAATTTATCTGCAGATAATGAATACCCATATGTTCCTGTGTCAACACTGCTCTTGAGCTTCAGTAGCTCTTTTCCCTCTTTGCTCTTAACCTCTGAGATATTTACAACAGCAATCTAATCCCCTTTAACTGCTGTTTTGTTGGACGGAGTTCTCCTAAATGGTTCAGAGGTGTAATATGAACTACAGAACATTATCGAGTAGTTTCCCTACAGAATTACTTTGTGATCAAACTTCATTAACTACTTTCCTGAAAGGACTTTCTGCAAACAGTGGGAATATACTGATAAAGCATGCTGATGATAAAAGTGTAGGAGGTTTTGTTGGTGAAAAAGAGAATTCAAATTTCTTACATCAGAGTAGAAGTGATTTTTTTAATTTCTGTTTCAAATGTTTGCAAATTGGGAAAATAAAAATGGAATTAATCTCATAGTATAAACTCTAAAAGCATGACAGAGGTATGACTGACCCATATTATGCCTGCTCCCAAGTGACTGTTTCAAGCTGGAGTAAGTATAAAGAACTAGAATGAATAGAGGAATTCCAGATCTTGGTTTTGGGTTTTTTTTGTCTCTCCAGAAAAATGCAACAAATTGTCTTTCAGTTCCAGTGTCAATAAAATGTTGTCTTACAGAGAAAATTTGTTCTTCAGGCTATGATTACACTTTTCAGAGCTGGATTTCACTTTTAATAGAAAGTATTTTTGTTACTGACACCCATGAACCCAGTGTTTTTTATGAAAACTGAGAAGTGCATCTATTTTATTTGTCTCTGTCTTCCCAGCTTGAAGACTTTGGGTTTTTTAACAGGAGATAGTGTGGTTGGATGCCTGCTGCACTGGGAGAACAAGTGAGATATCAGTGATGACATCTGACATATGTTACTGCACTATGTAGGTCACTTACGGCCTAATGTGGAAGATGACAAAAGATAATTAATTTTGATTTCATGCTTGTGATTCCTTAAGGAAGACTTTAATGGTGTGTGTAGAACATCGACAGACATGTACCGCTTAAGAGCAAGAGCGCTTGGTCTTTTGGAAGCAGTGATTACACTTTCTAATTCAAACCCTCCAGCAAGGGAGATGGCTTTTCTTCGTCATTTTTGAATGCACCTTTCCTGCTAGCCATAATGTGAAGTAAGGACATATATCCTTTCATAATTGTGAGAAACATGTTCCTCTTTTAGTAACCAGGAGCTGTGTTTTAGCACATAGAGTGCCTTGGTTTGCACACAGCCATAAAATCAAGGTCTTTCTATTTGCAAGGGTATAGAATAATTTATATCACTATAACTTATTTAATTGCTTTCTTTTTATGTTTAATTCCTAGGGTCTCAGTGTTTATGCATATTGTGGTGGTCACCTGCATTCCTGTATTCACGCTGCATCGAATGTGAAAGTTAGTTCTGGGCACAAATTTCCATTTATTTATTTATTTTATTTATTTAAAGTTGTCATGTTCCAGCAGTAATGACTTCTAGAGCACTTCAGTGTGGCACACACCTGCCAGCCAGAGCAGAATCCCAGACACTGGTACAGTAAAACTGCCCCCACCTTGCGCCTGCCTCCTTTCTCCTTTGATCAGTGCGGGATATCTAAGCCATTCTCCTTCCTCATGATCACTTAGTTACTTTACTTGCATGAAATTTGCTGTTAGGTCTTTTTCCTGGATGGTTAATTTTATAGGTTTTGTCTAAAAAGGATCATTTTGATTGGGATTGGTGACAGGCTGTGATCTGAATGCCTGTTAATTTTGGAAGGGAAGTAATTTTTCCAAAATGTTTCTTTGAGCTGATGCGAAATATTCTGAAATGATCAAAACATTTGTGATGTATGGTTCCTTTAGCTCTCCTGGCCACACTGTTCTTTAAGAACTGGTGAGGCACATGCTGGTGGTAAGGCATGTGCTGGGGTTTGCTACCACTTGCATTCTTTTCTCTCAGGGATCAGCTTTTTTCCATCTTTCCTGAAAAATTATCTTAACGGTGTTCCTGCTCCCTGTTCTTTCACTTCAGAGCAAGGTCCCAAATTTTACTGTGGGAAATCCTGAATATTCTCCTGTACATTACCAGCTACTGCTTTACCATCTGCTTATGTCAACCCTATAGGTTGATGCAGCAGGAAGTGTGGGATAAGCTTATGTCAGGGAGGGAATAGGAATTCCCAAGGCATCTCAATTCTTTCTCGGCTGCATGTGTGTGTCTGTGTATTTGACAGGCACAACCTGCCTCTCGTTGTTTTGAAACACCATGGTGTAGAAGAAGGAGTGTCTAACAGTAGCAGGAATAGTGAGGGAAGGTCTATAGCAATACTGTAGCACTGTATTTAATGTGAGTATTTACAAAGAACCTCATGCTCGAATGTGACCTGTAATGATTAACAGGAAGCTGAAAGACTGTGCTGATAATCTTCCAGATAAGCATGTTATTTTGATAAAGAATATTACAGTTGGCATTAAACTCGAGACTAAAATCATTGGTTGACATTCTCAATGATTGAATTAGTAAAAATGGAAACATCCAGTGCAGCATTGATTAAACTGAGTGAGGAATATAATTTCAGAAGCAGTAATTGCAGTTATATAAATTAACTCTGTATGTACTGGAAAACTACTGAAAAGACCAAGTCTTTGGTTCTGAGTTGCACAAGTTACAGTTGCCACATTGGCTGGCTAGCGAAGCAAGTGCTGTATTTCAACCAAATATAGCACCAAAGAACTGTTTTCTTACCCTCTAGTGTCTGCCCATTAAGAAATTACAATATTCCACCCTAAGCCAGCTAATTAAGGAGTGATGATTTTTTTGTTAAATCTTTTTGCTAAAAGATGCATGTTTTATGAGGAAAAAAGGTTTTTATAGAAAGATTAGGACTGCCAACAATACTTCCATTGGAAAGATTATTGGAGATAGAGCATGGAGTGTTTGGACAAAGGTGGAATACCACTTCCAGGGTGACCAGCAGAAAGCCTAATGATTAGACCTGGCCAAAGAAGCTTTGCAGCCAGGCAAATATTTGTTGGAAAAGTCTGGTTCCTTAAGTCTGAAATGGCCAAACAGAAGGCTCATTGCTGACTGAATCCTGTCTGGATTTATTTTTTTTTTTAATACCGTAATGTCACAGGTCTGCAGAGCCCGTGCACTGTCAGAAGTCTTATCTATAGGGTCGGGCTCTGTGGGTGCAGTGCTGTAACAGTGAAAGATGCCAAGAGGCTCACTCTTTTTTCTGCTTAGGATATAAGTCAATTTAAGCAGGCTCCTAAGGCACTTCAGTGGGCTTGTGGTGGTTGTGTCTCAGGCTGTTCGATGCCCAAGGGAGTTTTGGAAGAACATTTAAATTCTAATTACACAATGTCCAGTAGAGAAAATGCAAGAAAAAAACAGATTTTCCAGTTAGATCAGAGAGCCATCCAGGCAGTGTGTCCAAAGACAAATGGATATTTCAGGGGAAGAAGGAAAAAAAGAATAGTGCATTTATCCGAATTGAATAAATCCCATTAAACTCTGTGAAACTGATTAAATCTGAGTTATTTACTATACCATGCCTCTGAAACAGTAGTTAATAGCTTTTTGTTAAGTGGGTGACATTTAAAGCCAGAACTCTTAATAGTGTTTAGAGTCCATAATTAGCAGTTTTTCTATGGAACATAAGTGCCAGTTTGGCACCCAAAATGTGGCCATTTGTTGGAGGCTGCCTAGCTGGGACACGACCTCTCTGGAGAATCTGGTGGGTAATCACATTGCCCTGATAAATAATCCGCTCTAACTTTTGTCGTTGTGGTTATGTCAGGACTTAAAAGATAATGCTTTTAGCAGTGTATAAATTCTGTGCTCTTCCAAGTTGGTTCTCTGCCTCTGGGAAATTTGAGAAAATTTGACCAAAATCCGTAGAGCTGCTTTTGAATTGAAGTTGTAGAAAAATGCATCTTTTTTCCTAAAAGTTAATGTTATGATCCCTTTCACTCCCATCTCCCCGTAACACAACTAACTTGGTGGAGGAAAATGCTTCAGATGTTTCTTTTCCACTGAGGGCTAAGCCTTTGAGTAGCAACGTGTGTGTGTGCTCTTAAGGGTGGAGAAGATATATGTGAACATACCTTACCTGGGAATGCAGAGATACCCACTCTAGGGAAACCTGTGTGAGACTGCACCCAAGGGACAAAGTAATTTCCCCAGTTTCTGAATGTTAACGGGATTTGAGGTGACCCCACTTAATTGTTGGATTCCATATGACTGCACACTCCCGGGGGGGGGTCTCATGAGAGCGGAGTAGAGGGGGATAATCCCTTCCCTCACTCTGCTGGTCACGCTGCTTTTCATGCAGCCCAGGATACTGTTGGCTTTCTGGGCTACAAGCTCACATGGCTGGCTCATGTTGAGCTTCTCATAACCCAACATGCACAAGTCCTTCTCCTCAGGGCTGTTCTCGATCCATTCTCCACCCAGCCTGTGTTTGTGCATGGAATTGCCTCGATCCATGTGCAGGACCTTGCACTTGGTCTTGTTGAACTTTGTGTGGTTTGCATGGCCCCACCTCTCCAGCTTGTCTGGGTCATTCTGCATGCCATCCCTTCCCTCCAGCGCATCAACCGCACCACACAGTCTGGTGTCATTGGCAAACTTGCTGAAGGTGCAGCCAATCCCAACATCCATGGCCCTGACAAAGATGTTAAACAGCGCCTGTCCCAAGATCACCTATGCTACTGACTGTAGATGCTTCGTTGAGTCATTATGAATTTAAAGTAGACCAAAATTTTCTCCCTTATATGTGCGTATATATGTGATTGTGTTCAAATAAGGGTATGATTATCATTCACCTGTTTATATCTGCCATGATGTGTTTGTATGATACCTGCAGGTTACTAAGTTTCCTTAAAACAAAAAAAAAAATGTTTTGGGAATTACAGTTTATGTTAGGAAACCTAAAAGACTATAAAACATATGCTTGATAGCAACTGCCCATTTTACCTCCCCAAGCCAAAATGCAACAGCATTTAGGTCATTCTTCCATTGATTTACTGAAGGACAAATAATGTCAGACAATTTTTAAACAAAAACAAAATTTCAATTTTGTTTACCTCCTCAGCATTCCAGTTGGATGTCAGCTACCATTTAGCTGGGCCAATAATATTGATATTTTATGTCAGTTCTTATTCATTACTGCACCCAAATGATGCAAGTCAGATCTTTCAGATGTTTCTGTGATGGCCAAATAAAGCCAGGGATGTCTGACCGCATCTAACAGACACAAACAAGAAAAGAACAGAATACAAAATCAAAAACCTGTTTGCTGTTATTGTTATTTATGCATTCAGAGTGTTCACCTCTTTGCATAAACTCAAAGCCAGTTGCTTACAAAGGTTACCTAGTAATATCAAGCATGTTCAATTATACATGCAAAAGGGCTAATAGGTTCTTCCTCTAGTTTATTTCTGTCTCCATGCATAAGAAATATAATTACAGAACTGAATTGCATTTTAAATAAAGATTTTAGTATCATTACTTAACCATTTTTAGGCCATCAGGTGTTGTTAGAAGTAAAAAAATAATCTGTCATGGCAAAGAACAAAATCTGTATCAAAATACTCTCACTTGTTGGCAAAAAGCTCCTTCTGATAACAGTGAAATTCTTAGAAAACTGTGCTAGAATCCACTTTCACATCCGTTCTCTGAAATATTCCTGTTATTCCTTATTTTTGGAAGCAATTTTCCTGGAATGCTGTCTTCCCTTGGTCAGGTGTACTGTTCAATCACTCCCCATCATCTCTGATGCTACTGGTATTCACAGACCCTTACAGTTAGCAAGTGCATGCCTGTTGTATGCATTACGTGTAGACCAGATAAGATGTCCTGAAACCACACTATAAGAATCGGGTAATTAATCTTTATTTTGATCAGTTTAGATATTCTTGCTATCCAATTCTGATATCAGAGTCTTGATACAGAAGGTTAGATAAACAAGTAAGAATATGTCCTAGACGTAAAAAAATTCCTCCAGCTCTTTCTGAGGACCCTCCAATGTGTATGGATTTATCTGCTGGTGCTCAGAAGGCCAAGGAAATTCAGGATACGCTGGTTTGTATGGGGGTGGCTCTCCCAAGGTGCTGTATTTCTGTGTCCCTGAGAAGAGACAGTCTGTCAGCAAAGGTGCTTCAATCGGAGTGGAAAAAATCCAAGCCTGATTTTTAAATGTCACACCTTGTTTGTGTCATTGAGTTTCCCATCACCATTTTTAGTTTCTTGTCAGAGATCATTTGCAAAGAAAACCTTAGGACTAGGTGTCAGACGCCTCGATAAGTCAATGGCAGAGGAAAACTCCTTTTTCTTTCACATGCAGCAGACAATTGTGACCGAGAAACCTTCAATGCCAGTATTTAAATGCACCCCTTGCCCCTGGAGTTTGTCTGCACTTCTAAATCGGGCAAAATGTCTTAGTTTGGAATAAATTTGGCTTCCTGGATTATTTTTGGATCAATTTCCCAGTTATAATTTCCTCTGAGAAAATATTTTCTGTTAGTCTTGAAGTTTGTTTAATCAAGGCCCAAGTTGCCTTCAGAAATTTGGAATTAAGCAGCCTGTCTGTTCTCCCCAGTGTAATTTATTTGTTTGAGATTTTAAAGCCAGTCCTGTCAAGATTACTAACTCTGAAAATAATCATAGGTCAAGAAAATTCACCTTCTGTTTTAAGCATTTGACACTTTGTATTATGAGAGGTGAGGTAAGAACTCATTCTGCCACAGGACCTCTTTCCTCCAGCCTCAGGGTTTATATCTTTCCTTCATTTACCACACAGCTGATTGATTTATTTTTTTCTTTCGTTTTTAAACCCAGGAATCCCTTCTGGTGCCCTTTGTTGTCACAGTGCAGGTACTGTCAGTGGATCACAAAGTCTCTTGTAACATTCACCCAAACGAACATGCAAAATCAGATGTGAGAAGACCTTTTGTTCTTTTACCTGTTGGTAGGTTTTAGGAAAGTATTTCAAACCCATCAGGAAATGGAAAGCACAGAATCTTTCTGTAACATGGATCGTTTCTGAAAAAGCCACTGTCTCACATTCTCTTGTCTTCCTTTGCCATGGCGAAAAAGGAATGTAGTTTTTTTCCCAATAATGATCCCAGTAGTTCTACATGGTCTTGGTGGTGTGAATGCAAGACATACCTCAGCTTAATGTGGTGTCTGCTGGAACCTGGACTCTTATAAAAGTGAAATAAGTGAGGGACAGCTGCTCTTCCTTGAGAGTAAGCTGCATGCACCATGATGGCTGAAAGCCTCTAGTCATGGTCAATGAGACTTCCGTGCTCCAGAAGTGGGCAGCATGGAGATGGTGTAGGTGAGGAACATGGGGTAGAAAGCAGGGCAGGTGTCCGCCATCATACTGTCTCAAATCATTTTTTTTGAACCAGCAGTAAGTGAAATATTTAACTTACTGAAGATTTTAGTCAGATTTTGCTCTCACTTAAATATTTGCATGTGATGAAACTTTGTCTCAACTGTTCATGATAAAAGTTTAGGGTAGTGCATAGGCATCTGGATTTAAGAGAACTCTGTAAAGCCCAAGAAGAGAAAATATGGCATCATTTTCAACTAGCTTTGACATAATTTGTTTTTTAGTAACTTTTAAAAACCCATGTGTCAGATTTGCCCTTGGAAAGATCCTCAGCAGAAACTGGTAATTAACTGACCCAACATGATTTTCTTTTATGTTTTCAGACTTCATATTTACAAATATAAATGTATTATGTTAATTTGCTCATAAGCATAGCTGAAAGAAGTAGATATTATCTCATTTAATGTGTTTTTATTTGCTTAATTCTGTGTTCTACAGTGAACGTGACCCTCTGTGTATACAATGCATGAAGCAAATGCTGTTTAGCATGCGCAACTGCTTGCAGCATGGAAAACTTTGCTCTTCTTTCTTAGAGGAGAATAATTAATTTGTGTATCCTAAGGAATTAAGGATTTTTTAAAGTTGCATCTCCTGGCCCAGCACGCCAGACTTTCCTGTGGCAGATGTGGGTCCAGGCCCAGCATAAGTAATTTTTTATTTTAACAGCTGTTTTTTAGACTTATCATTTTGCAAAACAAACAAAATAAGAATACGAAGATCTATTTAGATTTTTTTTAAGTTCAATTTCCCACCTGTAGTACAGTCAAACCTGCCTCTCTAGGTGATATTTCACAGAAAATTACGTTTTAAATACACGAGAAAGCAGCACAGCTTCCCTACCCTTTGTCCTGAAACTCTCTGTTGTGACAGTGATTTTTCTCAGTGAATTTTGAGACTTTTACGCTCATGACCATGGTAATCACTGACTTGAATGGGAATCACTGCAGCTGCTTGGCGCTGGGTGGTGAGGCCAGGGCTCCAGACACAGCTGCTCATGCTGAAACTGCTCACCTTCAGCTCACCCAGCACTCCCAGTTGCTGTGATCAGGAGCAGATGAGGACTTACATTACATTAGCCAGCTTACCTGTTAAAATAGATGCTGTTGGTGTGGTTTTGCATCCGTTACAAGCAGGCAGATAACAGCTCTGCCAACTAAAAGCGTGTTTGTGCAAAGTTGACTCTTCAAAAGCGCTTAAACCAAACTGGGATTAGAGAATTGGGTTTAGTGTAGACCATTGATTTGTGTTTGGTAAGAGGACTCCTGAACTGTTTACCAATTACCAAATCGTGGTGAAAGGGAAGCAGAGTGCCTGAAACAGTGCTGTATGCATGGTTGTGTAGTACATGGCTTTATACAATACAAAGTTGGATTTAAAATGAATTTATGCAAGACTGAAAGCAGGGCCAAATTTGGGAAGACCCCTCTGTTATGAAAATGCAATTAATCTGTAGTTGAATAAGTGTCACTGTTAGAAGGTACTTGAATATCCCATTGATTTAATCTGAAAATAATTGGGAATGCACAGCTGAAGTCTGTCAGGGATAGGAATGCAGATTAGTCCTTTTTGATATTTAGCTGGTTTTTTTGTGAGGTAGTTCTCAAAATAATGGGCTCAGGTTTGTGGAGCTGATCATTCTTTTGTCTGAAATGCTTTAAAAGTGAGAGAAACACTCATACACTTAACTGAGTTGAAAAATGGGAAAGCTTCTGTGAATACATTTTATATATTGTTGACATTTCTTCTTTATGCATTTGGTTTCCTGTGAAAAATGCCCAGAGACAAGATAAGAAGCCAGATATTAAGTTGAACTTTTTCATTTTACATGTTCATTTGGTAGTTTCTGTTTAAAAAAAGCACACGTAGTTTACTGACGCTTGTTTTCTTTCAGTGACTTAGATGTTCTGCATTTTCAAATGGATAATTGCAAATAGATCTATTGCCACTAATACTGATTCATGTATTTATGAACATACGTATTGCGTCTATATTTTAACATTATTGCAGTGGACGGCACCCAGTTTTTTAAAATGTACTTAGACTTCGAGGAACTTTGATGATAAAATCCCTGTACGTGAACATGGCATACCCAAGGAAATTGTTACACTTATTGCTCTAATCTGGTGTCTAATCAGGTAATGATGGCACCTAACTTCACTTTAGTTGTGGTGTCTCTCAAAATACAGAGAAAAACCAGTAATGGCAATTACAATTCATCTCCTCTCACTGCACAGCTCCCAGAATTCAAAGGAACTTCTTTGATGGTTAGAAAGGAAAACCAAGATGGATTATTCTAAACCTCTCCACAAAAGATACTGTTCTCTTTGCAGTACTGTTTCAAGTGCAATGTCAACTATGGCTAGCAGTAACTCTGCGGGGAGTGCAGTGATCTTGGGATTCTTATGTAAATTTATGCAAAGGGCTTCTGCAAGCCTAGCATGTGTTGTTCTCCTCGAACACCACAAGGCACTTCATGCTGCTTGATGTGGCAAAGGGAAGAGAGATTCCCTCTGTTTCACACAGCAAGAGGAAAGTCTGCAGAGAGCATGTAAGGCAAACAAGAGACCCATGATCCATCACTACTTTTGAAAGTCAGTACAACTGGAAATTCTGCTGCGACAAAGTTCTACCATTTCCATTTATTACTTTTGATGGAGCTCCTCCTTTGGACGACACAAAGGGTGGTCTTTGTGAGTCTCCATATGCTCTGAAAGGATAAAATTAATAACCTAGAAAGAATATCATTTCAGGAAATTCTTCATCTCGATCAAAATCATCATACCTGTTCATTTATCAGCACAGACATCTTGTCCATGTGTTTTTTCCAAAGCCTGATACATTTGTTTCTGTTTCACTTTCTAACAACAATAGACTTTCGGTCTCTGATAACACTAAAGGGGTATCTATGTGCTTTTACCCTTCTGTAGTAAATTTCCCCTCTGCTCGAAACCTCTCCTGAGGACTGTCTGGTCATTCCGCCTGGATGCGTTCCTGTGTGATGTACTCTAGGTGACCCTGCTCTGGCAGGGGGGTTGGACTAGATGGTCCTTCGAGGTCCCTTCCAACCCTAGAATTCTGTGATTCTGTGATTCTGTGTGATTCTCTTTGCTCTGTTTAGTTGTTTGCATTAGCAGCACTCACCCCTCAGTCAGCACTTCCCTGTGTGCATCTCCCTCCTTCGTGTTTCCCAGCAGGACCTGCCATCTCCAACTGCACCCTTCTGAGTACCTGCATACAGTCCTCATGTTGGACCTGGTGAGGTCCCAGCGTGTACCAGCAGTAATTGCAAAGTATTTAATCTTGGACCATAATTTGGATTGACTGATTTGAAGAAGCTACACTTTACAGCACTTCTGATGAGCTAACATTCTCTCACCCTTGTTAGAATAAGTGATCAGTATGTCTGTGTTCTGCACATCATGTGAGAGAGGAAAGCGTTGACACAGAATTCTCATATTACATTTGTAAAGTGTATTTTGACTTACCATGTTTGTTCTGAACTTCAGCTGCTGAGGCGCCTGAAGGAAAAAGAGCCAGCAAAAGAATTGGAGCTGGGACAGGAATGATCCCTGCTTCCCACACACATAAAACATCAGTTGTCATGAAGCATCTCCTTTGAGCTGGTGGGGTAGGTGCTAGTGTTTACATGTACATGGGATTAAGAGAGAGCTTGGTACAGATTCTTGTAGTTTTGAATCTATAATGGGTTTTAATAATAGATATTGTGTTGCCTGTCTGCTCAAATGCTCACAGTGCACATGGAGCTGGATTAGAGGAGGAGGATGCTTTTGCCCCAGAGCATGCACAGTCAGTACGCTCTCAAAACCTGCACGTTGAACCAGAGTGTCAAGGGATTCCAACAGATCAGTAATCACAATAGGTAAGAGTTGTTCATTGCCAGCTGCTAGAGGGTTCTTCTGTAGGAACCAACAGTGAAGCTCTGAGAGGTGATTCTTTCTGCATCAACATCTTGGATTCACTTCACCTCCATAAGAGCGGGTGGCTCACCGGTTCATATCTATTCAAAGCTGTAAAAACTGTCACAGAGAGTGAAGTTGCTCTGGGTGTTCGGTTGCTCTGAAACGTAAATGGCACTTTGTGACTTTGATCGCAATGCAGAAGTCAAAACGATAAATGGAAAAAGCTAGTAAAAAATCAGATGGAAAAACGCTGGTGCTGCCTGTAAATAACCCTTAATCACCCCTTTCCCCCCGATCTTGGTGAAAATAATCATTAAAAATAGACCACTACACTGTCAAAGTGGTGATCAGTGGAGCTCTCTATTTTTGCTGGGCTAAGTGATTCCATATCTTTCTAAGAAGATGCTATTTTCACTTGAAACTGGGATGATTTAAGCCTGATATTTCAAAAATGGGTGGTGATTGATTAGTCATCAGTCTAATAATGGACTACATCTGCATTTTTTCCTCCATCTTTGTCATATTTTACATAATTCATTTGGCTTAATTGGACATTAAAATCATTTTCCCTCTAATGACTACAGCAGATTCACCCGCCCCTGCCTGGATTCTCTTGAGATCCCTCTGCCCTTGCTCGCTGCTGCTCAGAAAGTCCAATTCCACCCCGCGGGATGGGGTGGCACAGGGATGGGACTCTGTCTGCCATGCGTGTCCCCTGTTATTTTTTTTCTGAGTGTGGTTTGGTTTTGATTTACAACAAGGCCTGAGGTAATAACTCTCATCGGTTTTCTGAGGTGCTTCGTATGGTAAATGTGGGAGGTAATGATTCCTTCTCTTAAAAATATTCACTTTAACGCATATAAAATGGTGGTGGCGTTAAGTGACTTAGGATGTGTCCCACAGGGAGCATCTTGGAAATGCAGATTATTCCAGTCTGTCTCAGTTTAAGGTAGCTGAAGCTATTCCTCATGCGGCCACTTTGTCTGCTGGCACTTAATGTCAAGGAGTTTCCACCACGCTTTATGTACACAGAACAAACCCCTTTTACTTAGTTCAGAGACCCAAAACAGGACTGGTAGAGGCCGGTAACAAGCTCATCAGTCCTTTGTTATACCGGAGGTCAACCAGAGTCCCAGTAGTAATGGAAAGGGAAAATAATTATCAAGCTTCTTTCTAGTTAGCTAGGGGCCTAGAGCTTGAATCTGTTACCACAGAGGATGATGAAAGTCTCAGTCTGGTCATCATAAGAGTCCCTTAAAATACACTCATACAGCTACCTCCGTTTTGAAAGCAAAGGACTTGCGAATCAGTGAGCTTGACTGATTTGATGTGAACTTGTCATAGTGAAAATGAGTTGCCTGTTCACTCACTATTTTGCCTTTCTAAAAACATTTGCAAAAGGTCATGAGACAACTACTGATTTGCCTTCAGAATTAAACTTCGAAGTGGATACTCCTGGGGGGAGTTCATCTCAGTCTAAATTAGGTAAAACCACTTGTTGCAGTTCATATGTTGTAGATCTTCCAGCAGTAACTTCAGAGGTGTGTTCATAAGCAAGAGACATACATTATTCAGTTTTTTATCCTTATTGCTGGTATGAAACAGCAGTTTCCAGGAAATATTTGCCTAAAGTGTACCTGGTGATTAGTCCCATTGTTAACCATTATTAATATTCACAAGAAAAAAATGTGTATTTAAAAAAAAAACTAAGAAGGAAACAGAATATTAAAACTTCCTGGGAATTGAATAGATCTGTTAATTCCTGATGTTACATTTGTGTTACAATGGTTTGCAAGTGCCAATTAAGATTGGGGTTATGATGCATATGGAGCTGAGCATACCCATTTTAATGGGAGATCTTCTGTAATATAAAGATGTTTGTTAAGTCAACAGGGAAGGCAAAGAGTGGAGGGTGGAACTGTAAAGGCAATTAAAGGACTTGCAAAGTCCTTTGAGTGCAGCCTGGAACAGAACCAGTCTTTGAATCTAGA
This sequence comes from Aegotheles bennettii, assembly GCA_013398125.1. Classification (NCBI taxonomy): domain Eukaryota; kingdom Metazoa; phylum Chordata; class Aves; order Caprimulgiformes; family Aegothelidae; genus Aegotheles; species Aegotheles bennettii. Next base: position 569,834 of record VZRW01008041.1, on the reverse strand, counting down.
CTAATTGAATCCTTGTATAAATTCTTTAATTACTTCAGTGTGAGCACACAAAAAACCACCAACTTGATTGTGGACGCAAGTCTTAGCAGTTTTATGAATCATTCTACATGCTCTTTGATTAGAGGAAGTAATAGAAAGGAGCTGTGGCTGCTGCAGCATAAAATGTAGCATAAATGAAAGTCAGTACAACAGGAATCTGCTTTTGCAAATTTTCTCCTTGTATTTAATTGTCTCTTTCTTTTATATGTAGGAAAATCACTCAAGCCCTGATGGTCCAGCTTGCTGTTCAGTAAACTATGTCATCAAAAACACATAATAAAAAAAGACTTCAGTGTGGCAAGAAACAAAAAAAAGACAATGAAGAGGAAGGCAGAAGGCTCTTCCATAAGTAACTAAAATAGTCACTGTAAAAGGAATTAAAAAGCCAAAAGCTCACAGGAGAATTGAAAGTGGTTCTGCTTTAAAGCTTTTGAAAATGGCCCATGGCCAGAAGCAAATGAGTTCGTTTAACATATGATTTATCCCTTTCTTTTTCTTTGAATGGCATGTGGCTTCAAATTATCCTTCAGCTTGATTACATTCCTGGTTTATTTCTTCCTGTTGAAAAGTTGTTATCCCACCTCTCCAGCTCACTTGATTTAGAAAAGGTAGGTAATAGAGATGACATCAAGCGAAGAAGTAGTGAAATGTAATAGCTGGCTTGTTAACAAAATCCTTTTGGTATGATTTCAGTGCAGCAGCTGCCTAGGTATCCGTAATAATCAATGCATTTAATAATGTCTGTGGACATAGTATACCAAGGCTGATAAAATACCTGTTTGCATGTGTTGACGTGTTTCCGTCAGAACCCTGTTTTCTTACTTCTATTTGCAGGTGAGATCTACTGCCTTTTCATGGAGATCAGGTGACACGTGCTACTAGGTGTTACATTTTATGCACGGTATATACTGGGCATCTGGAAGGAAATTGATGAAAGGTCTGCAGACTTTTGACAGCAAGAACTGGTTGGTCTTGCTACTAAGATAGATTGTAAACCCTTTGGGGCAGGACCATCTTCTCTGGCTTGTTTATGCAGCACCTAGCACAGTGGGGTGCTACTCCCAGACCAGGTTTCTCCAGCACTGCTTCTTTTCAGATACTATCTGCAAGGATGAGGAGGGCTCGTCCTTTCTGACGTGGCCACAAATCACCTTGTGAAAGAGTGCTTAAATAACAGGGTGGTTCACTGTATCTGGTACCTACTAAGGATTTAATTGTGTAAATTTCTGCAGGAGAGGAAGTTTGTTTATCCTTGTGTTTCTTATGGATCTGTAGTAGAAATAGGACGGAATAAATATGGCAAAGACTAGGATGAAACGGGATGGGGTATGGATGTTCTCTTGTGGTGTGCCAGCTACTGTAGCAAAATTAATTCATAGAAGGAAGAACCTGTAATAAAAGTAGATCAGATTGTTGCCCTCATGATTGTGCAACTAGTAAGGTTCTCATAGTCAGGGCTGGTGGGAAGGTCAACGTGAGCTTTACAGTTACAGTTGCTTTGTGGCATGGGCAGTCTCTGATCAATGTTTGTAGTTCAGTGAAGCATTCTTGGTGCTATTATGATACAGTAGCTGGATGATGCTGTTATTAAGAAAGATTTGTGGTATTGAAAATTCATGGACACAACTGTTGATGACATGAGGAGTCACAGAGCACTCACTGGAGTGTCTTCTGTAACTACACTGAGTTATGTGCAGTTTTGCCCAGATGAGATATCCATCGATCTAGTTCAAAATTGCTGAGTTGCCAAAACTGTAATTATAGAATCATAGAATCCTAGACTGGTTTGGGTTGGAACGAATTTTAAAGCTTATCTAGCTCCCCCCTCCTTTTCCCCCACCATGGGCAGGGACACCTCCCACCAGACCAGGTTGCTCCAAGTGCCATCCAACCTGGCCTTCAACACTGCCAGGAAGGGGCAGCCACAGCTTCTCTGGGCAACCCGGGCCAGTGTCTCACCACCCTCACTGCAAAGAATTTCTTCCTCACATCCAATCTCAATCTCCTCTCTGTCAGTTTGAACCCATTCCCCCTCGTCTTGTCACTCCATGCCCTTGTCACAAGTCCCTCTCCAGCTTTCCTGTGGCTCCTTCAGGCACTAGAAGGTGCTCTAAGGTCTCCCCAGAGCCTTCTCTTCTCCAGGCTGAACAACCTCAACTCTCTTAGCCTGTCTCCCAGAGCAGAGGTGTGCCAGCACTCTGACCATCTTTGTGGCCTCCTCTACACTCACTCCAGGCGCTCCATGTCCTCCTTATGTTGAGAATCTCAGAAATGGGCACAACGGGGAAATGAAAATAACAGGGAAACAGATTCTCTGGGGTAAGTACAAGGGACCTCCTCTCTTCTCAGGGAAATGAAACAGAAACCTAGCCCTGGCCACCTCAGCCAGCAGCTCCCTTCTCTTGCAGCAGAACTCATTGACTGTCATGTCTCCCAGCCCCAGAAGCAATGTGGTCCCCGCATATTGACCCCAGTGCAGGGACCAGTACCAGCATGATCGGAAGTGCTGTAGGTACCCATGTTAAAGACTCCCTGATGATGAGATAGTCCAGAGTGGATGATGTGGATAAGAAAACATGACTACACATTTTAATAGTTTTGTTATTTTTCAATTACGCACTCTTTTTGGGAAATGATAACAGATGCATTTGCTAATGAAGGGTTTCCACTCCAGGTTGCTGACAGGTGTCAGCAGCATGGGAGGAATATGAAGTGTCACGAACAGTCTGGCTGAGCTGTTCACCTTCACACACCTTCACTGCGGAACACCTGAGCACTCCCCTGTGATAGAGGGCATCGTGAGTGGTGTTCTGCAGGACTGCTGCTAGCTATCAGTGGGCATAATCTTCCTTTCCCTTTAGCAGGCTGAATTGTTCAGGTCTGAACAGAACCTGAACTGGCTGAACTGGAGGTGACCCTTCCCATTGCCAGGACTGCACTGCCACAGTGAAAAACCTGTCATGAAGAGCTCACAGTTCATCTAGAAGAAGGAATAATGGAGAGGATAAAGCATGGTGGAGATGTGGAGGAAAAAAAAGGGCTTGTACACAGTTATTGAGAACATTAAACCTAGGGGTGGGAATAAAAGGCTGGTCTTCTGACTGCTAGGTCAATGTTTCATCAGCTCAATCCATTTCTTTCAAGCAGTAGGAGTCTGGGGAGCATGTGTGTCTCTGGGTATCCTGTCCATTGACTGTTCAGCTCCTGCTAGGATGATGACACAGAATCACATTAAGGAGCATTTATTGAATTGAAGTATAATGGACACACACAAAAGTTTGAAGACAGACATATTCTAAACCAAAACCAACACCCCACCCCTCCCCCCCCAAAGGTATTATTTACTAAAATGCCTCTATGGATAGAAAAAAAATCAGGAGTAAAATGCAAGAATATGTCAAAATCATATTAGAGGTTATGAAATTGTGGGTATAAGTGGTATTAGTGATTTCCTAAGTGAACTGTTGATAGTGATGGATATCATCTTTGCAGAAGGAAAAGAGAGAGGATGGTGAGGTGTGGAGAACTGGCCCAGAAGCTGAGTACTTACACTGAATGGAGGGATCTTTCTACATGCACATGCTCAGTTCCTCTTCCCTTTACTGGTGTGACAGATAATGACCTAAGGAAAGGAGACATCCCACTTGATCGTGTGTGTCCCACCCTCCCGCTTTGTAGTTGCTGCTTCACCAAAACCTCTGCTCAGCTGAGATACACATCTTTAATCTCTCTGAAAGTCAGCTGCGAGGGTCTCAAATGGGCTTCCAAAATTGGTGATCAATTCTGCATGAGTTCTTTTACAACATTCAGTGATGGGTACAATCCAGACTCCATGCTGTCTGAAACGAGTGGGGAGGAGAGAAGGAAGGACCTCGGCTGTTTAGCCCAGAAAAGTCTCCCAGGGGATGTAAGAATGATACTGTAAGAGAAATGTGTCAGGGACAGGGGAGAAGGTATTTCTGTGAAAAGCTCCTGTATTTAACCTAAAAGATATAGATTGAACATAAGTATTTTTAAACGATACTTTTATTCTTATGGACTAAAAGATTTATAAATGCAAGGATAGGTGGGTTCTAGATCAGCAGGGGTGTGGGTGGGGGAACTGCTGCTAATCTGGAATTCAGTACTTTTATCACAGCATGTGTATGGAAGCATTGCTGTAAGAGTAAGGGACTGGATTTGATAACTCAGTCTCATATCCATTATGCTGCTTTTTTTTTTTTCCCCATTAAAAATTTGGTTTACTGAGCTCTAGTTCAAGGCATGCAACAATTTGGAGTGTAGCTGTTGTGTTTGGAGATTGTTTTATTGTTTGTTCCATGAAATGTCTGCTTGACCTCGTCATTTGTATAGGCTGAACTTCATGAAAGGAGCCGGATGAAATGGAAGAGAATTAGGTGGATACAGCTGGTGTTAAGCAAGTAGCTTTCCTGCAATGCTTGGCATCACTGTGTTGAGGTGGGATGTAGTTACAGTTACTGAACTCCTTTGCTAAATATAGGATGCTAAGAGCTTTGCGCCTTGCCCTGCAATGGGTGATTACTTTGTTTCTCGATGTTACTCTGCATTAGTCCCTGTAACAAGCCAGAATGGAGTTTTGACGTTTTAGATCACCTCCAAATGAACCTGAAGATTTCATTATACTTATACCATGACAGTATTTTGCAGGCCATTACTTTCTACTTGAGAAGGCAATGGAAATTTTCAGATCTTAATTCCTCTATTTGCTCCACACATTCTCTTGCAGGTATTATTTATGTGAAAGAAGTAAAAATTAACTGAATATAAAAAAGTCTTGGATGCAGCATCTGACCCACGTGTTACCTGATTCTCAGTCCTGTGCCGTTGTGATTCTCCTTCAGAAGAATATCCTTAATTTAATCTTACACTCTTGCACAAATTTGAAAAGACATTGACTTTGATAACTGCACATCAGCTGAGCTGGTTTGGGGATTTTGAATCTTTATTCAGGAGCTTAAAATGAAAAGTAAATGTTTCAGCATTGGTAGCTAGGGGTTACTTTCTGTTATGCTGGCAGAGAATTAGCTGAACAAGGCTATGGATGGGCATCCTTTTCCCTGTCGCCTTTAATTTTTGCGTTTGTTCATATGCTGCGCATTCAGAATAATTCTGCCACTTTTTTACTCAGTTTTTTTTGTTCTACTTTTAAATTAATATTAAAGAGAGTCATGGAGGACATGGTCCTGCTATCTTTTCTTGCACAAATAGACCCTGCATCCTTAGTATGGCTATTAATGAATGTACAGCAATGAAGGAGTGTCTGTTCTGCTCTAATCTTATGTTTCACATTGAAAATATGAGTAAACAAATTAAAAATCAAGGCCAAGGAGCCATTCCTGTGCCTCTGTGAGCAGAAAAGGTAGAATCACAAGCCAGGTTCTGAGGGGACACTGGTATCAGAATTCAAAATAACCTCTTTTCTCTTCTTTAGTTAAAGTTTCTCCTAAGGTGTTCTATTTAAAAGCCATATTGTATTGTTGCTGCTCAAGTCAACATAATTGTTGAGAGACTGTGATAACCTCACATATAATAATTTACATTTCTTTAAATACCTACAGTTCCTATGTCTGACATCAGTGAGTATCCAGCCTGTGTCATGTTTTTTCTTTGCAGAAGTACAAAGTGATATCTCTATTTTGTTTCCAGCATTGACAGGGTGATAGAACTGCTTCTTGAGATTCCTCCAGTGTTATGAAGCTCTGGGGCATTCGGAAGTTGATCCCTATTTTATCCGAAGATGCAGGCCCACATCCTGCCAACCAGGTTGTTTTTCATCACTCTGGTAGGATTCTAAAACAACTTTTTCTACTTAAGACACGGTTTATTTTGAAATCTCTCTAGTCTCTCTGGTTCTCAAGCCAGATAGCATGTGTGAAACAGCATAGGTGTGTTCATTTTAAAGAAGAAATACCTGGTCGTGCCAATGATCAGCTCACTTGTTTTCTAAGGACTAGATCGGCAAGTCAGACTAATGCTGCATTTATATAAAATGGAAAATATGCAATAACAAAAAGTGCAATTAATTACAAAAATACAAATTACAGAACTGGGGGTAAAAAACTTAGCAAGATTACCTATGTTCTGGTGATGTTTATTCTCCATTACTGTCTGTCTTTTATCTGCTAACTCTGAGTTGCGTTTCATAACCAATGTGACTAAATCCTCCTATAATTGCCTCAGAAATTCATTGTGTTGACAGGACTGCTTACTATGCACAGAGTATCGAAGTAATAGTTACTTTTCATCATCAGCCATGTATTACCATGTCAGTAACACTGTGAGTGAATGTGCATTTCCCTTTGAAGACAGGCTGTTGTAAAACATTTTCTTTGTTTTGTTTTAAAACCAATATTAATCTTCAGTTCCAAAGCACGGACGAGCACAGAATTTGCAGCACAGAATTAGATCCTAGCTTAGGAAATCATTCATGCTTAAAGGTAGTACAATATGATATGATATGCTATAATAATATGTAATGTGATATATGTAGGTGTATTGAAAAATGCATATACATTTGCATTATATGTTATGTGCATAAAATAGAATGCTTCAATAGAATATGAGCTGTAATTAAGGAATCATTAAACAAAAATAATAGTATGATATTTTGTCATAATGACCCATATACTGTGGAACACACAATATCAATATGTTGGGTTACTTGGCAGAAAACTTTGCCATCAAATTCTATATTATTTGTATAGTGCTTTTACAGATCTCTCTGCTGTACCATTAAATGAAGCATTTTCATTTCCAGGGGACAAAAAATAAATCCATTGACACTGTCCAATTTTGACAGATTTGCAGAGGCAAATTTAACCACTGTTCTATTTATGTGTGTAATTTGGAATAAGAGCTCATTTTTTTTGTTCAGGAGGATTTGAAGAAGTTCTGCATTTTTGTTTCTGGAGTATAATGTTGGGTCATTTTTAAAGGAATCACATCCCTGAAAAATGTAGTAGCAGTATTTCTAACCAGATGGGAACTTTCCAGTAGGAAGGTTATCAGCTTCAAGTAATCTAAATGGGCAAATTTTTCCATCATTTGGATAAAATCCAAAATTTTCTCTGCAGGAGTAACCACACAACAGAGATATCAAATTGGGTTGGATGATCACAGTGAGACATAGTGCAACAGGATGCAATCGCGCCTGGCTAAGGATAGGAAAACACCTGTCTAAAAGAGGCAGTTTCAATTCCTGTTGTTTGAGAGTTAGTGCCCGTGTCACCTAGCCAGGGACAGGGGGTGAGGCATAGTGGGCACTGTCCATACACACAGAGTGCAGAGGCAGTGCCTATTCCAAATAGTTGCCTTGTGGAAATACACGCATGCTAACATCTGTTTGTTACGGAGCAGCATTGGCTTTACTTGGCGAGTGGCTGGAAGGGATGCGTTTTCTGTGCTGCTTCGGGGGGAAATGCTATGGTATTGGTCAGCAACTTAGGGTGCAGCTTGCACCTTGTTTAGGTGCAGCTGGTTTGGTTACTGCTGGCAATGCAGGGTGGGACCCAGTCTGAGGTGAATATCTCTGGGACCTTGGGTTTGTGGATGTTTGTGGACGTTTGTGGACTTACATGGAGGAACAGGTTCAAACTGCAAAAAGGGAGATTTAGATTGGATCTGAGGAAGAAATTCTTTGCAGTGAGGTTGGTGAGACACTGCCCGGGTTGCCCAGAGAAGCTGTGGCTGCCCCTCCCTGGCAGTGTTTAAGGCCAGGTTGGATGGGGCTTGGAGCAACCTAGTCTGGTGGGAGGTGTCCCTGCCCATGGCAGGGGATGGCACTGGATGAGCTTTAAGGTCCCTGCCAACCCAAACCAGTCTGGGATTCTATGATTCTATGTTTAACTCATGCTGGTACCATCTTGTTGTGGCTTTTTTTTGCTAATAGTAAAGTTGCCAAGCTGGCTGAGTCAGAGTTAGCCTGAGTAACTTGAATATGGCCCTTGATACATCAATGGGAGAGGCTGAATGATGCGCTTGTGTGCAACAGCAGAGGGCTAGATAAGGTGATCCATCAGGTTCCTGATTTGTTTGTCTAAACATTCATGGATTTGGTCCATCTCAACTTTTCAGTCACTCATTTGAGTGGAGGTAACTAAAATTAAAAACCACATTGAAATAAGTCAAACAACAAGAATACTCAAAAAAATAAATGATGATGGGAAAATATATCCTAGGTTTAACTACCAGCCTGTTGGGCATGGGACGTCTCCCTCATTTGGGACCTCTGTCTGTTGAGAAGCTTGAGTGGTTTTTTCTGACCTTATCAAAATGTGGCTGAATTTCCAGCTGTATCCCTTAGTCTCTCCTGGTGATGTTATACCACCTAGTGTAAAATACTTGGCTGCACTAATAGTCATAGACACTGGAAGCGTATTGTTCAGCATTTTCCAGGGGGATTTAACTACTAGATTAGAGAGCTGTGGTTGAGCAGTTTTTTTCTTCTGCTCAGTAATTATTTAAATTATAGCTAATAATGATGGGAAGAGTTTGTGAAAAGCTCAGCAGTGTCAACAACTGAGATTGAGGTCAGAGATAGTAAGGCCCCAACTAATGGAAGATTTTTGTTTGGTTTTCTTTTGTATTGTTTTCAAGTAATTATCGTTGCAAAAGCAGTGTAGACAAACACACCTTACCTTTTGTTTTTAAGTGGTAATGTCTTTTGTCGGTATGGCATACACTGGATGCCACTAACAAAGAGTTAGTACTAATAATGAGTTTGTAAGTTACTGGGATTCTCCCGAGGGCATTACTGGGGATGGTGCTTGCTAACTGTAGCAATCCAAATGCTATTGGTGGCATAAACATGTGACCATAAAGCCATTTTCTGCTTTATCAGAGCCACACTCAGGTCTTAAATAACTTTTTTCATAAAGTTGTGTATAAATATTTCTGCTTTAGTTACATTCTGCCTTAACTCTTCTTTACCTCAGCTTAGAGGTGGACTTTCTGGTATGTCATGCTTGTGAATGAGGAGAAATGTATTACATTGTTAATTACCATTGCACTTTATAAAGATTTTCTTCTTTCCCATAGTCTTTCTGAAGCCAGCTCATGGTCTTGCAATGAGAGGCGGTGATGGAGCTGGCTGGGAACCAGCCCACTGTGGGCAGTGGTCTCCAATATTATGCTTAATATCAGAAATACAAAGGAGTATGTCCTTTGAATTCTGCGTGCTGTGAATGGTCTCTGTGAGGGAACCAGCTGCAGTTACTGTGCCAGATGGACCACAGTGTAACTGATTTTTTAACTAAATTCACGTATATTCTTTCATACGCAAGTTAAGCAGCATCTCCAGGTGTAGCATTCATGAATCCCTTAAAACAGCCTTTGTGTTTCCAGTAGCTGTTTAGAAAATGTACTTAATAGGACGAATCACAGCACAGTGTTGCTGTAGAGGCTTCTAGTTTATATGCTAAGATTTATTTATTTATTTATTACCACAATGTATTAAACAAACCAAACAAACCCCACTGCAACAGCAACAGTCCAAAATCAATAGCAGTTAGAATAAGGCCAAGGGAAAGCAAACAGTGTTTGAAAAAAATACACTGCTGTATTTTGAGATCTAGAGACACAATGAGGTGTTGCCATTTAACCTGCTTTCATCCAAGCTGGGCAGTGCGCCCCGGTGTGAAAGAGGTGTGAAGGGGACGTGATTCTCCTGCCAGAGCACAAATAAATAGCCTTACAATGCCTCTGAACATCTCATAGGGCAATGTGTACCCATTTTATTTAGAGGGAGAACATATTAAGAGAATGTAAAGTTGCAGATTAATGTGAGAGTTGAGAAATGCCAGAATCAAGGTTACTTTGTGATAGAAGTGGTTTGTTTTAGGAGATAGGAATTCTGGGGGTTCAGGAGACACATTGTTTTAGGAAGCGACTATTGAACAAACGGTACCAGGGTGGGTCAGGATAACTGCTCAATGTTGCTGTCTAAAAGGAAGTCTAATTTGCTTAATTACACGTGCTATGCCATTTCACAGGGCTGTTACCCCGAGACAGCCATTAGTCCAGTGGGTGACAATCGTTTGCTGTTCGGTCTGGAGTTGGTTTTGGTGTTAAACAGTGGCCTGAAGAATTTATTTCTTTGAGTTGCCCACCCTTTACTGAATACAGAGCTATTGACAGGATTTTCTGGGATGCCATTGCTGAAGCACTTTCAATATTTGCACTCAACATTATCTGGGCTGTTATTATTGATAATATTAAAGCCACAGGTGATCCACACAGGCCTCCTGAGGGATGGTGGCATGGAGGTTAAACCTCAGGTGGTTAGAATTTCTGCTGATATTGAGTCTTAAAGTTCCAGAATTACAGTTTTCAAGTTCCTTACCTGTAGCAATTTCTGTGCTCAGAACAGAACTGGCAGAAATAGTTCTTGTAAATTGAGGGAAAAAATTCAGAAGTATATATTGTATTTTTAAATTCATATGTGGCTAGTTGAGTATATATTCTGTTTCTGAAAGGAAACATAAGTAACGCTGATTTATTTTACAGCAATCTCATTTATTTAGAGGTTTCATCTTGCAGTGAGGTACTCGCTAAATTATTTAATTTCCTCAATTTTGGTTGTGATATTGGCTGCAAAGACAAGCTGGTATTGAGGTGCCAGGTGTCTGTCTTTTCTCCTTCTTTCCGTTCTTTCCTTCACATTTTTGGTTAATTGATACCACTTAAGTGGCACTGAGTAGATGAAGCTTCATCTTGGCAAGGCAGGGATATTTCTAGGATGGAAGAAGCTCTCCTTTGCTGGGAAGCAGTAGAGCAAATTTTGCAATTGGTGTCTGGATGTTGGCAGAGCAGGGAATGCACCTGCAAGTCTTGGATCTCAGGAGAGGAATGTGTCCAGATATCAAGAGAAATGGAGCAGGACAAGATCTTGACTCTTTATCTCTCTTTTTTATTTTTTTTTACTCTTTCAGTTTCTGAAGCTTGCTTTTTGTATTTGTCTCCCTCTTGCTTACAGTTAAAGTCATGCTTGATGGGAGAAAAATCTTCTAGTGCAGAATTTACCACAGAAATCTTTTTAGCAGCATCTGATTTTGCCCATATAGTGCAATTATGTGCTGACATCAATGTGTGTTTTTCCTTATGACCCCTGTTTCTGACTAAAAAGCTTTTTTCATTACAAGACTTTATTGCTCTGTGTTCTTTAATCTCCAAGGCAGATTACTTGATAACATCAATTGATTCCTCAGGGTGATTTTCCCCTTGTGGTTCAATGTCTGAGTCCCTGCCTCAATCCTGACTATCTATATCCTGTCACAGGCAGAACAGTATTGACTTGGGAGATTTTTACGGAATTTAAGTTATTGCCAATTAACACAAACTTCTGATCACTGATTCTGGGTGTTGCAAAAAAAAAATAAGAATGAAAGTAAATGCTTCTCCTCCCCCTTTTCCAGTCTCAGTTTAAGCCAAACCTCTCTCCTCTGCCCTTCCTGGTCTCTGCTTGCCTTGGTTTTGCTGCAGGCTGTGCTCCACCATCCCTACGCTTTTAGTGCGGCAACGGGTGATGCAGGAGGTGGGGTTGTGTGTGTCATGGCTTCTGTCTGCATCCTTCCTGCTCCTCACTCCTCCTCTTCCACTGCTCCAGGCTGTCACTGCTTCACTGTAGGTCACCCACGGGCCGCAGGCGTCCCTGCCCTGATGTGGGTTTATGTCCATGCATGGACTGATGGGGCACCCATGTAAATTAAATGGGTGCCAGTGCAGAAGCTGATGAGGCACACATGCATGAACTGATGGGGCATTCCTGCATCAGAGAATTGGGCGTTCATGCGTAACTAATTGGGTGCTTGTGCATGCATTAATTGGACACTCATGCATGAATGTAGTAAAATCTGCAATGCCAAGTATGCAAAGGGGGCTTGATATATAGAGAGATTTAACTAGATATAAGTATAATTCTTTGGATTTGTCCTGGCACTTGGTTTTTTACACAGAGCTCAAACAACTCCACATTCTGGTTATTATTCAGTCTGGGCTTGTTAAAGTGCTGTAGCTCCACCGAACAGGGCAGCAGGGTGATCAAGTCATGGTTTCAGGACACATCGTTCCAATTCCTTTGAAACATTTGCTCTTAGAAAATTGAGACTGGTTTTTCCTTATTTTGCTGCCTGCTTTGCTCCTCACTCAGGCTCTTTTCAAGTCTATTCGTAAAGTATAAGCTGCAATCTCATATGTCACTTACTCCTCTCCTTTCTCCCATCATGAACTGTTTAATGTCTGTCCCATCAAACCCTTTTCTTTGCTATGGATTCAGCACGGCAAGATCTGTGTGTTTTCATGGCATCCTTACACACCTGTTTCTACACGAACTAAGTATTCACATGCCCTGTTTCTTTTAAATACAATCGATCCACATTCTTACATGCTTTGCTTAACGAGCACAAATTCACCCACCCGCATGTCTTAGTTCTCTGTTCTTGATTTGGTGATCAGCATTTTTAATTTGCCTTCACTTTCTTGGCTTTAGCTCATCTCCAAGTGCTGTGTCAGTGCTCTGTGTCTGTGCAGCGTTCTCGTGTGTGCCTCCTCTGCCAGGCCAGCACAGGGGATACTTCTGCAGAAACTGGGCCGAGTACCAATCAGTCATGGAAAACTTTTCATTATGGCTAAACACCATAGTCAGGCCTTTTACTTTGCACTGGCAAGTGCAAGTACTGGTGAGTCTCCATTTCTCCTTTGTGTTCTCCATCTCTGTTTTTCTTGTTACTCCAAAGTTGAATATCCCACTGTAAAACTTTTCATAACAAAGAAACTGTCAATCAACAAGCAGACAAGGATTACAAGGAGAATGAAAGACACTTTTAAAGCTTGTTATACATGTTTGGTCCATGTCTGAATGTGCATCCCCAGGTTAAAGTGATCTGTGGGAAATAAACTTTCAGGCCCACCATTTGTTGACCATGCTGTTTTCATACAAGCAAAAGATTTTCAAAAATTATACCTTGGATAGAGGGAATGGTGGTGGGCTGGTTCACTTCACCCACACTAGCAGAAAGGTTTTGTGCTTTGTCCTTCGAGCTGAAATCCCTGCTTTGGCAGAGCTTTGCAGTGAGCAAATGCTGTTGCTCCAGCACCAGTATTGGTGTTTTGCCCCCAGGTAGCCTGTCCAGCCTGTGTGTTTGAACTGATGAATCCATTAGTGGAGTCTCTGGTGAGATTCCCATGTGGTCTGAGCTGGTTTACACATCCCATGACCTATTTTTGAGTGCTGATCATGCTGCTTTGTCTTGGAAGTCAGATCAGCAACATGTCCCTGTCAGCCCCCTCTCTCTGAGGAGCACTTCCAACATCTGTTGACCATCCTTAATTATTCCTATAGCCAGCGTGGGAGTAAAAGGATGTGCTGGAAGACTGCATTATTCAATGGTAATTCTTTGCCTCATAATTCTCACTTCTCCCTTCAGTGCTACTGCATTTCATTTCTCTTTGTCTCAACATTTGTTTTCCTGACCATAAAATTCTCTGATTTGGAGCCAGTGGGTAGATTGGAACTTACACAAATATGAGCTGATTGACAGATCATTTTGTCTCCTTGTTTCATGGGTGTATGAAACTATCGCTGTCCTTATTTTTGATTGTTGCAGTTTTTCAAAAGGGAAAAAGTTGGCAATGAATTTTCCCCTTTTGTTGATTAGGAGAAGAGTTGTGTCGTGCAGTATTTCTGTTGTGGCATGAGCATAGGAACAACCTACACAATATTTACATTTACTAGAAAGAAAAGGGATTCTTAAAATATATGACTTCATTTTCAGTACACACATAATTTAAAATATATGAAATTTTTGTTGTTTTGATAGGAAAGGGAGATGGCTTGGAAACCCCTTATTTTACATTTGTTGCCCCAGTTGCAGGATAGTATTTTGTTTCTGGCTGTGTTTTCTTTGCTGAGTTAATGAGGGTGGGGACTGTGTACCACTGCAGGCGGTTGCTTTGAGCAGTGAGCACTTTGAAGAGATTAGCCCCATTGATATTCTCTTCATCTTTGTTAGCGAGGAATGCTTCCTTCCCTGGAGTGCAAGGAGATGGACAGCTACTTAATAGAGCCAGCCTTTTTCAAGTAGATACTGTAGTACTAAATATTCCCATCTCACTTGCGTGCATATGCCCAGCATAAAAACAGTGTTCTAGAAGCCAGGGCTGTGCCTCATTAGAGCAATATATTGACCTGTTAGGGTTTTTTTGAGCACCCCAGTTTGAATAGATTATTATCTGACTGGTTAAATGTTATTCTTCGAGGAGAAGCAACAGTTTCAGCTGTTCAGGCAGTCAGCCAAAAGATGGTGATGAGCAAATTGTTTGTTCCAAAAGTAAATGAAGGGAATGTCCACATGATTTTTGCCATCTTTGTATTAAACTAACAGAAGCTGAAAATTGAAGCTTTATGCGTCCCAAGTGGGGCATAACTGATCAAAATGTTGATTTTCCAGCAGCTATCCACAAGCAATTTAAATGGTTTGCAACAGGTTGGATTTTTTTCTAATCCCATTTAAACTAGGCACAAGTCTTAAAATAATAATGTATTCAACATCACATCTCTAGCATTTACTGCTTCTGTAACTTTACTAGGTCCACCTAAGATATTTTATATTTATTGTTTATATTAAGTCCAGCTTACAGTATGCTGCAATTAGCAAATTTCCACTTTGAATTTATTTACAGTGATTGAATGAGAACTCTTTTATTTCACTCAAACTCCAAAGCCTGGCTTAGATACAAGAGCTTCATCTCATGATTAACTTATTCTTGCAGACAGTCAGAGAGTAAGGACCTCTGAAGGTCATCACAGCCTTTCTTCCATGAAAGCTCCTCTCAAATATCGACAGCTATCCAGGTCTTCTGTTTTGAGTGAAGCGTCTGTACTGTATGTAAAGAACTGAATCATTGCTGCATCCATCATTTATATCCTGTAATAAAAGAAAGAGATTTTTGAAATAAGGTATTATATTGATCTAGTATTCGTGTGTACTTTCTGTGAGTTAAACATGCAAGACAGAACAGCCGTGGCATTCTGTCAAGGACTGGATAGGTCAGAGAATCGGTAAGGGGCCAACGATTTGCATCGTCATCACTGTTGAAATTAAGTGTATTTTCATCACTAACTGAGAGCCATTAGTTAACTGGTAGCTTTCTGGACCAATCCAGAATTGTGTTGTGAATGCAGAACATAAACTTATGAAGAGAAGAAATTGGGCAGTTTTGTTTAAGGGAAGCAAATACTTAGAAGGAGACTGAGTTCAGTGGGATCATATGCTTTGGAGAAAAGATAATTCTTGTGACAACCTAAGTAAATCAAGTATGCTGTTTCAAACTTCAGGGCAATTAAGTAATTTAGTGTATTTACTCATCATTCTTTTCCCTTTCAAGAAGCAAAGTTCGTATTTTGAATGAAAACTTTGAAATGAAATGTCAGATGCTTTCATGTAAAAAGAAACCCCTCCAACTTTAAAACAGTAAACAGTATTTAGCTTTTCACTTTTGGGGGATAAAAGCTAGGCCAGTCTGTGTTGAGTTTGAATAAGACACTTTCAGTAACTCAAAATCTACATTTTAATCAAACTTGCTATTTTTCCAATATTCATTTTTAAGAGTAACTTAACTCTAAAAGAAAATTATTCACCTCTGGATTACCTGTGTTGTGATTACCAAGAAAGTTTTGCCTCCTCGAACAGCTCTTCCACTTGGTAAATGTAATGTATTAATGAGCTAGTTCTTTCCAGAGTTTGGAAAGTAGCATCTCTTTTCAAGAAGAGATCATCTTTAAATTAAAAGTATGCTGTCCTTAGCCTTTTTTTTCATTTTTATTTTATTGACAAATTGTCACAGGAGCTAAAATGCGTGCTCATCAATAGCAAGTGATCCATGGGGCTATGCAAAATGAATTGATTAACAATATAATCTCCATACAGATGTCCTAGAAGTGCCTGTTATTTTTTTATGAACCAGTCTGGGATTCTTGCTTGCATTTCATGGGCCAGGTGGAAAAAGGTGAGAGAGGCAAAGTTCAGGGCATCTCTGCAGTTATTCTGTTGCTGCTAGCAGTCAGAACTGGCTGAAATTGTGGTCTAATGTACACCAAAATGTACACGAAATGGCGGTCTAATGTGCACGTGTTTGCTGAAAAGGAAAAAATGCTAGAAATGTGCTCCTACCACAGTATCTGCCAGCCTCTTTTTGTCAAGCCTGCATGCCAACAAAACAAACCCATTGGCTTGAAATGAATTTGAGGCTGGAGACAAAATCCCCTTTGTCATTAAAACATGATTTTCATTTCTTTGTTTCTAATGCCTTTCCACTACTAAGAAAATAGTGATTTAGATGTCTTTGAGACATTTGACTTATGCAGAACTGTTTCTCACAGAAAATTGGATGCAATTTAAGGATTAGATAACTGACCTCAGAGAGAGAGAGTGCAAAACTTGTATATCCACTTCTTCCGGGTGAATATTCACTAGGAAGCCTTCAAACTGCTCATATATATTGCCTGTCCTTTTGTAAAGGCTCACACCAGCAAGCACACCATAATTTCCTGGGCAGAAGGACATTTTTGTACTGAGACATTTGGACAACAAAATAAAGTATTTTAATTCTCTCATTTTTATTTTTTTCCCGTGGCAAAATAATATACATGATGGTGAGTGGGAAAATAAGGAAGAAAGGAAATGCTTTAAGCAACCTCCAAAGACTAACTTGAATGTTTGAACTGTTTGTTTTGGTTTTTTCCTCTGGAATAAGCTTTATTTCTTTGCCTGTCTTTCAATTTGTGAAAGTATATTTTATGCAGAACTGTTCTCTCTCTGAGTATCACATGCTCTTTAGCAGTAGGATAAAATCTACTTACCTGTAGTCTTTCCTCTAAATTAAGTTGAGTGAAAAAAGGAAATATGTTAATTAATCCTTTTTTTTCCTTCTAGAATAAAGCAAAAGAGGGAGTACTGGTGGTGACAGAGAGTTCTTTAATGTTGGGTTCATATAGAAAATCGTTCCCTTTTTCACGTTTTAGACTGTAAATGAATATGCATGGAATACCTCAGTGATCCCGCCTGAAAAAACACAGAAGAGCAAAAAATGAAGTGTTTCTGGGTCATAGCAAAGGTCTGTTTTGTCAGTATCCCATCTCTGGCAGTGGGCAGGAGGTGGTGCACAGGGAAAATAGGTAAAACCAGAACAAGTCAGCACTGAGGCTTCTGTGTTTCTCAGTGCCCTATGGATTAGGACCTCCCAGAGCTGGGGACCTCATGCACTTTGGTGTTCATGGATCCCTCCTCTTTTAAACTTGTCCAATCTTTTGTTTTGGAATTCCTTTGTATTTCAGCTGCCAACAGATCCCATAGCAATGATAAAGTACTTCCCTGCCTTTGCTTTTAATCTCTTAATGATACATTCTGATTCTCATGCTGCGAGATTTATTAAATAATTGTTCCTTGTGCAGCCTCTTCATGCTGACACATCTTCCCCTGCTCTCTTTACAGAGCAGAAGAGTTTGTGACTACATAAGAATTTGCTAATCTTTCTTCATTTGTTGCCCTTCTGTAAACCTTATTTCAGGTACATTCTTTTAGGAACGGAGGAGAGGAAGGAGGACCGTATGATCTGTTTAAGATGTACTTAAATCATGGTTTCAGTCAGAGGCCTAATGAGGTTACCTGCTTTTGTTCCCTAGCTTTATTTTTGCCCACTGTAAATCTTGACATTGTATCAAACCGATGTTTTCAAAGAAGTGTCCATGGCGGCTATGAGATCTCTCTCCTGAATGACAAAGGATAGTTTACAGTTCATTGTTGGATTTATATATTTAAGGATATTTTTTGTTCATTTGAGTAATTTTGTGTATCTCAGAATTCAGTTTCATCTCCCACTTTATTACTTAATCTGGTAGCATGTTGAGATTTTTGTATGAGTCTATGAAATGTGCTGTTGTCTTGAAAAACATGAATAATTCTATACTATCAGTGAATGTCACCTCAATAGTCATCTTCCCATCCTTTAAAAAAATATTTGCCATTGTTCTGGCAATCTGCTCAAGTACTTTTCTGACAATGTTCTATGGGAAAGATGCTTCTTTTTTCTTTCTCCCCTTCCCCCCTCCCAAATTTAGTTGTCAAATCTCATGGGAATTCAAATATCGTAGCTAGGTCACCCTTACTCCTGTGCTTCTCAGCACTATCAAAGACCTGGAGCAGATTTCTGATCTGTAGTTTCCTGCTAGAAAAGCTACAGTAGCTCTTCACTATGGTATTACATTTCTCCATGTATCAACTAAATCTGTTCCTTATTATACAACTGAGTTCATTAGAACTGTAAAGAATTCAGATGTAGCAGTTAACAGCTTCTCAGGCTCTCGTCAGAAGTTGCTGTAATATTCATTCCTCTGCTCCTTGGACCAGGTTAAGCAATAGGTCTTGTACTTCCATAACTATTTCCATTAATTTCAAATTTAAGGTTTTATAAAACTCCAGTTTGAATACTCTCTGATTCTGGCAAATATTTAATCACTTTATCCTAAGATTTTGTACTTCTGTTCCCTGTTAACAACCAGAACAGCCAGACCAGGGTATGTTTCAGGGTTACAAATGCAGCCAACTCTGTGCACAGTTCTGCTTTCTGGTTTGATTGAAACTGGTTGGATATGGTTGAAATAATGCATGGGTGGCTTTGAAATCCAACACAGAGGAGGGGGATTTAGGCTGCTGGAACATGGGGCACCTGGATTTCTTTGCATGACCTCATCTTTAAAGGAGCGGATGACTATTCCCAGTCAGCAGTTCCTTCAACCAAAGACTTCTATCTGTATAGTGTAAGGTGTTTTTGTTTCTCAGCTGGATGTGCATCTAAAGTTGAGTGGTAACATTTAAGTTTGATGCTAAGATCAGGAGTGAAATTGTTAACACTGTCCTTGGAATGCAAGATTCATTAAATTTCAGAATTTCATTATGTGTTCCATAAAAAAACAGAACTTAAAATATAGTCTGTTAAATTCATTGCCTTCCCTGGCTTTCTTGCCAGAACTGTGTTAGTAGTTAATAACAGCCTTTTACTTGGGATCATCCCTTTCTGTATTCCAGACTGCGGTCACAGCTGTCTACTTAGAACTCTAATATACAATTATGTGTATTTGGCTAAGCAAGTCTTTCCTTACATCAGTGGAATTAGCCCTCTCCATTTTGTGTCCAGTATTTCATTTTGTTTTACTTTTACTGTATATTCTTTTTCCTTCAGTTTGATACACTAGCCAGTTGGCCTGAATGACATTGGAAATGTCTCTGATAGTATAATGGGCATTTAGAGCAGTGACTGCAGTTACTGATTAATATTTTAGCTGTGCTTGCAAGCTAAGTTTAGGCACTGGCAAAACAGAGTTGCTTAGAGTCACTGGCTGATGGACCAGCAAAATAATGGGCTTCATCTAAACAGATGAACCCTCTGAGTCACACCATGGGGAGGGCAGATCTGTGCCAGTGCTGGCCTTGCTCACTGCTGTGGCTTCTCCATCTGAGGTGAAGCATTTGAACCTGGGACTGCTGAGCCTCAAGATACAGGTATTGTCATTGATGTAACGTTCTTGTAATTTTTAGTTATGAATTAACACATTGATTATGGATTTTTCTTAATGTATGTGCATAAATACGATGCATATCATATCTGCATACGTGATGCTTGATAGGACATTGCAGGAATGGTAAGACAAAACCAAGGAAAACAAGGTTCTTGAGTACAACAAACACCACTTCCCCGGCATCAGAGCAAAACAGAGGGAAAGGAGATGAAAGGAAATCAATAAGGAGAACAAACCCCACAGAAATTATTAAACATTACCTCACTAAAACCCGCCAGCAAAAGAAAAAAAGATGCTCCCTGAAATATCATCCAAAGTCTTGTAGTTGGCAGATAGAATTGAAGTTGGGAGAGAAGGCTGCCATTGTATGCTGGGAAGTACTAAGCATCCCTATGGCATTGCATACCTTGTGCAGCGGGTTTTCTGTGGCAAGCTAGGACTTAGTGAACCAAGGTAGAGGGCATCTTGAGTCTCAATGTTGGCCCTTTCAAGGGAAGAGAAGTTTGAGACTCAGACCGCCACAGAGAGTTTCTTCTTGACTTCTGTCATACTGATCCATCATGCTCAGGGTTGCTGTTACTGTAGTCCAGCCTAACCAGCTTCAGCCAACTTCTGTCTAACAGGCACCATGCTGTCTCTTCAGGGCATTTTTTGAGACATTTTAGTGGACCCAACTCAGAAGATACCATCTGAATGCTGCAGCAGGCTGCTCTGTTTGTTAGGGGTTCATTAGGTCGGACAGCTGAGCTCTGTGATGTTTTTCAAACACTGCTTCACTGGGAGTCATAGTTTAAATTTCCTCTGTGTGTGCTTGCTGCTGGCCTAGGGGCTCTTGGGGTTACCTGCTTCAAACTCCTACACTAACCAGGGAATCTGTTGCGTGTTCTATAATAATTCCTTTCCATTCATTGCTCATTTGTTTTCTGTTATTGTTTTCCTTTTACTGCTGTAAATGCTCTTCTGTTCTTATATTTGATGGTCACTTCTGTGATCTGTCCTGATGTTCTCCGCAACTATACTTTTTAGTAGTACTGAGGTGAATGTCTACATAATTCAGTGGAATGGATCCAAATGACACCAACTGGGTTGCTCAGTAGATGACAGCACATGGTTACATCCATTAACATAGAGCTGACATTCACCTTATACACAAGTACGTGGAGATTACAGTACTTTGGCTCTGTACAGTTTTGCTCTTAAAATACATGTTCACAGCTTGTTTGGGCTTTTTAGAATGATGTGCCAAGGGCTGGATAAGGAGGTTTTATTCCCAGAAATTTACTCTGTTAGGTGTGTGAAGCTGTTTTTTTTGTAAAGATGTGGCAGAGTTAGCATTGTTAGGATCCTATCACTGTGAAATGGCAGATACCATGCTCGCAGTCGAATTACTAAGGAGGCTCTATCAGCACTACTGTACATGTGTGCATGTATTTGAAGGGTGCTGCACTGGACTTCTCCCTACTGTTATCTGAATTGTTCTTTTCTTACAATTCACGGAGGAGAGGTGAGTACCATACCCCCAGTACATCCTGGCCATCATCTTGGAAACACAGTGCTTGTTGGTACGTCCCCTCCAGCAGAGGAACACTTGCAGTAGTTACTGTGTAGAACATACGTGCGGTGTAGCCCGGTGAAAATGAACTCAGGCATTTCGTTTCTTTGGTTGTTCAGGATTGACAAAAGTAAAAACACGTTTATATGCTCAGTGATTAAAAAGCAGCAAACACCTCAGCCCATCCACCACCACATACATAATCAGTTTTGGTATTTCTAAGCAAAACAGATACTTCCAATGAAGTATTCAGAGAGGCTGAGGGAGCTGGGGCTCTTTAGCTTGGAGAAGAGGAGACTGAGGGGTGACCTCCTTAATGTTTATAAAGATGTAAAGGGTGGGGGTCAGGAGGATGGAGACAGGCTCTGCTCAGTGATGGCCAGTGATAGGACAAGGGGGAACGGGTGCAAGTTGGAACATAGGAGGTTCCAGGTGAACATAAGGAAGAACTTTTCACTGTGCGAGTGACAGAGCACTGGGCCAGGCTGCCCAGAGAGGTTGTGGAGTCTCTTTCTCTGGAGACATTCAAACCCCGCCGGGATGCATTCCTGTGTGACCTGCTCTAGGTGGTCCTGCTCTGGCAGGGGCATTGGACTAGATGAACTGTTGAGGTTCCTTCCAGCCCCTAACATTCTGTGATTCCAAAGGAGTTACTGTGAGTAGGTGAACTAGCGTTTATAAACCAGACAGTTTCCTTTGTAAGTGGTTTGTTTGAATAAAACTTACTATTTCTATTGAGATTTAAACTACAATTTGCTTAAATTAATTTTATATTTGGCCATTATATTACAAGCATATGAAATAGGCAAAATGTTAAGAATAATTAAGTGGAATGGTTCTGAATACCCTGGTGAGTCTGGAAAATCATATACAAAAGAAAGCTATCTGTGGAGCTGCCAGTTGTGCTTATATAAGCCCATCCTTTACATCTGCATCTGTTCCCTAATGAAGAATACATCTTATGTGAAGAATTCCCACCAGATCCCTCAGACGCTTTATCATTCAAGAATGTTCTTTCTGTTTGCTCTCTCTCTTTCCTTTGTAAGAAACAACAGAATTAATGTTTTTGGTGCTGTCTCTTAGAACATTTACAAGGCAAATACTGGACTTAGCATATAAAATTAAATGAGTTTGTTCTCTTCTGATTCCATAATGAATAAAAGTGTTTGCAAACCATTTAGGTATATCTTTGACTCACAGTGACTTAGTCTTGTCTTCCATTCCTCTCTGCTCTCCCTCCCACTTCTTTATTCTCATCTTGAATGCCTCAGCCCATCTCTTGTTAAACCTAAGATATAGGTTATTTTATATCTAATTCATCATGCAGAAAAGCTGTTTTCTGTTTACTTGGTATCTGGACAGTGACAGATTATAAAACTGTTTTTTAAAAAAAGAAAAAGGTATTCAGGAGCTCTAAACTTTGTGTTTCCCCGTATCTGCCAGTCCTAGGAGCTCTGCAAATGTTTTACTGCTGAGAAGCAGCAGTTGTATATTACAGAATCACAGAATTCTAGGGGTTGGAAAGGATCTCAAAGGATCATCCAGTCCAAACCCCTGCCAGAGCAGGGTCACCTAGAGCACATCACACAGGAACGCATCCAGGCGGGGTTTGAATGTCTCCAGTGAAGGAGACTCCACAACCTCTCTGGGCAGCCTGTTCCAGTGCTCTGTCACTCGCACAGTGAAAAAGTTTTTCCTGATATTCACATGGAACCTCCTCTGCTCCAGTTTGCAACCATTGCCCCTTGTCCTATCATTGGTCATTACTGGTCATTCCCTGGCTTATGTGCCATCCTCAGAACTACTTCACAACAAAATTACCCGAATAACACCAGATATAAGCGTGTGGACTTTTTTTATCTTTTTATTAAATCCTAGTATCAAAGTGGATTTATCCACACTTGAAGATAAGATGGGGGGAGTCCAGCTTTTGAAGATCATTTGAATGTCTTTCATTTGGTGGCCTAATCTTCTTCCTATTCTATTGAACTTCTGTAAATTGTTTTAGGATTCTTATAACAAAAAAAATAAATCTCTAAGAGCTCTAATTTCTGATTTAATCTTCAAAGTGTAAATTCTTTACATAAATTTTAGTGACACAGCAAATATAAAATAAAATGAGGTCAAGTCAAAAAAGGAGCAAATTCAATTAGTCCCTTCAAAGAAATCTTGACTTGATCTTAAGTTTTGAATTACAGATTTAGAATAAGGGTGGGGTTTTTCCTTGCCAGCTTCTTGTGTGACTGAAATGCATTAACTCGTCTCACTTCTAACAGTAAGTTCCCAACCAACTTAATGGTTCGGGTGCATGGAAGGCTGTTATCTCGGATGTAGTGCTCTCTTCCCAGGTAGGCAATTACATTCTGACCACCAAAATATTCCTTATATTTTGGGTTTCTCTGCCACTGACGACAGGAAGTGCAGTGCTGTGCTCTGCCCGCTTTATTCAGTGTGTTTCGGGAAGACCCGACTGCTCTTTGCTGCCAGCTGCAGCACTTTGAATTGCATCCTGTCCGCTTCGGTGTGCCTCCCGGGAGCCCAGCAGCCTGCCCACACCACCACGGCTGGGTTAACTGAGGTCAGATAAAGCAATGTGTTTGTTGCACTGATTAATTAATCTTTTGCACAATTGTCTAGAAGTTGTCTAGAACCAGCTGCAGTTCCTACTGAATTTCCTTTTTCTTTGGTGGGAAGCAAATGAAGCACATAAATGAAGATTGTATTGGTAGGAAGTTGTAGCTCTAAAGTATCTGTTATTGCTATTTGGGTTTTTTTAACGTTCTCTTAACATTACCTTTTGCTTGGAATGTCTTTTTCGGTCATGATATGTATCTCATGCAGAGAAAGAAATCTCCAGCATCCTTTCCCAGGATACATGCTTTTATACTCCCCAGCCTTTCCTAGCAGAGATTTTCCATGAGCTTCCATCCTTCAATGCCGAGGCGATACTGGGGTTTCTGCATCACTAGTGAGGAATAATTTTTTACCTAACTTGTTCTCTCCATTATGAACAGTGGCTAGCTGTGTTTTAGGTAAGGAAATTATTCCATTGTAACCTGTTTGTGGCCTTGGATGCCTTAGAGACAGAAGGAGATAGGGAGGGCAGTGCTCTCTTGACAAGATGTGGCTGAAGGCAGGTTACAGGATATGGTGGTGGTGCCATCTCTTTGTAAGTGCTGGGGTAGGATGTAGTGTGCAAGGACCCATCATTCAGCATTTTTGTGGGGGTTGATGTCTGTGGGGAAGATGAAGTGGACCTGATGATTGTGGAATTGAAAACCTTCAGGTTGGGCGTGTTAATACATTTTTTTTTTTCCATGAAAAGCAAAAAAAAAAAAGATCAGGCAGAAGTAGATCAGATATTTAAGACCTATGAGTTTATAGGCATTTATCTCTGTACCTGGGAGCTGCATCTAGGGGCTCTTCCTGCAGTGAGACAGCAGACCTCAGCCAGTGTGGATTAATGCTTGATTTATTCAGGCTAACTGAAGCACGCTGGAGGGTTTTTGCTAGTGCTTGAAGTGGCTGGCCTTGATTCCCCTGGCTGCAGTAGTGTACCTTTCCGTGGGGATCTTCTTGGTTATGCATAAAGTGGGCTATGTGTTGCTGTTTCACATGTAAGTGGTACCTGTGTGCATGCAGAGGACATCTGGATTGTGGGAAGAAATGAGTTTACAAAAATGAGCAGCACACAGACTACCGTGGCCTTTTTTTCCTCAATAACCCACAAGAACTGAGTTTCCATCTGGCTGTATTGGAGTTACCATAGCATTAGGAAGTGCTGTTTGAGCTGTGCTTTGACCAATATTTTTTACTGTATTAACTTTTCCTTTAGTGGGTATTTCTCATAAACTGCATTCACCACTTTTTTGCTTTATTTGTTGTAACAATGTCTTTTCTAGATAAATTTTAATTAGGTGTCTGTGTATCTTTTTAGGAATCTGGATATGGTATTCTTCAGCAGTTTAGCTGTAACAAAATACTTTTCCCAACCCATCCGGTGATTCCAGCAGCCCAAAGCAGGGATTAAAGGAGAGTTTTATATTTAAGAATAGATCACAGCTAAAGAAATTAGAGTATTATGCGATTCCCTGTCAAAGCCTTTGAAGATAGCATCTAAAACACTTTTTAACTACTTGGCTCTATCAGCTATGGGGGAGTTATCGTCTGCTATTTCCAAACGGTTAACAGATAAAGTCTTAAAGGCTTGGAGTAATCTCAATTGTAAGGTGAGTCAATTTATAGGAAAAGTATCTCTCAAATCAGTAGTTAAAACTTTATTACAGATGGCTCAGATATGGGGCTTGATTTATTCTTTATATCTTCGGTAGTGACATGTGTGAATTCTCTATGGAAAGGCCAAATCATACTTATTACAGAGTAAAGGGAAATAGCAAAGGTAGTTGCTTCCTTGTGGGCTCAAATCACTTCTTCTATTTTCAGCAGAACAGAGAATGCAGAAATAAAAGTAGATTCTTTTTAGAGTCTTTCAACAAGTTAACAACACGTTTGTTTATACTTAGGATGTGCTTGAAGGTAGTTTATATAAATGTCTTTTATACATAGCAAAGAAAGTCGTTTCACCTGATGATGGTATTTGATTTGATTTTACACCTTCCTAAACTATCAGGCATTTATTTAAATAATGCAAGGCACAGAGAAGGAAGAGCTTAATGATTTTAGTTTGGTTATATCTTACTAAATTCGCTTAGAGCTGAAAATTCCTTGCACTTTTGGAAACTGAAAGCCTTTCTTTTACCTTGAGACACCTGAATATTTGCACTAGATATATCTCAAGGAAAAAAACCCATATTTAAAAACATTTCTTAAAATCGTGTATAAAATCATTCCTATGGCCATCATGATTTTTTCACACTTCTGTGAGGAGAATGCATCATGGTCTATGCAAAATTCTTCTGAGAACACATACTTGAGTTTAAATTGAAATGAAGAATCTACTGGGATTATAAGTGGGCTGCAGTGTTTTGTTTCTGATTTTATTTTCATGACCCACATAATACAGGCTATAGTTTAGGATTATAATTTTTGGAGACTTTGTTTAGAAGATTTATGTAACAGTGAAAAAATAATGAAAAAATTGTAACTGACAAAAGTCTCATTGTTCATATTTACCTGTTTGAAAGAAGATGAAATCTGTAAAATATCGTTGAATTAGAACTGGTTAAAATAGTTGTCTTGCACACACATTGCACAAATGAAAAGTATTCCAGAAATAATTTGTTGGAGTCTTTTCCAGTTTCTCTTGACATTTGATAGAGTTCTCTTGACTTTTGGATTGCTAAGATGGGGATCCTTGGATCAAATCCATTCTCGATCTTGACCTTTTAAAAATATCTGCGCTTTAAAGTTTGTAATATTAGATGTTGCAAAGGAAAGCCGAAAAAAAAAATACCGGGTGATTATGGAGAAACCTACCCAGTATGTAAGCTACTTGTGGTTTACGCAGGAGCTGATGCATGAATGTGCATAAGTACCACTATTTTTTGACCTGTTGTATTTTTAGAAAGAAAGTTATTGAATGGCATAACGTGACATTAATGCCCATATTAGTTAATAAAATAAATGCAATGCTATTATTCTTGGTATTTTAAGAATAAAAATCATTGACATTGTATGCATAAAGTAGACGTGAATAACAGCAGAATCTATTAGCCTGTAACTTCAAAAATATCTGGCAATTATACAACTTAAATTAGCAACCCTAACCTACCCATATATTTACATATTAATGGTCCTACGTGGTAATTCTAATTGTCTCTCATCATTCCTTCCTTTGACCCTCATTTTTCAAATAAGAAATGTGAAATTGTATTAAGTAACATTAATAGCAGAAAAGGAATTTAAGGCAATATATCATCAATTAGCAAACCCTTAACATATCTTACTAGTTTCACCCTATGTACTCAAAGAAAGAAGAGAGAAATATTTTGTGCATGTCTGAATTTGTGGATATCATCTCATGCATGTATGATGGAAATGAGAAATAAAGTTTATTAGATTTCCTGGCCTGGATCCAGTAAAACATCAAAGTTCCTGTTGACTTCTCTAGACTATTCATATGTCGCTGTTGAGGGACAAAATGCTCCGAAACGCATGGAGTCAAGGCCAGTGCAAACATCTTTTGACTGGGAAAGATTACACTTTTGACAGGGCTCATCTTCATGCCTGGGCTTATTTTTTATGCAACTAAATGTTCTCACAAGTAAGCAAGAACTTCCTTCAGATAATTAATGCATCTAGTTTATCTTTACACTGTACCTCACAGAATGATTCTCCTGATTCATTCTCCTTGGTGGGGAATGACATACCCACGGCTGCTCTGCGTTATAGATCTAGATTAGAAAGTAGCATTTGCATCTGGCCAGTAGGTCTTTAGTCATCAAATCAACAAATGGTTCTAATGTAGAATAATAATGTGTGAAGTTGCTTCTGAGTAATGAAGACTAAAATACACTTTGCACAGCGTGCTGCTCTCATAAGAAAAAAAAATAATTACAAAAGCCATTAAAAACTAAATGCCTCTTATTCATCATGTCAGCGAGGCTACCATCATCTGTTACAGGACATTTATGATTTTTTGGACTGCAAATGTTACTGTTGTCCATAAAAGTGAGAATGATTTTTGTTATTTCCTTAAATGCCAGCCATGTAAATAGTGTCTTTTTTTTAACCTATTTTTCAAAGGCCACGTTTTCAAGTATTTTTGTGTTCTTTGAAAAGCACTTATATGGTGAGAAATTGTTGCTGTTAGTAACATAATTAAGTTGCGAACTATGGCACATACTATAAAGATAGTTTGAAGAAAACAGGTATGGTTTTTTCCCCCCTTTTTACATGCATTTCCCTTGGTTATCCACCTAAATATTAGACTGGGGCGTTTTTCGGCTCTCTGAAGCGCGTGGTCGACAGAACAGAAAGTGTAACCTGGAAATGCTTTGACACAAGCTTCAAATCTTCATGCTTGTGGGTTGTAAATATGAGTTATGAATCAGAACAGTTTGAGACCTGACGTCAATAACAGACTAACTTGGTAGACTTTCAAGGTGTAATTAATAAATTTCTGTGTGAGAGTGAACTTCTCCATAGCCTGATTGCTAAGCTGAGCACTGAGGGTCCTGTGCTCTCCTGCACTGGGAGTGTGTAAATCCCATCTGCCACTCCATAAACATTGTCCTTGTCAGCTGTGAAGTTTCTCAGTTCTATTTGTAGGAGGATTTTGTTTTTCCTCTGATGGATGCAAATTAATTCAGATTCCATTGTCCTTTGAAAAATCTCAGAATCCTGTTTATCACCGAGATTTAAGCTCACTGTAATCAACAGATTGATCGGTGAAAAGACTATCGGGTAGCAAGATTAGTAGAACATAATGAGCCAGTGTACTACTGCTACCACCGTGAATGATGACAATGTGCAGGGAATGTATTAAAGGGAGCAAAGACTTCCATTATTTTGGAGCATGTTAGATCAAGTAACATCTCCAAAATTACACCCACTGGATAGAAAGTTGATGAAAACCAGAGGCAGACTAAGGAAGTTTGTTATTGGCTTTTGTCTTCACATGCAGATCTAGCAGCCAAAATGAATTACAGTTATACATTGAAATAGCTTGGGGATCCACAACCAGCAGAAGAATGGTGTGACTGCCAGTGAAAGGCTTTGCAATGTTATTCATAGAGTCTTAAAGGCAATTAACTTGACTTCACTCAGCTGAGTTTTCATAAGGGAAATAAGCAGCATAACTTCAGAATGAGAGTTTCTGATTATTTTTATATACATATATTGCATATTCACCATAGAAATTATTTGCACATTAAAGATAGCTGTAAAACATTAAATTAGGCAAATAAACCTTATACTTAGGAAAAAAATGAAAGTAAATTTAGCCTACCAAGTCAAATTTGAATTTATTTTCATATTTTAAAGTGGTTTAATGGTCACGATCAATAGTTAAATATTTGTACTTTCGCTACCTCAGTTCTTTTAACCAGCATGAACTCAATTCTTTCAGAGAACAAAACTTTTCTTCATTTCAGTGTGAAGTGGACTCTAAGCAGGACAGAGTTGAGGACTCTGAGCCAGTCCCGAGGGGGTAACAGCTGATAGAGGCTTTTTTCTTACTAAGACTCCAGCTGACTGCTTTTCCCCATGGCCTTGACTCCTGTGTACACGCTGGCACAGCTGTGGGTTAAGGGTTGGTAAAATGGACCTCTAGGAAGCAGTTCACCATAGCACTGTTGTGTAGAGGTTTTGTTTGTGTGTCCATGGGCTGGTGATTAGGGCAGCACAGTTAATCTTAAGATAGAGTATCATGTAGTTTTGCAGGAGAGAGGTAGCGAGTGGGTCATCTGTGCAAAGTCATCACTATTAGAAATCTTGCCAGGCAGAAGCATTCAGATGAGGTGGACTGGGATCTGCTAGCCCTTAACGGGTACCAGAATACACTGCTGGGCATTCCGGTGATGAACTGGTTAATGCAGTCAGCCCTGATGCAGAAGGACCCTAGTGCAGAACCTCCTTTAATGGTACTCTTGGGCAGAGCATTAGCAGCCTTGCCCTGGCCTTTGTCCACATGGCTATGGAGACTGCAACATTAAGCTCCCAAGAGCGGTGCTTCCCATAAAAAAATAAAATAAAAAAAATGGCATTTTGTTCTAGGTATTAAGGAGATAGATCCATGCAGTGTTTTTGTCCCCTTTCCTCTGCAGCATTTTGTTCTTTCCTGTCCTTGGCCGGAGTTTCTGTTGACAGTCCTTCTCATGGATTCTATTGAACGCTGCCTTTTGGGGATGCTGTTTCTTTAGCAAAGTGAGCAGAAGGTGCCTCTGTGTCAGACAGGTGAGGAAGAGAAACAGGGCAGCAGAAGTGGTGGAGTTGCTGCTCTGCCTCCTGTATGGAGTGAGCAAAAGCGGGGGCTGTGCAAAAGAAGAGGGAGGAAGCTGAAGGTTTAGGAAGGAAAACAGGGACAAGCACATAATGGACAGAATCAGTAAAAAGAGTTGGGCAAAGACATCCATGTAGGGGCATATGGCAGTATATATTGACTCCTGGCAAAGCAAAGCGATACAGGGGCTGAAATGGCTTGTTTTAGGAACAGGAATGTATTGATTGTGGGGGAGTAGGTAATTGATGCTGGAAGAAGGGAATTTGCATGTACAGCCATAGCATGCAAAAATAAAACATGTTCACTGGCAACAGCAGACAGACATTTTGAATATGCAAATGTTAGTTTGCATATACATGTGCAAGTGTTATGTATGCAATAAATCTCGGAGTAAATTTTGCAGGTTCATTTTGTGTCTGTTAATACAAAACTATGTTGAGCAGAGCTTGACTGGGGAGAGAGCAGTGAGGGGAGATTTTTATGGGACTGAAAACAAGGAACATACTGTAATTATGTTAAAATCAAGCATTGCGAGCAGAAAATGCAAAGTTATGATTACTATTAAAAGAGACCCAGGCATGTTAATTTATGGAAATTAGCAGTTTAAGGCATCTAAAAAACTATGTACTGACATAAAATTCTGCTATTAAATTATGATTAAGGCATTTTCCTGTTTGTGGCCCCAAATTAGTTTAATTTTTAAAGATGCTTTTTCTCTGTGTGATGCCACTTCAGTGAAGGAGGCGAGACATTCTGTCTGCATTTACGGCTTCGCAGGAGTGGCGTGAAGTGGAAGGATCGTGCTGGTGAATTTAGCCTCTGCATTTTTCTTAATGTTTTGCTCATGATTTGAGGGCTGAGCATTTTTGGTGTTTCTTTTTCTTCCTTATTTTATCCATGTTTAAGTGTAAGAAACTCAATGCAATACGTTTAGGTATGTGAGTACAGCAATCAAGAACTGAGGACAGAACTGTTAGAGCTGAACTGTGTGGCTATCTTCTCTCTTCATTTGCTTAAAAAAAAATTAATTCAACTTTCAAATTGAATTACTTAGCTTTATGTTGGGGAAATCCTTAATCCCCCACATAGATTTTAGCATTTTTACCTTGAAGTGAAAGGCAATTTCCCGATCAGCCCTGTGCTGAAGTTATTAGTGTTCAAGGCCACGAGGTGTGTGTTAAGTGCTCTTCAACTTCCGCTGACAGTTATTCCAGGAAATACAACAAAAGTGGTCCTTTTTTTTCTTTTTTAACCATTAAAAAAAGAAACATAGGCACATTTTTGCTCTTACTTCTCTCTTTGTGAAGCAGTTGTCATGATTTCAACTGGCAAAATGACTTATTCTGCATTAGTGGTAATAAAAACATGGTACTTGAACATTTCTTTACAAGGTAATATCTGAAGGAGCTGAAGAGAAAACTGAAATCTTGCTTGTAGGAAGACTTAGAAATAGGAGATCATTTATCATACTATAAATAGGGAAATATTCATGTTGAAATAGGTAATAGAAAATGAATAAGTATAAAAAATTAGATGTATCTTTTTAATACTAACTTATGTTTTAAATGAGTGCTTAAAATCTGGAGCTATAAACCATACCTAATGGGGCAGAATTCTAATTCATCATCACTGGAACTTCATTCCTACTCTGTTCAAGAGTCCATATACATATTGCAGTATGTGCTGTAAACAAAGTTGCAAGGCTGGCATTCATTTCCCCGTTTTGAAGGGTTGGCTTTCAGTACTTGGGTCACAGCTGTAGCTCTGTGAACAGTTCTGGCATAAGTTCATGGTGCCGCTCAGAGGGACGGACGCTTCTTCTCTCCCCTTTCCTATTCCTGGCATGGGTGGTGTGTAGCTGCTTTGCGAGCCAGACCAGGGAACCACTTCAGATAAAATCCACTCTGAAAAATGAAAGTTACTTTCCAGCTGTATTTGGTTCCCACTTGAGCTCACAGCACAGTCACAAGGAACTTTATGCTGGCAAGAAGGACAGGAGCAGAGACATGTTCCTGGGAGTGGGCTGGAGAGCAGAACCGCCGTTTGTGTCAGCTGCATGCTTGCTGCTGGGAAAAATAAACTTGAAATTATACCACCCAAGGCTGGGGGAAATCTTAATCCTGTGCAGCCACAGGCAGCATGCAGTCTGACAAGAAAATTAAACCAGTTTAATGGCTGATTGTAACTATAAGGGGCAATTCTGCCCTCCTATAACCTCTCCTCTTCTTGTCCCTTGCAGTGTTCTGCCTCTGCTTCCTTGAGCTGTTGCTGGTTTCATCTGGCATCCCAGTGAGGCAGTTCAGGGAGTTAAATGTACAGAAAACTAACCCTATGAACAGAAAGGTGTGTGGGGGGGGTGTTGGTATTCCTTTGCTTTTGGCTCTTTAGTATGAGGGGCGCTGCCTTGTTGGATAGGGTTAAAGTTTGCATTAGCTGTATCACCTGACAGCAGTCATAGCCAGGGGGAATAATTTGAATTGAACATATAAAATGGAAAACAAGGATGGTGTTAAATTCAGAAATCAACAGCCAGATAAGACAGGGATTTCCCAAGGATGTTAGGTGCTAAGCCTCCCATTGAAATTCAGACGAGTTCCAGCATCTCCTTCCCATAGGCTCTTTTGAAAAGTTGAGATTAAATTCTTTAACTCTTTTATTATAATTACTAAAAGCTTAATAAAACATTATGTGTTTTGGGTGAAACTCTGGCCCTGCTAAAAACTAAATTGAGAGTTTAACTTCTCCGAGGCCAGCGTTTACCATCCTGGCATTAATGAATCCATTGGATATATTACATGGTGTGAGGCTAGTATGCACTTCAGAAGAAAACTCCACAACTTCCATTAGAGCAAACCAAATATGTTTAGCACTCTCACAAAGTAAGAATAACACTTTTGAAATAACAAATGCAGGATGTCAACTGATTTAATGGACGATAAGAGGTAACACTCGCAATTGTGAGACTTTAGAAATCCAATTATTTCTATTAATATACTTGCATTGAAGAGCCATATTTCAGTGCTGTCCTATGCCTCACTTGTCTTGCTGCCTGTTATCAAACTGAAGCCTTTAAAATCTCCTGTCTGCATTTTAATTGGCTTTGGGAATAAGCAGGAAGAGAATAATGGAAATAAGTGGCAAAATTAAAGTAAGACTTTTGAGAATCTGGAAGCGCACGTAACAGGCATGTAACAGACTCTTTCCCACTAATGTAAGCCCCTGGTTCTGCTTCGCTTGTGTCTGAGACATCGAAATCCTTTTTGTCTCATCATTTGAAAGAGAGAGAAGGAGGCTTTTTAATTCTGAACATGCTCTATGCGTGTTTCAGTGTTAATATCACAGTCAGAGCCTGGAATTAGATTCACTAAGCCCTGCCTGTATTTCAAGCCAGTGTGCTAAAGTGGAGAATTTAATTCACATAAACGTTGAGAAATGGAGGCAGGAGCAGAGGAAAGTCTGCAGGCAGAGGTGAGTGCAACCAGTGCTGAGCAGATTTCCCTGGCTCATGGGACACTGTTCCTTCACTGCTGAGGATTAAACCCTGTGGGGTCGTGCAGGTCAAGCCTCCACAATTGTCATTGTGCTCCCTTGTAATAAAACACAGCAGTTTTCAACCTTTCAACCTCAGCTTTTAGAGGATCCACCTGGCAGTATATGGATCAAGTTCTTACAGTGCCGTGGTGTACAGAAATGTTTTTTCCTTCTTTTCCATTCATTTTTTTTCCCCTTTCACCTACTGCATATCCTGATTGCACTTAAAAGATGTAGTCATGAACCCTGTAATCCCGTAAATGTTGAATCTTGTCACAGACTTGGATGAATCTCCTGAAATGTAGGATTTCCAAATACAGCGATGTTGAGATCAGTTCAGTTTGCGTACATGCTCACTGACATTAGCATCCTGATCATAGATCTTCATAAAAGGCCAACAGAAGGGTTGCAATCTAGAAACTGTTTCTGTAACCTGGCAAGGCACAAAGTCACAGGGGTGAATGGCAACCCCGGGAGCTGTATTTGGCTGTAGAAGGCAAGGGTATGCTGTTACTGCAAATGAAACTCTCTGTGTGTCCCCTTCCCTGCGGGTATCAAGTCCCACGCAAATCAACATAACAAATTAAAACCAAACTGCTAAACTGAAGTTAATGCTGACTGCACTGCAGCCTCTTTTCGTAAGTCCCAGTTACTACAGATGCTTGAGATGGGTTAGTTATTTGGCACTGAATCTCAAAAGCCTTCCAGCAATTGGAATGTGAGTGTGAATGGTTATTGTTTTATTCAAAAGTTACCGCTTATGTGGCCTGCAGTATGACTAGACTAAATTATTAATTTCTGGAGATTATAATGGAAAGAGGGGAAGGGAATATTATTCAAAGAACTCATTTGGAAACCAAAATGCCATTAGGGCATGTAGGTTTCCAATTTGGACTGAGCAAAGAATAATACATCAGCTTTTTTTTTCCTTCACTGTCATATTCTGTTCTTAAAGCATGAGTGGGATGCTCTCCAACTCCAGGTGGAGGAAATAGATTTATTTTATGCTGAAAATAATGAGCTTGTATGTGTTTGTGTGCTTGGTTGAATGAGAGTCTTTTGCATCAGATAGCTGATGGTATTCACAGACCTCTTTGCTGAAAGGGAGAGTTGTCGATGAACCAACAAATGGTCATCAAATACAATACACTTTTCTTAGATTGTCAAAGTTTGGCGAGTAGAAGCAACTGGAGCAAAATGCATGATTATGCTTAGAAATAAGTAAAACCTTGTTTTATTCTAGCAGGGGAGGTCAAGTTGGATCATCACTGGCTCAGTGAATAGGGTGCATGGGGAGCTGCTGGCTTCTCTGCCTCCTCTGGTGGGGGTTTCTTTTAAGGCTCTGGTGGAGGGGGGCCCAGTCTCTCTTGGCTTTGACAAAAAAGGAGAGGGCACATAATCTGAACGATGGCCAACAAGTGATTGCAAGGAAAACTTTTCCATTACGTACTAATGCAACATCTTATGAAAGCAAATACAGGCACAGGCAGGGGCTCCTGATTGATTTGCATCATTTTGCTATGTAACTTTTTGCTTTGCTTCTGAAGAAACCCCAATAAACCCATTCCACTTTTAAAGTAGAATTCAGGATGACTTTAGAGTATTGCTGTTTAAGTGAGTTCCAAAGAAAGAATTTGTTTCATTCTATTTATTCGTATGCTGCTGCATTAATATCACAGAGCAATAATGCTTGAAATAATCCAAACAATTTTCTGTTAAGCACTTGAATCTGTCAGGAATAAACTGTCTATCTTAAATGAGCATAAAAATCATTAATGTATTTTCCTAAGGGAGCCAAAATCTGATTTTTTTTTTTATAAATTGCTTTAAAAGTTTAAGTACACATTCAAAGATATATTTCAGACTATCAGATGGCTTAATAAGCATTGTTTAATGTTATTTCTAAAACATGTGGGGTCTCATGGTAACTGAAATTCAGCAAGGATAACTGAACTGTTGTGTTTTATTTAGCTGATGTATTTGCTTTTAAATTTTAAGTGCATCTTTACTGGATGAAATGATGTCCTTTCTTGCTAAAAACCTCAAGCTGTTACCTTTTTCTTTTGGTTCACTCTATAATTTGCTTGATTTTCCTCTGCAATACGACTGGATAAAAACAGGTAGCAAAACAGAGAAATGCTAGTAAAAAAAGCTTGAAAAAGAACACCAATAAGAAAAAGAAAGAAAGGAACACACCCTTATGGGTAGCTGAACTGCAAAAGGAAACCTTCCAGATGGTTTCTTTTATTTTAACCTTGGTGTTTAATGTACGTCTGCACCCAGCAAAGTCTAAATATTCTAGTGTCAGAGTGGACTCGAGGTTTGAACTCCAGGAACTCTTTAAAGCTCGAAGTTATTCCTGTGCTCTATTAATAGTACGTAGCAGAAGCTTATTCTGAGCAGGTTACCTCCCTGTAGTTCCCTTTTCAGGAAGATAAGATGGAAGTTAGCTGGCTAACAGCAAAGGATTAAAAGGTCCGGTATATATAAAAAGGAGGAAGGGGGAAAAAATCCCTCAAAACCCCGCTTACCTTGTGTGTCATGATAGACCCTGGATCTGACATTGAACACCCTTGTGTTCTGCACTGAGCTGTGCTGAGCGACACACCGTTTGCTCGGCCTACTTGTTTCTCCCAAGCACCTGAAAGCAAAATAAAAAGATTACTACCTTTTGTGAAAATGCAGCCCATTCCCTCCAGGAGCTCGGATTCACCAGCAATCAGTGTAACTCACTATGAGATTGATTCAGCGCCATGCTGGGCTTTTCTCTTACTTTCCACCAATTATGGAGGCTGACAGAAAGAAGAGGAAGAAGTATGCTGCAATAAATGGGAAAGAAAGTGAGGAAAATATCGGCATTTCCTAAGATTTAGGACACAGTCACAGTAAATCCAAAGACTTAACAGGAACCTGGCTTTAATATAAGAAAAACACCAGAATCAGTCTCCAAAGGCAAATAATTTCTGCGACTTCTCATTTCTGACAGAAATGCTGGCTCTTCATGTAATTTGTCTAGAGATATCGGTGAATCTTAATCTGTGGAATATGATACAAGCATAGTTCTTAAAGCTCTGTTAACCATTTTTCTGTATTCAGACTGGAATATATTTTGGACTCCCACAATATTCTTTCATCACTATAATTCTGTACACTGTAGAGGTGTACCTTAATAGAAAGAAAAGTGGAAAATCATCTCAAGAACTGTGACTAAGACTTTGCATCCTGAAGTTTGTATAACAAGCTTGAAGGCAGATTTCCAGTCAGGTATTTATTAATAAAGATAGATTTTGTTTTGCAAGCTCGCTTCTCCCTTCCACACTCAGCTGGTATTGGAGATCTCTGTAATGAGTGCAGGGGACTGGGGTTTTCTTTATACATTAAGTATTTTTCTCCCTTGCTTTGGTGCATTAGACTTCTTAGACACATTGTTCAGACGCAGATTACGGGAAGCGTCAGGGATGGAAACCCCACAAGTAGCGAAGGTTTGCCTTTCCACCGTGTCTTTCTACTGTATAAATTCTACATTCATTCTCCCTAAGAGCTGATTTAATCACAGCCCTTCACAGCACTGCCTCTTCCCAGAGCAGAGTACTCTTTCTGTGGCTTGATACATCCCACAGAAGGCTGTTTCTCCAAACAGCCCGTGTCTCTGCCTCGGGACCAGAGGGATGGGCACGCTGTACTCTTTAGCTTCCAGTTATTTTGAAACCTCTGTTCCTGATCCTGAGATTTCCTCCTGGTGAAGGCCCTTTCTATATACAGAGCAAAGCGTAAGCTCTGGTGGATTTTGGAAGCTTCTGGAGTGAGGGAGAAAAGGAAGTTTTGATGTGAGGATTGCACTGATCAGCTTGCAGGTATTAGAGGATCCAGCCACAGCATCATTTTGATGGTCGCAGGGCTAGTTTCATCAATTGATTCCATTGCTGTGCCTGTTTGATGTCATTATCTCTAATACTGTGTGTTACTGGTGTGGTTTTGTATAAGATAGGTGTCTGCCTTAACACTGGAGATGCCTCCATTTGAAGAGATTTCTCCAAGTGGTAATTATTTTCTTGAATCCGAAGCCTCATTTCGATCTAACGTTTTCCCTGCTCTCAGACAAGCATAAGAGAATCATAAATTGTCTCTGTCAGGAAATCTGTCAGAGTTACAGAGAAAGTAAAAATCTCTGTGTATTTGACAAGTTTCTCTCTGTCACTTCCCTGTGCTGTTTAATTCTCTGAATTAAACATGGATTACCTCCTCCTAAAGCTGAGCTCCTCGGCAACAGTATAGGTTCTCCTTGGAAATAAAGTATTGGGACAGTACCTTCACCATCAGAAGGGTTGGTACACGTCTGCCTGTGCAGGAATTGATTATAAACCCACTTTAAAATCCTTTGAAGTTTTCTTTTTTCATTTCATCCTGCTCAGGAAGGTATTAGAGTCTTCACTGGAACAGCTCTTGGGATACAGTTGCCTGAGGTTTTGGAGCATCTTGTTTTCAACTTAGCTCTCCTCAGAATTAACTCAACACTAGAAGACCGACCAGGGAATGTCTGCTCTCTTACCTGATGTTTAGAGATCTAAAGTTTCATACCCACCTCTTTCTGTGTCCCTTTCAACAATAGCGTTTGTATCAATATGAGGTGTTTGCTTTGGGAAAGCAATTCTGACATCCTTTTTCCCCAATTACACTGTAAGTTGTTCTGCTTTTTCAGCAGGCAATGTCCAGAACTTTGCATATGAAAGTGTATAAGGGTCACCTTGAAGAAGGACAGAGAAAGATTTCTCCTCACTCTCTCTGCTTATCTAGTAGCTCATATACCTGCTTGCTTTCCCATTTTTCTCAAAATTCACTTGCCTTAAATGTTGTGGGGCAAGAAGATTGTAAGACAACTCAGGTTGGAAGGAACAGCAGGATTTCTCTAATCCAACCTCCTGACCAAAGCAGGGCCAGTTATTACATCAAACTAGGCTGCTTGAGGGCTTTATCCAGTCTGCTCTTGAAAACCTTCAAGGATGGAGAGTACATAATATCTCTGGGCAGCCACTTTCACTGCTCAA
This sequence comes from Aegotheles bennettii, assembly GCA_013398125.1. Classification (NCBI taxonomy): domain Eukaryota; kingdom Metazoa; phylum Chordata; class Aves; order Caprimulgiformes; family Aegothelidae; genus Aegotheles; species Aegotheles bennettii. The sequence continues at coordinate 531,174 of VZRW01008041.1, read as the reverse complement.
CTGTCCTCATCGTGGAAAAGTTTCCCGTTATCCAATCTAAACCTCTTCTGTTTCAATTTACACCATTGTCTCCGCCTCTCACCATCTACCACCTCTCGGAGCAAGTGCTCCAGCCCTTGACCTTCTTGGTGACCCTCCACTGAACTCACTCCACTTTATCAACATCTTTCTCGTATTGTGGGCCCAAAACTAGATGCAGTATCTAGATATGGTCTAAAAAGTACTTAGATGAAGATGGATCTATTAGTATAACCCTGAACGATGTAAGACAAAATCTGGATATTCACTGCCAGTAGGAAGAATTTGTGTGGCCATCTCAGCTCTATATTTAATTCCTAGGAAGGTTTTTAATTTTCTAAGGAGTTCCCAAAGTACTTGGAGAGTATTTCAAGCAGAAGCTGGGACTGATAACTTCCTGAGGTCCCTTCCAACTTGAATCATTCTGAGTATGTGGGATTTTTCAAAAAAATTACAGTGCCCTGTAACCTGGTAACCTTTCCTTCACCTACTCAATGTTTGAATTTTACTATTGAAAAGAAGGCTCTGCATGTGATATGCCTCATTTTTAAAAAGAAAACCGTTTTCAACAGTATCAAAATATGTAGCAAAATAGCAAGAAGCCAAATATAGAAAATACAGAAAATATTTAAAAATATAGAAAGCATTAAAATATAGTCAAAATATAGAAAATATTAAAATATTATAAAACAAAAAAGCACATTACATTTTACTAATTAAGCATTAAAATTTTTTTATTTCAAAAATCTGCTTTTAATTCCTACATTTATTGCTTCTTAGGATTTGGGTTTTCTCTATATGTACAGTGCGTATAAAAAAAAAGGATACAGGCTTTAACTTTTTCCTGAAATTCCTTAGGAAACCAGATGAACAATGAGAACATACTTGTGGGTACTTTTTACTTAATTGCTTGTAATAGAAATACTACCTGAAGCATCTAAATGTTTAAAAAGACGTGAGCATTTCAATCCCTATCGAACATGTACGATACCGTGTAATCTTTCCAAACCTTACAGTGGCTCTCCTTCTGCTCTTTTTTAAAAGACAGTACACAATTTCACAATTTCACAATTTTACTGCTGTTTTAGCCTTGTTCTTAGTGGGAGCGAAAGTGATAAGTTTCTTTCTGTTCTAAGACTTCTTTTAAAATGCAGAATCGGGCTTTTATTATTTATTGCTGGGTTTTGCCAGTATTTTAGTACACAGTTTATCAGTTAATATGGTGAATTGGTTTATTTTTGTAAGAAGAAGGGGGGGAGAATTTTAAAAATGCGCTTGTTTACACTTGAGAAAGCACTTGCCAAGTGGGGCGTGTTATTCTTTGGCCTCCATTCAGGGATTGGGTAAGGACACCGCAGTAGTGCTCAGCAAGGGCAAAATCCATCTTCTGAGGCCAGGAGGAGCCACTACAGAAATAATAAGAAATATTAACATTTTGAAAGACATCTTGAGGTACCAGGAGATAGATCATCCTGTATCCAGGCTACGGACATCTGACCAGAGGAGTATGTACAGACATCAGACTTTTTCCCAGTAGTTCTTCTGCAAAGCATCTAAAATATTCAAGTGGTGCACTGCCACTTTCAGTAACTTTCTCAGCATTTAAGTACACACTGCCATGAAATTGCATCTTTTTCAGGACCGAGTTTCTCTAGCTTCCAGAGAATGTATTTTATTATGCCTTTATCTAACAAGACTGACAAGTTCCCTGCGATCAGTCCCTTAGGCTGCTGTGTGTGAGCTTGCACATGCAGTAAGGTCACCTTTCAGCCTTCGTTTTCATAAGCAAGAATTACATTTTGTGAGTTTCAGTGGGTTTAAATCTGCCCCGCTCCCGCTCCGAGTTGGAGCATACTTTAAACTGTCCTAACTTCCCCTTGGTCCCCTTGCTCTGGACATGGCCATGTGAGGCTGCTACAGCTTAGGAAAGCCAAGTCATTCTGAGTCCACTGTCTGCTGAGAAGCAAATACCGGGGGAGGTTTTTGTTCTCAAAATAACAGATGTTTCCATACTTTTCTTCTGTATGAGTTTTACAGTTAAAGTCAAGCTGTAATTATTGTGGATATGATTTTCTACCGTGGTTTTGTGACATGGATTCTCAATATGCTTTTCCGTCTGTTTGAATTCTTATCCTGACTATTATGAATATATAAAAGAAGTGAATTCTCCTGCTAACTCCCACAGGGCCGTGTGGTTGTTGTTCATATTGTAGAACAGAAGAGCCCAGAGCTGAGCTGTGATAATAATTTGTGTATCAGTAGCAAAGAAGTATGGCAGGTAAAATCAAAGCTGGTATATACACTGTGTAAGAGATGGTGCCTTGTCCTGGAGGACTTAGAGATGTGTCCAAAGAAGCATTAGGTGCCTAATTACCTTTAGGGATCTAAGGTGCATACTCTAAGCAGACATACAAAGGAAGGCAGGCCAAGAAACTGGCATAGGTGAATCGTTCAAGGTTATATGGCAACACCGGCAACAGAGCTAACAGACAACATAGGTGTCACTCCTCCTGCTGTCAGGGGTCTGAGGGTATGAGAACACATCTTCCTTTCCTTTTGTGCAAGATACCTTTTCAGGTAAGACAGAAAAATGGAAAACTTAGAGTCATGAATTTTTGTTGCTGACTTTCTCCTTTTTTCCACCCTATTCCACAGTGCCCTATTTTTAGAAGTAATGCATAGTGCCTGCACACATTAAAGCAGCTGGGCTCTCTGAGTCTTCATGGAATACCTCTTTATAGGTTGCTCAAACTCAGAAAGCGGAGTGAAATGTTTCCCTGCATTATGCTTCCTGCAGATCTTTTCTACAACAATAGGACAGGTAATTGTAATGTAAATTATTCCAGTCTACATAGTAACCCTCTGCAATACAGAAAAATGTTTCCAGCGATTCATATCACGTTAGATATTGATTTGACTGTATCAGAGAAAGATCTTCTCACTTTCTACGAGTTTAAGAAGCAGGAAGGCCATGAATGAAAGACTCATGTGAGGCTTTTTACCATAAGAAAGACTGGGAACTATAGCTGTAAGAGTCAGGATAGAAAAGACCCTCGGGCATCTCAAGCTCAAGTTCCCCTCATCAACATTGGCTGCAGTAATTGTGTTGCTCTGAATGAAATACCCGTTCTTTCCTTAAGTCTTTGAGGTGCAAACTGCTTCATCCAAGTGAATTTCTAAGGAAAGTTGTGTAATTATTGCTGAAAACAGAGTGCTGAGAAGAGCTGTGTGAGTTCCAGCATTTTACGGCTCTAAAAACAAAGATCTGCCCTAAAGAGTTGCAGTAAAATTGATCTTGCCTTTAGATGGCAGAAGGAGTAACTGACCTCTTAAACATCCCTCCCACCCTGATTTCTGAGATTTTGACGTGCCTGCTGGATTTCCATGAGCTATAGAAAAAACATCATGAGCAGCTAAACCACAGCAGCTCCCAGACCTCTGGCTAGAGGGCTTGCTGCGTTGTATTAATGCTGACTGGCCCCAAACTACTTTTGCTTCTAACGGAAGCTCATAACTCACTGCAGCAGATAGACTGTGCTGTGTTAGTTCTCTTGCTGTTGAAGAAATGGCAGATGAAGCCACTGAATTGAAGGATGCAGCCTCTGATGAAGGGTGGTGAGACACTGGCCCAGGGTGGCCAGAGAAGTTGTGGCTGCCCCTCCCTGGCAGTGTTCAAGGCCAGGTTGGATGAGGCTTGGAGCAACCAGGTCTGGTAGGGGGTGTCCCTGCCCATGGGAGCAGGGTTGGAACTGGATGATCTTAAAGGTCCCTTCCAACCCAAACCAGCCTGGGATTCAATGATTATGGAAAAAGCAAAATGTGTTTGATCAAAATGGAAGCAGAATTGCACAGCAGGGTGATGCTCTTTTCTCTGGAGTGGATAGGGGAGGCCAGTGCATTCGCCCAGTACTCCCAGGCCAGTGCTTCTTGAAAGTGGAGAATTAAAGCAGGGACTGCTGATGGCTTCAGTGCTCCTTGAGCTGCTGCTTTCAGAGCAAAGCTGTCAACATAATTGTGTCTTAGCTGGGTACACACAGATTTCCGTGGGTTCTGCAGTTGCAACACTGCTTGTGAAGAGAAGCAGGAATAGAAAAATGCAAAAGAAGTAGCTGACAAAGGCAGAGGCTTGCCTGCTGCATTCACATCAGCGAGTGGTTGCAACAGTGCTTTTTGTCCAAGCCTGTTGCAGCCAATTTTCCTTGGAGTGATAACAGAACTACCGCATGAGCTTCAGCAACAGGCAGACACGAGCAGTGCATTAGGCCCATTTATGATCTGGCGAAGGTCAGGGCTGAAACTATGTTTGATTTCAGTGAAGCAGTGCTGGGCTCGGTATAATTGCAATGCCCTTCTTTCCCCTGCAATGGCAAGAGGGTTTTAATTTTGTTCACTTACATAGATAAGGAGGGAATTACACAGTTCTTCAGTGCCAGTACTTACTGTCAAACATCTGGTGAGATTTACACCATGGTTCATTCCTAACCTGTATACAGCTTTACCTATTCTCCTTGATGCTTCTGCTTTATTTTTTTCAAACACCATGCGAACTTGGTTTTTGCATTGTGTCATGGCTGGGGGAAGCATTGTGCAGAACAGCACCTCCGTTGCAGTCGGAGATTCCTTGAGACTTGTCAGCCCCATTAAGACCTGGAGGTTGTACAAGAGCACAACCTGCCAGGCTTCCTTTCTCTCCAGTCACATCATAATTGCTGTATGTGGCACAGAAAATGCGGTATAGTAAAAAGCTAATATTTTGACAGGGTAAAAGATCGATGGAGTAAAGGCATTATTCAGCATTTTGAAGATTTGCCTTTACTCAGTGCTGCCTTGCTCTCTAAGGCTTCTGATTTATGAAAGCAGAGTTTGGAGTATTTTAGTGTAATTTTAGGAGGTATCCTCTCATAAATAGGGAAATAAAAGAGGTCAGGACAATTTTAATGATTCTGTTTCCATATCAAATCAGTGATTGCTTTTTGCCCAATGGCAAATAAAGCAAAAAATATTGCTGATAATTTGAGATAAGATGAAAACTAAAGTTACAATGTTTAGTTATTATTAAACACTATTTCATGTCTTTCATTTTGATTATAAACATCAACCAGACTGAAACTGAGATTTCCTTAAGAGTTTCTAATAGAGACTGAAACAGGACCATTTAAAATTCATGGTTACATCACCAAAATGTATATTTGAAACACTCTGCATCTGAAATCTATGTTGAAAAGCTCTGCACTCAAGTAGATTTGTTTCCAAGTCATACAGTAAAACTGCTGTTGGATTCCAGTCACTGAACTATCGGTGAACCTGTGGAGTTGGAAATGTCTCGGAGGCCATCGTGTAACATTTTATGGTGACATGGGATAACCCTCTCCACTGCCCAGAATGTAGAACAGCTTCTGTGAGCACAGCATGTACCGAGTGAGAGCTCACTTTTCAAAGTCAGATGAAAAATCCACTCTTGTACACTAATACGTTCCAAAGCGAGACACAGTATTTTTGGATTTATGTGTGTGGCAGAACATGCAGCATTTCTGCTGCAATCAGAAGAAAAATAGTCATTTTAAAAATTACATTAATATGTAATTATTTGACACAATGTCAGGCCATAAACATAGTCATTACTTGTAATGCATGCTTGGGTTTTATGAAGGTTTTAAAAAAACCTTCACTCAAATAATATGGGAAATCAGATGGAAACAACTGCCAAACTCAGAATTAAATAGAAAAATTTTGCCTTTTTTTAGCCAGTTTGCTGACAGATTGCAGAGGTCTCCAAAGAGTTATACCCACCGTGCTATTGGAGATGAAATAGTAGAGCACTGTAAGATGGGGTATGAACTGCATCTCTTTTTTGTCTCTGACTGTCTTGGTCTCTGAGATCTGTAAGTTCAGATCAAGGCTTGGCAGAAGAAATGAAGCTCCATCTGTCTTACTGAGCTGGCTTTGGCCATTAGGAACAGAGAATTCAAAAGTCAAAGGCGACTCTCCTGGGTGAGCATGTTTACTTCTGTATAATTGCAAGCAAACATGTCAGTCCTTTTTTTATAAAATTGGCCTTAAAAATTATAAGCTTTTAAAAGACTGTTTCAGAATCTTACTGTCCGGAGAGTTAAAAACTTTATTCTGAGTTGTAGCCCCCTTTACTTCTCGTTGTGTATACTAGCCCTTCTCTCCTGGTTGGTATTTAAACCTCAGCAGAATTTCACTGAGCAGTCGTACCCTCTGTCAGCCTTTGCTTTGTGCCAGTAGATAACTGAGGCCTTGTAATGCCCTCCCATACGATTAAATCTCCAGTTTCCTGATGACTCTCGCACTATTATACCTCATCTCCCACCTCAGTGTGGTATCTCCTCAGGTTGCATCATGCGGATGTGTATGGCTGTATCACCCTGGAGCAGCAGCATCTTCCTATGACCAGCCAATATTCCTCCTCTCCCTCAGTTTATAGCAGAAATTCGTATTAATTTCCAGGGCAAGACCTTGCACTTTTTGCTATCATAATTTATTTCATTTTTGTTACTCCAGTGCTTAATGTCATCCAGCTCTTCTTGTATGTGGTTGTGATCCTCATCAGCATGGTCACTGCCATCTAACTTTGTGCCATTAATGTTTAATTAGTTTGATTCTTCTATTTTGTGCCAAGATAACTGATGAAAATGCTAAATAAAATGAGTCTTGGGACCAGCCCTGGAGGTTTTGCATGAATAGGCTTCTCCCCACTTGATAGTTTCTCTTTTACCACATCTCATTCCATCCCCATCAGCTATGTTTTTTAAAGCATATTTTGGTGCTAATTCCAGTATTTTTGAACTCAGTAATTTTCCCATGTAGCAGTTAATTGGACACTTTACAGGAATCCAAATAAAGTTTACTTACTTTTCTTTTGGTCAAAAACTTCTATTGTCTTTTCACAAAAGGGTTGAGTTTCTCTTGCTGGGGCTGCAAATCCAGTCCATATGGTGTTCAGTTTTCCGTGTACCCCATGACTGCAAGAGTTTTTTGAAATGGTACAATGTGTGATGAGAAGCTGATCACTCGTCTTGCTTTTTCATTTTGGGTAGTGTCAAGTATGGAGGTGAATGTATTATTTCTAAGGTCTGTGCTTTTAAAAAAATTTAAAAATGTCTTATTTAAAATATTTTGTTTACTGTTGTGCCTATAGCAGTATGGCAGAAGCCCTCGTGAGGTGACAGCACTGATCTTATGACAAACTGTTTCTCTTCCAGGTACATTGTTTTAAGCTTTAACCAGCTCATGTCACCTGTTTAATACAGCTAAGTTCCAATTTCCTTCAGATGTATCAAAGTTCTTTATGATAAACCTTTAATTGTTAATATAACCTTTACATATAAGCTACCAGGAATTATTTCTCAGAATACATCTGCACAGGAGAAGAAGGGTATGATTATGGTGACAACCACTGGTGAAGAAGCAGTGATGGGGGGCGGTGTCCTGAATACCCACACTGCAAAAGAGATGATCTTCACCTGGGAATGAGCTGAAGCCCGAACTATTTTTTTTGCTGCCATTGCCACCCATGCTGCTGAGGTTAACAAAACACATGTGTACGCTGCAACCTGTTGTAGTGGGAAATGTGCTGGGGTGCCAAGGACTTGGAGGCTGCTGGCATCCTCAGGGCAGAGGTTAGTAAATCCACTTTCCATACTCTATGCTAATGCCCATTCCTATTGGAAGCAAGCTATAAGTTACGTTGCTTAGACCAAGCAAGATCTCTTCACTAAATTCTACAAGAGCATAAGCCCTTCAAAATCCAGGCAGTTCGTAAGACTCTAAAAACATCTAGGAAGAAGTGCCAATGTCCACAGTATTATAACATAGTTCCCTGATGTGATAGGTGTTGTACAGGTGGGTGGCTGTATCTAAAGACTTTATTTGGAGAGGCTGAAAAAGCCTTTATCATCACAGAGTGACCTCTTCTATTTATTCTTCTTGTTTTCCAGCTGAGTGTTTGCTTATGCCTGATAAAATCCTGATGATGATTTTTTCATACCATCTCTGCAGGAACTCCAGCACCCCAATTAGCAAGCCTGAGAGAGGAATCAAAGGAGTCCTCCAGTGTCTGATGGCTGTCCAGGATCCACTCGATCTTTCAGAATCATGTCAACACTACCGTGCATGTGAAGCTTCAGCTGGTAAGCTTGTATATTATGCAAGAATCTTTCACTTTGATGCATCCAGTTAATGCATCCAGATGGGAGAGTTACTATGGGATCTCTTTAAATATTGCAATTATCTAATATTATTTCAGTGAGACAAAATAATTAAATGTGCAGATTGTATTTACTTTTTCCATCTCTTTAAAATTTGGTGATGATCAAATGTCTTTTTCTGATAGCTTTTCAAATTCAATTAATCAAAAACACTGTTTGTATTAGAGTTTGCTTTCTAGTCAGTGTTGTGTTTAACCATTCTTAGTTTATCTCTAGAGATTCATTTTAAGCTCTGTAGATCTTACTATACCTTTGTTTGAGTCCAACTGCGTAAATACCGTCACTGTTTTCTCTTCTAGTTCTCTCTCCTGTATTGCTTTTCCTTTTTTTAAAAAAAAACATCAAGAAATGTTTGGAAGTTTCATTTATTTCACAGGAATACAAAGCCCATTTCCCATTTTCTTTACCAGATTTTATAATACTGCTTTATATCTACAAGTCAGATTGAGCTACCATGTTTCTTATCACTTACGTATTCTCTTTGCAAGATAATACAGCTTGAATTTAAATAGTCTAAAGCATTGTTTAAGCAGCCACTGTTTTGATACTAATTTAACTTGTATGTCTATCTGTTTATCATTAAAAAAAATGTAGCTAATGGTTAGTACCCCAGTCTAGAGGAAATATTTCATATGTTCATTCTTTTTCTCCTGTTGGTTACCTAAGACTCCTGCATACGTGTCCCTCAAGTTTTGCATATATGTAGTTTTTGCTCCTTTGTAGTAATTTTTGCTCCAGATGTTGATTGTGTATTTTGATTTAGATTTTGGCCTTTAGGACCAGGTCGCTGTTGCCTTATCTATGAGGTTTCTGGCACAAGGAATACACACAGGCTAAGTGAAGCTCTAGAGCTACTATATATCCTAGTCTGAGCTTGACTTGGCTTTTTGGAGTGCCATAAGCCCTCCAGGAGTGCACAGAGGGAGCAGTGGCTCTCCTTGTTCTTAGACAGTTAGACACATTGGATAAAAGTAGGAGTACTTATTTTCTGTTTTATCCTTGTAGAAAGATTTTATAGGTTCTTGATAGATTCTTGATAGATTCAGATTTTATTTTGGTAGAATTTTAATCATATGAGCCTGTGAGGCTTTGCTGAATCATAGTCTAAAACTCTATTGTGCAGGTTTGATTGGGTTTTGTGAACATTACAGGTGCTCTTCTGGATAACATAACTGCACATAACAGTGACTCTTAGAACCAGAATAAAATTACAAGTGTCCAGCATTAATTAATGCATTTCCATTAGTAACCCTGCTAAAAGGTGCTGATCAAGAGTTATAATTGCATTGAATCAGAAAATTTAACATAATAACTTTTTCCTTTTGTTAAACTAATATAAGCTTTAATACTGCTAAAGTCAATACTGACGAGGGTAAATTAAATACTGGTTTCATAGAATATGTCGCATACATGTTCTGTACTGTTTGTGTCTGTTCAGCTGATCTTCCCAATTTGTTACTCTCAGTGCCAGCTAGTGGTTTTTCTATTTCAGTGAGCATTGTTTTTTTAACGTGAAATGCCACTGTGTTTTTTCTTTGGTGAGAGAATGTCAGTGTGTACAGAGTAAGAGCTGTTCAGAGCACTTGCTGGCAATCAGGGTATTAATCATCACTATGCTTGCTGCTCACCATAGAATCCTCTCTTTAAAAATATACCTTTGTAGTAAGATTGAGCATGTAGGTTCAAAAGATTCACATTGTGACTTGGAGAACTTGTATTTCAGGTCAATGAAACCTGCAGAACTAGCTGATATTTGTGCATTTAGAAGGCTGACATCTGTCCTCAATGAGCTGGGTTGTTCCCTTGTTGTTTGAAGTGTAAAAAAGGCAGCTACTTGTTCATTTGTCTTTGTTTGTATGCTGAGCTCCTGGAAATGCCAAGCGGTGTATTAGGGAAAATACCTTAAACAAGGATCTCCAGGGACACCTATAGCCGTCTTCAATAAATCAGAGCCTGAACACATCTCCCCTCCTCAACACCCTCTTTAAAGAGCAGTGGTTCCCACCAGTAATGCATAGCATTTTCTTTCCTCATGGGAGCTGTCTTTGTCCAAATTCTTTCCCACACTGCAGGGCAGCAGTGCTGCTGTGTACCTCAGCCAGTCAATCTGAGTGTGCAGAGACAATCTGGGTATGTATGGAGCAGATAATCAACCTATATCTCACACATTAGCACACAGAATACACCTTTGTAAATCATGTTGGATGCTAAAGCTTGGGTGTGATTGACAACACTGTTTTGAATATTTTGCTTCACTGTTCGAGTCTGAATCAACTGATGTTTTTGGGACGAACACAAGAAAAACATTATGTGGTCCTTTTAAGTAATTTACTGGTCAGAGCTGCAATGAATTAAGCCATTGAGAAACGGATTCACATTTTTGCCTTCACATATCTAATTATGATTTTTGTCATAGTCTGTGTTACATAAGATATCATTCTATATGATATTACATGTGATATTTTTATTATTTACAGTATTTCTCTTTTTCTTTTGTTCATTACCTATTTTGATCTCTTCGGAGTTCAGTAACATAACTAAAATACTTCTCTGCTATCCATCTTTCTCGTATCTTAATTCAGGCAAGTTCCTTAGCTCCCCTTTAGCACAAAATCATGATTAAAAGGTAAATCTTCATTATTTCTATTGAAAAATCTTCATTCCTTGACTCTTCCTTATCTTCGTATGCTGATTAATGTTCACATCTTTGCCCAGAGCCTTATTTTTCAGATCAGGTAATTCACTTCATGTACTGTTTATGTCCTCTGCAGTTTCTTGGTATAGATGTTTCTCTCGTTTGAGAAAACAGATGAAACTGTATTATACTTTCAATATGTTTAAGGTCAAACATTAAAAATTCCCTCTATCTGCTCACCTGAGGTGAGATACTTGGAGCACTTCTTTGTTCTGCTTTATACAATCTTGTAAATCTCTGTGAAGGACACTGTTATAAATCAGTAAATAACCACCAAATTTGCAAAGTATCTACTGGCACAACAGATTTCAGAGCTGAGCCAGAGAGGCTTAACTATGGTTCCCTCCTTATCTTACAGAGTTCGGGGAGGCATTTTGTAGGTGACAATCCTCATTTAGGGCAAGAGGTTGCCATTTCTCTGTCAATCCTCCCCTTCTGTTCTCATCAGGAAACCGTCTTAGATGGAAAAGGTCAGCCCTGTCAGATGTGTTCCCTTTCGATCTGGGAACTGACTGGTTTGGAGAAGTGGCAGATTGGATGGAGATGCAAAGGTGCCTCCTGTCTTTGACAAAAATGGTAAGAGAGGAACCTTGCTGTGCCTAAAAGCAGCTTTCAGTCTTCGAGCATTAATGCCACCCCTTGGCAAGACACAGAGCTTCATCCAGTATCTCAGGCTGGCTAAGACTGAGGTCATGTGCAAACCAGAGAGGTGGCACATTGATGTAAAAACATCATGTTTCTAGCTGAGCTTTTCTCCTTTGTGATTTTTAAAAATGGCCATGACGATAATTTAGAAAAAGGTATTTCAGTTCTCTTGATGCACTTAATACTTCGTTTGTAAGCAGTTTCACTGTTTCTACATGGCACCTGTCAAGTGTTTGCTTGGCAGCAGTTGTCCCCACCATGGAAAGGTGTAATTTGAAGTTGCAAAGTCATGTCCTGTGAGTATTCAAGCTGTTTTAGAACTTGCTTTTAGTTTACCTTCAACTGTTTCTTTCAGGATTCTCAGCTGCATCTTGTACTGTTGGTAGTTTTTGTCTGTGTAAAATGCGCAGTTATGCCAGGAGGCTTCATTGCTGAATTTTAAAAAATACCCTAAAATCTGTCTTTCACTAACAGTCTTCATAACTTGACAGCCTGCTCACATTTCTCTGACTTTCAAAACCCTTGGCTCAGAAGAAGGAATTATCAGTAACACCATCTTTCCCTCAAATTGGCAGAAATGATACACCACTGTGCTACTTGAAATTTGTCCATCTTCAGAAGATTTATATAGGAATTAAGTGGTACATTGACCCTGTGTGTTCATGGAAGTGAGTTTCAACCAGCAAGAAATTTCTTCTCTGTGAATAAATCAGAATTCACTTGCTGTCCTTGAAAAAGAGCACAATGGTTCTGCCTACGCGGTGTCCTGTAACATGACGTGTTCCTCACACCAGGGCAAACTGGATGTAAAATATCCTCACTCTGCTTTGACAGTGCTTTGTTTCCTTTTGCAGCAGCACTTGATAATCTGACCACAGAAAATCAGGACCTTTTAATTTTAATGAAAGACTGACCCACATTCTTACTCATGAAATTATTCATCGTGGTAATTTATAGGTCACATCCTACCCACTCAGAAAACCAGGATGTTTGATACAGCAAGGAAATCTGACTTCAAATCCTCAAGTACTTCAGAGAACTTGGTAGTGATAAATGGGTTTCAATTAATTTAAATAGAGTTAGAGGATCCGATGAAGCATTATTTTAAAGTGATAGCAGAAGAAACTACAGAGACTTGTGTTCTCTTTATTTGTTATGTCTTCTGACATGCTAACATGCAGTGGAGCACACAGGAAGGATTTAGCCATCACAAACCTACTTCGAACACATTTTATTTCAGAATAACTGGTAATTTAACAGTTCTTGTCTGGTTTTAGCTTCTATTCAGTAGGTCACCATTACAATTACAGAGACAATTATATCACATAGCTGACTGGTGACTCAGAACTGCACATTGCACATAAACTAGCACTCCCTCCAGACATCCTTCTGAGTGCCATCCTGGGGAAACAGAGTGGAGTTTTAAGCAAATTTTTGTTTCCATAAGCTCCATAGCACAGATTGCTTAGTGTAAGCTGGCATAGCTGTATTAGCAAAGAGTAATTTTACAGGCTAAGCTGTACAATTACAGTTGTATTTTACAGTTGACCTCAACTGTTCTTTAAAATAGCTGTTATCAAAATGAATTGATTATGTTCCATTTCTAGTGGCTTCTTGTTCTTCCTGCTGACTTCTGAAATCATGATGGGCTCTTGAACAAGCAATTTGCAGTCTTGAATTGGATGTTGTGGTCATTGGAGGTTCCATGTCTCTTTCAACTCTACTGAGGTCAGTGGCCCCAGAGATTCAGTGAGGGACATTTGTGCTGTTGACTCTTGATCCAGTCAAGATGCAGAAGAAAGCTAATGCAAAGGGAGTTGCTACAGCTTACTGGTTTAATCTGGATGATTGCTGTTCTCCTTCCTTGTGTGTTGTTGACACAGAAAAATTAACGATATAGAATTTAGCCCTCACCTTGAGGAAATGCTAGGGCTAAGCAAGGTAATTAGGCTGTTTTGCCATCGTCACGATTTGGGTCTGTAGCCCAGTCACTGCTCTATTGTCCAATACAGCATGAAGTCTAGAAAGTACCTTTCACCATTCACTGTAGTTTCACCAGGCCCCGACTTTGGATTCTCTCTGTTTCCAGCAAATGGTTTCTGCATAATTCTTGCTTTTCTCGGGCAAAGGAAAGCTGTCTCAGAAAGCTGCACTTTTATCTTGGGCTTCCTGCAGTATTTCCTCTTGCAGAGGGGACTCACCATATGCCCCTTCATGAGACGCCTCAGTGACCCATGGCCAGGGTGGAACCCTGACCCTAGTCTGTACCTGGAAATATTACACACACCATAGCATATATAGAAGCAAACTGATGAAAGAACAAGCTAATTCTCTGTGACAAATACAGTGATAGAAAGCTTATGGAACAAATGGTCCATCAGTTAATTAGCATGAAAGCCTGACAAATAATCATGACCCTTTTTTTTTTTTCCTGAGCTGTTCTTCAACTTTTTTCTACTCTTGCATGTCAGTTTTAATTAATTTTTGCCATATAAATATTTTAATGTGACAAAAAAAAGTCTGTCTTAGATATACCTACTGATCTGATGAGTTGATGATTTCCTTTTGCTTCCTTTTAACACATCTGGTAGCCTGCTAGCTGAAAAGGAGTAACACTGTCCCGTGAGTGTGAGTAGGCAAAGATGAAGCTGATGAGAAGTTTGAAGGATTTCTCTTTCCAGATTTTGACAGAATTTCTATTAATGATAGTGCAATATAGACAGTTCTGACATATATGAAGAGGGAGAAAGGATTCTTTTCAGTAACACCAAGAAATGAAACACAAAGGCCATTTTAGTTGCTTCCTTTGTTAGATGAAAATAATTTGACACAAATTATTCTGAAATGCCAGCCATGAGATAATTTTAATGTATGGATTAAAAATGTGCATGAAATTCAGTACTTTAATTTAGTATTAATTAACTTCCAAACACCACTAAGTAGCTTTAATTGGCACTGTGGCTGAAAGTTTACTTGTGAAAGCGTTACTAATGAACAGAACAATCATGATCTGAGGCAGCATAGACAGTTTCTCAAATGTTTTATTATAGAGCCACAAAAATGTGATGGGGGATGACCGTGCATCTGATTTCTAGTTTATTCTCTTTGTTCATGGAAGAATATAATTTAGTTATTTAAATCATAAATACTGAAAGTAGCTTGTGCCCAAAGGGAGAAAGTTTGTAAGATGAAATAATTTATCACAACTGTTATTTTCCTGACTTGTGCAACTAACTTAAGAATATTGCAGTATTTGTCTCTATTAGTAGTAGGAAAAAGGTTCTTTTATTTGAAAATATTTTTTTGTTCTGTCTCATGGCAGACAGTTTGTGTTTTATACACTTGTGGAATATCACCGAGTCACTGCACAGACCATGGTGAGGCTGTATGGGGATATAAACAGCTGTTACAAAATCACATCTTTACCATTAAAAGCCCCTGTTAGATTTTCGGTGCCGAAGTGCATCCTGGTGTTAAGCTGTGGCAGCTGCTGTGTGGGGCTGAGGCAGCTCTTCAGGGGTCCTGTCAGTCAGACGTCCTCTGCAGTTTGGTGTCATCCCTGTGAACCCAAGGTGCAGAAATCCTCTTTTTGGCAGACTTTCTGCTTGTTACTCCATTCACTTGTCTTGCGATTGCATGGCTTTTCCTTGTTTTAGGGCAGACAGGACAGTAGCTATATTGTTTCCAGAATCCTACAAATGGGAAGGAAAATATTCCTTTCATCCTTGGCCACCTCCCCTCCTACTGAGAAAAGGACAGTGGGTCTGCAGAGGATTAGATCTGTAGGATGTGATGTTCTAGGTGACTGCTGTCACTGTTCTATCTAGATGTCACAGCTGTTGAAGAAATTTGGGGTTTTTTTCTACTGCTGTCATCTAGGGGAAGAAAAAATAGTTCCAGTTTTGTCTTCCACCCTAGCACCATGTGGACCAAGTTAATGGAGTGGCTCTTGATGTAGCGTGAGAAAAGAGACTGCCTGTGAGAGCTATGGAAGTACTTACTGATTTTTTTTCACCTAAAGTCCTTGGCAGTTAATGAAAAGCCCCCCATCATATTTGGAAATCATTGAATTCAGACTGTAATTTGAGGAGAGATCAAAGAGACAGAAATTAAGGAGGTCCGAATGGTGACTCTAAGGGGAAAATGCTGAATAGAGCTGCCCGAGGTCTGTCTAATGTTGATGAGTCCATCTCCAATGGAAAAATTACACATGGCTTTTGTGGCATCTGGATTTAGGATAAATGTCCGGATAAATGTCCTCATAGCCTTTTGTTTACATGCCTTAATCACCACTCCATAATTATCCTAAGGGGAAAATTGTGGAGACTTGACATTAATATAAAACATGCGTTAAATTTAAGACACGATGTACATAATCCATTGTGATATCAGCATAAACAAAATTGAGGCTTCACAGGAGATAAGAAATACAGACGTAACTCATGGCATAGTAAATTTGGACATTGCTAATTACGATATGGACTCACAATAACTTTTTTTGCATTTATCTAGCCTTTATCATCTTTTAGTAAGAAATGGAGATCTTTAAAATAACAGAGAATTATATAGCATAGCTACTTGAAAAGTAATGTAAAAAGAGCAAAAATACACATTTCATTTTGGGTACCTTTTTCTGATCTACTATGATATTGATGTGCCAGTTCATAGCTTGATGTAGTATTTCTTCATGGAATAGGGTGGGGTTTTTAATTACTGTACTCTGGAAAACGTAACGTTGAATGTGTATGTTTGAAATACTTGGGTTGCTTTATCTTCATATGCAAGTGAGTGAAAACCTGTGGTTTGAGTAAGTAGGAACAAATCAATGAGGGAGGATTCACAGACCTGTGAAACTGTCAGTGTGGATTGCCTGCAATTTTAGCACATTGCAATTTCCGAAGATTTGGTGCAGCTTGAAAGACAATAAAATGAAACATGTACGAGTGAGCCCAAGTTAGGAAACAAAAATTGGGTCAGTGGCATTTGCAGTGATTCATCCTCAAAGCGTAGGGAAACACTGCAAATGCTACAGGTAAGGCAAACACTGTGATGTGGGAAATGTCAACGTTTTTGACTGTTTGTGCCTGTGTACCTGTACCAGTGGGATGCCAGCTATTTCAGTGTTGAAGCTTTAGAGCTTGTACGTAAGTAGGCTCCATGTGGAGCTACTTCACTTGTGTGGGTAAAAAGAGTATGGATGCAGTGGTTCAAGTAGAAATAAGTCATAAAGAAACGTCCTGTGCCCTTCAGCTGAGTTTGTATCTGAATGAATGAATTGATAGAACACATCTGTGTCTGTGGGTGTGTAAGAGTGGTAAAGGATAACTTACTTTAATGATCCTACTGGCTGTATTTTCAAGCTGTGCTTGCTTTAAATTCCAGTGAAGCTTTGTTGTGCTGGTTAATCAGATTGTAGTGCCTCAAAGAAACATTTCAGCAAAAGAAGAGTTACTATCAGCTTTTTAGTTCAAGTGGTTACCTATGAGCAAATGCTGCTTTTTTGACTTTTCAGCCGCTGCATGCTGAAAAGGCGCTGCCAGCTGCAGTGAAATACCTTTCTGCTAATAGGAAATGAGCTGTGAGCCAGGGGCCAGGTAAGGGGAGGAGTGCAGTGCTGAGCTAAAATTCATAGGCCGTGCCTATGAGCAGGACCTCAGGTTTGGCTCAGCATCAGGCTGGTGTGGTTTCCAGACTTCTGCAATGGTGCTAGTTCATGTATGCGTAAAGCAGGTCTGTCACTGTTGCATGTGACATATGCGTGCTTTGAATGTCTCTCTGCACCATTGTCCTATGGGATTAATGCCCTTTCCTTCTTTCAAAGGTGAATTGTGAAAATAAATGCTACATTCAAGGTACCTGGTTTCTGTGCTGGTGGCCATAAGAGGTAGACTGGGTGTTTTGGAACCTATGGCACTATCTAGTAGCTGGGAGTAACAGCCTCAGCATCTATACTGCTATTTTCAGTGGACCTACCCTTGAGCTAAAGGACTTGTGAAGAAAGGCATCAGAATTTGTCTTCAGATAAGTGGAAAACATTTCCAAACCCAGGTATCTAGGGCATTTTTTTTATTTAGCTTTTAAGCATTTATTTTTAGATGGCATGGTTCCACTTGATAACAGAGTCTGAATTTAAATGTTGTAAAGCAATATAAATGGCCATTAAGTTAGGAAGCACGGTGTGACCTTTCTGAAATATTATGCCAAACGTGTTTGCTTTGTGAGCTAAGTGGAACTTCTGGAAGGCTGCTGCTGATGAAAGGCACCAGCTAGGTCTCTGGGGAGAGAGCACATTATTACAAGATGAATCTGGGGATCTGACAAAAATAACAAAACAAAGCTGTAAGATGGGGTTAGATTTTAATAGGAAGAAATTCAGATTGATTGCAGTGACTTTCGTCTGCCTTATTTTTTCCAGAACAAAACAAATGTGGTTTTTTAAAAACTAACTTTCCAGCTTCAAAGGTGTGCTATCAAATCCTGAAAGCTGCTAGGAAGGGGGATGGTGGGGAGAGCATCTGTGCAAACCTGTCAAATATTTATGCACCTTCATTAGTAACTAACATTCTGGTTGTTATTATTAAATATTAGAGCAGCGATTAAGAGCCCTAACCAATGTTGGTGTCCCAGTGTGCTATGTGGTTGTATGCAGAGGCTAGTGAGGCGCACGGAGGCAGGCAGGGGGTACAGTGTAAGTGGAGATGGGGTGCAGTGAAGAGGTGCAAAGGGAGGCATAGAGTGAGGCAGAGCCAAGCCAGCATGAAGGCTGCGGCAGAGCCTTATCAGTGACTCTTGTGGCCTGGGATGAGGCAAGAGGAGCTATTCTAAGTTGTTGAATGTTGACATATTTTATCTAAAATACACCCTGAAAACAGCAGGAATTACTACCTTTATATCTTCAGAGTAAGCCTCAAGACTTGTCTTCACAGGAGCAAATAGAGGATTCAGATTCTTTCTGTTGGTGCAGAAGTGGTCCATCTTTGTGACTTTGTAAGAGACATCACTACCACAAAACAAGCAGTGATGTGGAATGGCTGCTGCTTTATTTAAGACTGAAAACATTCAAAGTAAGACAGTGATCTCATTCCAGTCACTGTTTCCAGCCCCTTCTGTATCTCCTCTTTAGTTTAGGTCTCATCTTAGTCAGTAGGAATGCACCAACACTAGCAGTGAGTTCCAGTACAATGTTTTATCTTTTTCTATACCACGGATAAAAAAGTAGTTTGCAAATCAACACAGACCTGGCTTTGAGTCCGGGCTTTGCGGTTGATGCATCACAGTTAAATGAAGCAGTTTATGTACTTCCATTGTGGCCAGCTGGAGTAAACTTGCATAAGATTTATGAACACAGGGCAAGTATTGTCATTTGCTCCAAAAAAGCTGTGTAAGGTGCTGTCCTGAAACAGGTAAATCATGGATATAACCATTTTCAGTCTGCAAGAATATGTAGTTTAAGCCGTTGGTTCTCAGCTGGAGAGATGCATCTCCCTTGGGAGGCATCCCAGCTGTAAAGGTTAGGCACACACTGTATTGCAGAAAAAGTGCCGAACTAACAATATCAACATGAAATTTGAAGAACATTCATAACAGCTTTTTCCTCACGATTTCATACAAGATGGAAAAACTTAAATTTGGCTTAAAAATTAGCTTTTACCCTTCAGTTGGCTCAGCATTGTCATGTGTCTTGGTAAGCTTTCCAGTTCATGCATACATAATATGTGCACTACAAATACAGCGTTGTCTTAATTGCATCTGGTTTTGTTGCATGAAACTTACAGACCAGATGTAAGATTTTAAGTCTTCTTTTTATTCTTATTTTCCAAAGTACTCTTTTTGTCCTAAATTTCAAAGAAGTTTCAAAAAGGTTGAAATAAGTTCAAAGGGTTACCTTTGCATAACATACCTTGGATGCTTCAAAATAATGTTTTTTTGAATGAAATCTTGAAAGAGGATAATTACATATCTATTGCAGAAGTCGTTTTTCTTAGAAAGGTGATAGTTTTTTCTGTCTAAATTCGTAGACGAAGCTGGTTAAGCATTGCCAGACAACTAGACAGCTAACAAGCTTTTCACATTAGCAGGCAGTCATAGCATCAAGTAACCTTGTTGTATTACACAATCAGTCATCTCGATGTTTACATAAAAATTATCTCAGGTTCTCTGAACATTTGTCCCACATGCGAGACAAGCGTGTTAGAAATAACAACTTATGTAGCGCAGTTCCAAATCTCAAGCAGCTTCAAAAAGTGTGTACTCTAAGAAAACATTTAGCACCTTTCCTAATAGCCTGAGCTTAATCACCTTTTGGGCAAAGTGAGATGGAGACAGGCCTGCTTTTCACATAATTAATGTTTTTGGGAAAGCTTACATACACTCCTCATTGCTCCTAAAGAAAGCTCCCTCCCTGTAGTATATTCAGTCTTCTTTCTGAAGCGCAGCTTGAAAGATGATTTTTCAATATGAAGCCAGTGTCTGTACCAAAGCAACATCCGTGAAAAGAAAGGTGTCCCAGAACCCTAAACAGATGCAGAGTCATCTTCTAAAAATGCCACCAAGGAACAAAATCACTGTGACTGTCAAATCTCAGAACAGGAGTCAAGCCTGTAACACCACAGCATGGCCATCCTAACCCTTTCCAGTGACGTATCCCTCCTCCGGCTCCCCCTCGCGATGCTTTGTCTTTGCGAGACTGCCCCTCCACTGCAGCTGACACTGCACACCTGCCAGCCCACAGAATTTCAGCATTTTTACCACTTAGCTGAGGTGCTGCTGGTCGGTGTCTGCAGGTGGAAAGGGACTGTGCACGTGGGGCTGTTGTAGGATAACTGTTAGTAGCATCCGAGCATCACAACACGCAGTGCAGCCAGGTTGTGCGTAACCTGCCTTTGCAGTACAGGCACAGCTCTCATCTGTGCCTCTCTCCTGTGTGTCGATGGGAGCTTTGTGGTTTGCAAGCTAATAATGTTTTTGGTGCAGTTTTAGCTGTAGAACAAATCCTTGTTAGTGATGATTTCTGAAGCACAGTTTTAATAACGACATTCTTCACTTACATGATGTAGCACTTTTCAAAGCACTTAGGAATTATTACTGAAGTCTCAAAATACATCCTTAGGGTAAGTTTAGTTCCAGCAGTTATTTGGGTTGAGGAACAGAAGCCTAGGGGTTTAAATAACTTGCCAAAAGTTGTAGAAGTTTGTAGTTGAACTTGATTCTTGGATCCCTGCTGTTTACACAGGATAATGTGGCTTTCTCTGTATCACCCTTGAAACACTAACCTTTGTTATTATCCTTTCTTTACTTTCTGAATGAAACCAATCTTCTAACGATTGAATTTTTTATCTTTTGTACGTATCTGTTAAATAAAGCACGTTTCTTTAGGTACCATGTAAGTTGTAAAGGGCATTTGTGTCATAACACACTTCTTAATTGCACCTTTCCAGTTAACACTGCTACTGGCTTTGGTAATGTGAGTACATCAATCATCTGTCAAACCGCAGCAGAATTCTGAATTATGAAACACATTATATGTAAGCAAGAGGCTGCAAGTACTTATTTGGGAAAATAAAAAGAATAATTATATGCATTTCCTTAAACAATAGAACCTGGGTGCTCAGGTGATGTAAATCACCATAGCAACATTGAATTTGGTGTATATCACTTCGCACAAATGAGAGATCTATTTTATTTTTCATTTTTCCTTCATCCCTTGGAGACTTCAACAGTTATTCACAGCTTCTCTGTCCTTTGCCTCATCCTCGAACTTTTTTGCACTCCTTTTATTACTTCCTGGATCATATTCCCAGCAAACTCTTTCTCCCAGGATGATTGTGTCATTACAGAGCATCTCACAGTGCCAGGTAACATTCTTTCCTCTCGAAAGTTTCTGACACGTAACTCCAGACCTCTCGGTAACATCACCACCTTCTGTTGCTGGTTCTCTTCCCTTTCAACTCCCTCGAAGCAATTTCTTTTGTCTTGTATCCCCTTGTTTCCCCACCCCTTCAGCCACCCACCCACGCACTTTCTCTTTGCTCTCAGCATGATTCATGTTCCTCATGGTTTGTCCTCTTTTCAGCCTGGATGCCTAAGGAAATAAGGCTTACATAACTGGTCCATCTGGCAGGCCCACCATGTGTTTGTCAATCCTCCTTTAATAACTTGGAACCTGTCTGCTAATTGCAGCTAAACTAGGAGTGGCAGCACCACAGGAGATGGCAAACTCCTCCCTAGGGTTTCAGGACAAAGAGTGGCTGGGAAGAGGACAGAGAGTGGTGGATGGAGGATATGTAGCGGAGATCAGCCCTTACACATTACATCTGGCAGAAAATGGCTGTCCAGTAATATCCATTGTGTAGCTTGGTGCTGTTTCTTGTCTGTGCTGACCAAATGGGATAGATGTAGTGAACTGGCTGTCGCGAGGGCAGAGCTACGTAACAGAAGGTACAAATCTACTCCAAATTAGACAACATTAATACCACAAATCTCAGAATAATGTTTTTTCTTCCTCAAGCTCCTTGTTCTGTTTGATTTTCCTCCAGATTTTCTCCCCTTTCTTTTCCTCTCTCTGCCTGTTCTTGTCTCTGAAGTTTTCATCTATCCTTCTTTCTCCCTCTTTCACCTCCATGTCCTCATCCTCTTCATAAATTCCTTTTCTTCTAAGAAACGCCTCAATAGTAATTTCAGTTTTGCTTTTCATCCCGCACTCCCCCACATACTCTCTTGTTACTGCTAATTGTGCTCCCTTCCTGGACTGACACTGCTTCCCGAGAGGAAGGAGAACTGTAATGATTGGTGGCAGCAATGTCTTAACCATCTTCTTAGAGCACAAACACTGTCACAATGTTTGAAAAGCTACATTAATTGAACATAGATTTGTTCAAGCTGCTCATTCAATGGATTTCCCTCGTGCCTGGCTTGTGTTACAGCTTATTTTAGCAATAGACTGGATTCAAACAATAGTTATTACTCTTGCCAAGGGCTGCCTCCACCGGATGCCATACCCCACTTGATCTGAGAGCAGGGGACCAGCATGCACCAGCGTAGAGACTCAAGCAATTATGAACACCAACAACTGAGTGGAGTGCTGGGTTATCGAACCATGTACTTTGAACAGAAACAAAAAGACTTTTCATGGTATAGATTTTACTTAAAGTCAACTTCTGCAAGGAAGATCATCTGCCACCTGCGTAACAGTTTGGGGATTTGGATTCTGTCTGTCCTGGCTGGCCCAAAGACTGGTGGTGAATGAAATTAAATCCAGCTGGCAGCCGGTCACCAGTGGTGTTCAGTGCAGGTGGCCAAGAAGGCCAATGGCATCCTGGCTTGCATCAGAAATAGTGTGGCCAGCCCCTAGCCCCCTAGGGCAGGGACCATCCCCTGTGCTAGGCACTGGTGAGGCCGCACCTCGAATCCTGGGTTCAGTTTTGGGTCCCTCATGACCAGAAGGACATTGAGGGGCTGGAGTGTGTCCAGAGAAGGGCAGCGGAGCTGGGGAAGGGTCTGGAGCACAAGTGTGACAGGGAGCGGCTGAGGGAGCTGGGGGGTGTTCAGCCTGGAGAAAAGGAGGCTGAGGGGAGACCTTCTGCTCTCTGCAACTCCCTGACAGGAGGTTGGAGTGACGTGGGGTCAGTCTCTTCTCTCTAGTAACAAGTGATAGAACAAGAGGACATGGCCTCAAGTTGTGCCAGGGGAGGTTTAGAATGGATATTAGAGGAAAATTCTTTACTCAAAGGGCTGTCAAGCCCTGGCACAGGCTGCCCAGGGCAGTGGTGAAGTCCCCATCCCTGAGGGGATTTAAAAGCCATGTAAATGTGGTGCTGAGGGACATGGTTTAGCACCAGTTTCAGCAGGGTTAGGTTAATGGTTGGACTCAATGATCTTAAAGGTCTTTTCCAACCAAAATGATTCAATGATTCTCTGATTCAGGCCCGCTGGGGCTCTGTGAGTGCTTCAATGGTCTGTTTCATTTGTGTGTTGGCTTCACCGAGTCTGTGCATGAATCCTGTGTGTTGTGCACTGTAGAAGTTCAAGTACGCTCCTTCCCACCTCTATTTCCTTTGGCTTATAAGTCACCCTTCTGTTTCAGCCTGCTGCTGGAACCCCTGCAGAAGTGGCATTGCCATGCTGAATGTTCCAGGAGAGGTCTTTCACCTAACCCCAACGCTTCTTCCGCAGTTCAGACTACTCCGCCAGAGATCTGGTGCAAGCTGAACACATTGGTAGAGAGGTAACTCAGTACGTGGAGGTTTACTAACCCGCAGGCAGTGGGGACATTTTGATCCATGCTCCTCATGGATGGCCTCACTTAGCTGTGTAATTTCCAGGAAGTGACACAGTGCTAATGGCGATTTGGCTATAACCAGTCACTTCTTACAGTGCTGGTGATTTCTTACGGTGACAACCATTGCCCTTCAGTGCGATGGAAAAGCAGGACATGTGGAAGCAGTGAGACACTCTCCGAGGGAAGGACTTCCAGCCTTTTGCTGCCATTATCAGTTTTAAAATATCTTAAGCCTGTAAATGGGAGTGGTGTTGGTGGCAATCAGTGCTTGCTTGCGTGTTTTTGTTTTACAAATACAGTGTACTGCTGTTGATGTGGTCTTAGGTGCCAAACACACAGAGCTCTGGTTAACATCAGTGGAAACACCTTATCTCTAGGATTTCACTGCTGCATGGTGATCTGCGCCCTCGGGGTCTGCGTGTTGGATTGGGCTTGCTGATGCAGTGCTTTAGCTAGGGCACAGGTGCAGTGGCCCTGTACATCTAAACACGATATATTTGCATTTCATCTCTCTGAATCAGCGCAATTCCCCTAACTACCCTCTTCAGTAAATTCCTAATTGCCAGCAATTTATGTCTTTACCTATTTATTGCAGCTTGCAAAGTTTGCTTGTGATCTTGTGTTTGTACGTGTATGTAGCATTTATGTTCTGAGAACTTTAAAGAAACATATGTCTTAAAATCAGCAAAGCATTTATTACTTTTGCATACATGATGAAATCTATTTTATTCTGTTGCATTACATTCCTAAACAACCTTGGTTGTTATTCTTCAAGGTCTCAGTGTGTTGAGCCATTAACATCTATGGAATGTACCTAAACTGCATTATAGCTGCATAACTACAAGCTAAGGGCTAATCGAAGATCTGTCAGGCTTAACATAAGCATATGGACAGCTCTCCACTACTAATATAGGGAAAAAAACCCCCAACACTTAATTTGGAATTTTTAGTCAGAAGTCCCTAGGGACGCTTTTACCTAAATGATCTTCGACTTACACAATGCAAGTGGAAAGACCAGTGTGGGAGAGTAAGGAATTAGGAGTTACTATGCTCTGAAAGGGAGAAGGAGCACATGAATATTTAATCTGTGTATATATATAAAATTAGAACAGAGATAAAAAAAATTATGAGTAATGATGCGTATATTTAATTCATACTTCTATGCATTTTTAAAGGAAATGTAAGTAGGTGGAAGCTTGAGCTTAATTAAAATAGAAAAAAAAAGAGCATTCAGGCTAGTTTTTTCTCTGATAAACGTTAAAACACATCTGACAATTTTTGAAAATTGCAGTTCCTGAAAGGGAGGAACCAGAAGAATCTGTGAGATTTAACAGGAGCTCTCGATACGCTGTGGACAGTGGGCTTTTCACAAAGCCTGCAGAACTGGTGGAAGTACAATCTACTGAATCCTTCAGGCGTTGCCACCAGCCCTCCCTTTTATCAGCTGAGTACCATCGGTGCCAGGATTGTGGAAGTTGTCAGGTGCTCTGACATTACATTGCTGTTCTTCATGGTTTTGTGTGGATATTCTAACTTTTGTATTATTAAGACAAGTATGTGTTTAATATAAAGAGAAATGTGGCACTGCAGGGTAGAAAATCCATCTTTCTCCTTAGGGCCACTGTCAAGCAGTTTTTCAGGAAGGATGACACAGTTTAAGAAATCCAAATCTTGGATTCATATTGACTCAGAAGGGATGTGACAAGAGAGAGATGACATTTTAATTTCCAGCCTAGCCATGTTCTGATTCAGATCCAGCAGAGGTTAGAGCAGAACAGCAGACAGGGTGCAGCAGAAGAGATGAAAACCTCTTCCAAGGGGCAGCAAAGCAGCAGTGAATTGCTTCGCCCCTCCTCCAGGTACACCCACACAGCTGGTCAATTGGTGTTTATACTCTCCAGCAACGCCTCCAGGCTGTGATCAGAACTGGCATGTCATTGTTCTGGTGTTACCTTCATCCAGATAGACATGCTTCTTCCTCCCAAAAACTTACATAAGCCCCAAGATTTTATATAAGCATATACGAGTGACATATGAAGTATGGGAGTGGAAGAAGTGCAATCTAATATATACCACTGGGATATAGTATAGTAAAATGTAATATATATATATATCCATAAGAGAGAGGCTCAGTGCAAGAATTAATAGAAGTTGTTATTTCACTGGAATCAAGATAGATCTTTGCTGTAATGTGTTTACCAGCGACTTCGGTATTGTGATTTATTGAGAAGCTCTGTTATTGCTTTTAATTTTGAAAAGTCATCTATAACCTGTTCACAGGAATGGAACTCAAGAAAACCATATGTTCAGGATTTTGTTGCTAGTGTGTTATGTTTTATGCTTCTTTGAGATACCTTAAATGATTTCTCTGTTGGTGGGTCTCTATTTCGTGGGTATTGCAGGTAGCTCTAGACTCCAAGTAAATCAAATCCTGTTGTGTTGCTGCTGCTTCTTAAGAAAAGCAGCTGTTTAAATTCTGTCTATATGGAAAAAACATCATGCAAATATATCAGGTTTTTTCCTGATATTGTAAATGTTATCATTAATTGTTTTCTTATAGTCATTTTGAAATAGATGGGTCTAAAAGAAGTATGAAAAAGGCAATGTAGTGGTTAACAAAGGAATTGAGGAAGGCTGTGCCGTGTGTACAGGCTGCAAGGAAGGAGGAACAAAGATGTTTGTGTGAGAAGCTGATAAGCTCCTGTGTTGTTACAGAGGACACGTGCAAATTCAGGCTAGTCAAGCCAACCCTTTGCTCTGTCACAGCTAAATCGTGGTGTAGTACAAGCTGTCTGCGATGTCAAAGCCCCATCAGAAGTGTCACATTTTCTTCATTTCACTGGCATGCATTGAACATGCTTGTCATGTTTTGCTTTTTCCTGTGTTTAGTTGGACAGTTGCCCCATCACTGGCACTGAGCAGAGAAGTTACTGGGTCTGAATCATACACCATTTACTGGAGTAGCATTGTAGAGTCCCTGCTGAGTTCCCCCTTGGCGTTATGAAGGGTGTGTCTGCAGAACAAATGAAAAAAGGACTCTCTTGAAAGGTTATACTCTTGGCGTTCTGACTCTGAATGCTATTCCCATGTAGCAGCCTTGCAGGTACATAAGTGATGCACAGTAAATACGGAAATGTGAGTATCTGGATTAGTTGTGATGTTGCTCTGCCAGCACTAACAACCTGTGCTTTGGGCAAACTCTATGCAAATGAGCCTCATGCTGCATGCAGCTTCGGAGCTGGCCGGAGCAGATGCTGGTGTTGAGCGTTCACAGGTAACTACAGACACAACTTCAGTTAGCTTGATAGCCTACCACTATATTCTTTTCTAGAGGAGATGTTAAATGTATAGCTATTGTTTGACTGTCAGCCGGTTGCAGATCTGATCCTTCCAGAATCAGATACTCAATAACTAGATTTACTTCTGAGTTTGTTTACTCAGACATACTTGCTGACCTAAAAGATGTTTAGGTAGTTAGGTAAAGCTAGTAAAAGTGGCACGTGAATGTGACTTACCCCAGATGGCTTTCTGCTGTTCTGCAGGAAGATCTGAACATGAATTTAAATCCTCTGTGGAAAGGGATAAAAGGTCTCATCTCTTGCTACATGCAACTCTTACTACAATCAAGGAGCCACTCTCTTGTCGGAGATATTATTTGGCGTCTGAATTGCAGCAGGAAATTATTGTGCATTTCTGCTTCTGTGTGGAGAAATCTGATTTAGGAAAAGTGACGTGTGTCTTAGAATGAGATCTAAGTTGGTAGGCTGTGTCCATCTCTACTAGACATGTGTATGCAAATGAATCACAAAATCACAGAATGGGTTGGGTTGGAGGGGACCTTAAAGCTCATCCAGTCCCAACCCCTGCCATGGGCAGGGACACCTCCCACCACACCAGGTTGCTCCAAGTCCCATCCAACCTGGCCTTGAACACTGCCAGGGAGGGGCAGCCACAGCTTCTCTGGGCACCCTGGGCCAGTGTCTCACCACCCTCACAGCAAAGAATTTCTTCCTAATATCCTTATTCAGTTTGAACCCATTCCCCTTTGTCCCATTACTCCATGCCTTTGTCAAAAATCCCTCTCCAGCTTTTCTGTAGGCCCTTCAGGCACTGGAAGGTGCTCTAAGGTCTCCTTGGAGCCTTCTCTTCTTTAGGCTGAACAACCCCAACTCTCAGCCTGTCTTTATAGGATACATGCTGCAGCCCTCTGAAGGATACAAAAATCTTGCCATGCCTGCATATAAATGTGCATTTCAAAAGTTTTGATATTTTTGTGTATGAACTTTTTAGGTTCAAATTTTAGAAGTCATTTGGTTTGTGTTTTTTTTCTCTTTCCTAAATTAACATAGCTCAGGTTGTTAGGGAAATGTGTGCAGGACTTTGTCTGTCAACTGAAGCATTATTTGCCTTAGGCCTTCACACTGTAACAACCTGAATTATTTTTTCATATTCCCCTTCAGTTCTCTAGTTTGAGTGCCTTAGAAATTGTGAAAGCTGGACTCGGTCAATGTGCAGAAGAGTAAGGAGTGTTCCTCAGCCCTGGGTTTCAGTCCATGAATTAAGACAGCTGCTGGAGTAAGGGGACTGTATCTTTCCAGTTCTCTGACGTGCTTAGCTCACTATTTGTGTGGCATAAAGTAAGTGGCAATAACAATAACCCACGTCTGACCATTCAGAGGAGTGCATCCACCATGCCTTCAAGCAGTTCGCAGTCAGTAAATGGGATCACGTAGTGCGTATCATCTGCATTCAGTGACTGCCTGGAACAGAGGATGTTGATTTTTTTTCCATATTATCATTCAGAGTTTATATCTTCATTTCTTTCCTACCAGAGAACCACTCTTTTAGCCCAATGTATTTCTCAGTAAAAGAGAAACCTGTAAAAGGTGTGGGTTTGAACTGAGCATGACTGGTCATGGTGCTCGGGGTGAAGGGCCGCGCACACTTGTACATCTGATGGATCAACACAAACAGGTGTTTCTGGCAGGAATACTCCTGAACTTCTGGTTTCCATGGCCTACACATTGCTTTTCATTATATGCTGACCATAAAAACTCAAATAATGTGGCCATTCCTAGGTGACAAGCAAATCCTTTTTTCACCCAAATGAATCCTGGTAAGCTGTTCAGATTTTTACATTAAAAGTGTTAGGTTATTTGCGCTACCTCTGGATTACTGATATTGTTCATATTGTGTAAGAACTTCAGAGTCTTTCCCGTGTTACACAGGAGACCTTACTTAGCTATTTTAAGAACTTATATTCAGTTCCAGAGAAAGGCAGAGAGGATGTACCAGCTTATGAGAGAGAGATGAAGGACTGAGGCTGGTTTTCTGCCTTTCATCTTGATATATTGTGTAACACCAATTGGGCAGAGGAATACTCTCCCTAATGGAGGGAGCAAGCTTTCCTTCAGGCTGATGGGATCACATGTTTGCAGAACAGATGAAAATTCATCCGAGGGGATGAGGTGAGCCTGCAGCAGCCTCGGGATGCTGTGTGAAGATACTGACAGTCAATGTTGCTACGTGTTCATAGATGCAGAGGGGGAATATCAGGTATGATTTGATATTGTTGTCAGGCAGTTACTACCTCGGAGTTTCCTTGTGTTTGATGGTGATGTTTCTCTTTACCCTTTGCCTACTAAATTGCAGGATTGATTTTTTTCCCAACAAATACAGGTAAATTTGTTTTGTTGATACTTCTTTAATTATTCACATGCAACCTAGCCACTTGAGTTCATATGGAATAAAAAGCTTTATTCCAAACTAAGCAAGGCATTAGAAGAGTGTTGGCAGCATTTTATATTGCTCCAACACTTTGTGTTTAATGAGGAAAATGCTCTAAGTGCACACATACCATTGTGGCATAGAGGAGGAAGATGTTTGAGGAACTGTTCACATTTGTGATCATTCCAATCCTGTCACAGAATCACAGAATCCTAGGGATTGGAAGGGACCTCGAAGGATCATCTAGTCCAACCCCCCTGCCGGAGCAGGGTCACCTACAGTACATCACACAGGAACGCATCCAGGCGGGTTTTGAATGTCTCCAGTGAAGGAGACTCCACAACCTCTCTGGGCAGGCTGTTCCAGTGCTCTGTCACTCGCACAGTGAAAAAGTTTTTCCTTATATATGTCCTTATGTCCTTTTTGTTTGAGCAGCAATTTAAATTAACATACAAATAAAAATGTAATATCTAGGGCTTTTGGTGAAGTAGATGCACACAGAAATTATCAGAGGGAAGAAAAGAAATTCAGTCAAATAAAATCAATATTAAGCTTAGCTGGAGCTTACTGGGATGCAGATTCATTAAAACCAATTGTTGATATGAACACTTGATTTAGGAGCTTTAGAGTTCACCAGATAACCAGGGAGCTCATCTAACTTCTAGAAACAAGTGGTAAACATGCTGTCACCTCTGCTTTGCGGGATTAAAGACATATAACTCAAGGGATGCTGTAGATGATACTGAAGAAATGAGGTACATACAGGCTTGATCTTTCAAGGTGAAAAAGACATTTAAGCCAATAAACCAGAACCTCAGCTGAGGTCACTTGACTTTGAGATGTTAATTTTAATTTTCTCCGGCTGAAAAGTCAGGCCCTGTTTTTCTGTGCCATTTTCCTCGCTGGAGAGTTGACATTTGTGGAACGCTAAAACGTGTCTGCTGTTGTATAACAGCTGATGGTCCAGTTCATGATTTTTTGAGCATACCGAGAAACAAACCTTTATTCGACATACCAGTGCTACCCTGTGCAGACACAGGACATGACCCACAGCTACCATAAGTCAAATTAATTCCTGTGTTGAGAAGGGAGTTCTGTCCCAGCTGCGGCTTTGGCACGTGATCTTAACAAACATTTTGCGTGTGGAAAGGTGGTAGTTTTGCTACCGGGATATAATCTGTGGAAAAAGTAAATCCAAAGAAAGTCCAGTCATGTTGACTTTGTGGATGGTGGGAAGGGAACAATGGGAAAACCTGGTAGGGACGAGTACCTTTTAATCCCTTTCTCATCTGCTCATTTTTGTGGTGGAATGAAATGAGGACTGAGGGAAAGAGTAGAAATGATGAATGGGTGGAAAAAAAGAGGGGTACTGCTCTCATCAAACAGCTATTTCAAAGAGTGTCCTCAATGGGAAGATGGGGAATTGCTGCCAGTTTACACCAGCTGTGACTCTGACTTGTATTTGTTAACTTCATTTATTTTTTCTTTTTCTAATGAAGATTTTTCTTGCTTTCTTTTAATTTCTAGGAAAAACACCTGCCCAAGAGCATAGTTATAATGAAACCTCTGTAATTTCATGCCAAAGCAACCCTTTCTATGACAAATCCCTATAGACTAGTTTCCTTTTGGAAAAGCAGTTCTAGCTGGATTGACTAATATGTTGACTGAAAAATGTTTTGAAGACACACCAGTTGTTCACCCAGAGTTCTTTTTTGTGGAGAGAATAACCCCCTTTTCCAGGCAGCCTTCCACAGACATATTTTGTCTCTGAAAATTTTCCTCTTGTTCTCCTGATTGTTATTCAATGCTGTCTTACTTGCCTTTTCTCCTTGGTAGCTGCACAAAGACAAATTCTGCCCATAAATTCAGAAGCAGCTTTCTCCATATCAAATGAATTTTATTTAATGCATCTTAGGGTGAAGCATTTCAACTGTGGTATTGCTGAACTTTGCCTTTCTGAGTTTCTTTGTTAGAATGACCAGTCATTCCTTTCTTTTCATGACTCAATACATAAATTCCCCATGAATTTCTAACCTTTAGTGTTTGGCTGCATTCAGATTCTCCAGAGTGTTTCATTTTCAGGCCTTATTAATGCCTCTGTTTATATGTGTTGGTTTAACTGAGTACCACGTAACTACAAAAGCGTACCTGTGTGTACATGTTTTTCTCATCGTCTTCCCATTTTAACTCATGCTGCAGCTGGTTTTGCTTTCTCCAAGTGCAAAAACCTAGAACCAGATCTTTTATTCTTGGTAGCCTGGTTAGAAATAAATTACTGATCTTTCTCTTCGGAGTCAAGAAAGGGAAATTGGAATTGAAACTACAGGTAGGCTGTAGATGCTGCTGGCTATTGCAGCCTGTATGTTCAGATACAAAGCATTTAAAATTTCAGGGTGGAAATGTTTTTCACAGTAATCAGACTGAACATTCAAATGAAAGAAATAAAAGCTCAACCTTTTTTCACCGGTTCTGTGAAACAAGTTGTGATCATATCCATATCCCTGGGAAACAAATGAGTGTGATTAATGAGGCAAATCATACTTTATAATGTGTGTGATAGAACAGTTATTCCGAACAGAAAACAATATCTTTAGCAATTCAAAATATTGTTATTTGCACCTATTTTTAATCTGCTTTTTCTTTCCATTGCCTTCAAATTCAGGTAGACTGGCATTTATTGCCAAGACATTACTACTTCAAGTCTTTCCCCTCCTATTTGCCCTTCCATCTTCTGTGCGTATAATGTCTGTGTACACCCCCTCTCAAGCTGAAATGGCTTTTGTATTGCATGTTTTTCTAGGTCTTTCTGCAGATAAATTAGCCACATGAGGGAACTTTGCAGCAATCTTTCCCATTGCTACTAAATGTAAGTTAATAGAAAAGTACAGAGGGTAAAATATGTCTCTAAATGTTAGATCCATTAACTTACCAACCTTTAAAAAGGTTGGATAGCAAGTGAACATTGGTGTGCCTAGTGATTTTCAGTCATTGAAAATTAACTAAGTGTATGTGTACGTGAAAAACTTCATGAAATACCAAGGATGCGTGTATATGATAGGTTTCATATTCCAGTGAAAGCACTGGAAAACCACTGGTTTCAGCTAGCTTGTGACAGAGGCTGCTACACTTCTTACCTTATCAACACAGACTGACTTTTCCTGTGGTCAATTATTCTGTACTCCTCAGAGGCATCTATAGTTTCATCTTGACTCTTGTTGGAGATCAATTTATGTCCTAAACAACAGGTGGTGTAGTGTCATTATTAGTGTAGTAATCACAGGTGGTTTTCTTCCTCATACATGAAGTTTCAAGCTCTTTTTAAAAATCATCTAAGCAGACTTTTTTTGCTCCCCACTAATTCTACTGCAAGGCTCTTTGAACGTCTCACATTTCTAATGTTTTTCATTACTAGGTTACATTTACTCATAACTGGTGAATTCATACTGAATTATCTTTATGTTTTTCTTTCACTTAAAAACATCAAGCCTACTCTTATTATCACATTAGAATTATCCTCACTCAGACCCCATTTTTGATGTGCTACATTACATCTTTTAGGTTCCTGGTTTCCTTGATCTTCTCCTGGGCCTTGCCAGCTGCTCCGTGTTAGACTAAGCTGTTAAACTGTAGTTCACACAGTATTCCCTGTGAAGTTGCAGGAGGAACTTGGAAAAGGGCAGTAGCTCTTTCACTTGTGCTGTATATCCTTGTTTATCCTGTGATCAAAATGCATCTTTCTCAGGCCTGATGTGTTGGAAGCAGGAGAGGTAGCAGGTATGATCAGTGAAGTCTCTCTGCGATCAGTGTATTGGGTTGCTGTGAAATCCTTGCTGAGCCATATGTCAGTCCACAGACCTTCCCTAGTTTCTACAGAGAATTTCTTCTGTATTTAAAGTTATTTGTGTTCCCAAAAGCAAGGAGAGCAGCAGTTCCTTTCAAACATATCCCTTAGCAGAGAATCATAATGATCAGTGCAAAACAAACGAATTCAGAGTCCTGGGAAATACTTTGAAGTTGATATATAAGGTTCTGATACTCAGAAAGGTGAAGTGCAGTAGGCTTCACAGAATCACAGAATCACAGAATTCTAGGGTTGGAAGGGACCTCAAAGGATCATCTAGTCCAACCCCCCTGCCAGAGCAGGGTCACCTAGAGTACATCACACAGGAACGCATCCAGGCGGGGTTTGAATGTCTCCAGTGAAGGAGACTCCACAACCTCTCTGGGCAGCCTGTTCCAGTGCTCCGTCACTCGCACAGTGAAAAAGTTTCTCCTGATATTCACATGGAACCTCCTATGCTCCAGTTTGCAACCATTGCCCCTTGTCCTATCATTGGACGTCACTGACAAAAGCTTGGCTCCATCATCCTGACCCTCACCCTTTACATATTTGTAAACATGGATGAGGTCACCCCTCAGCCTCCTTTTCTCCAAGCTAAAGAGACCCAGCTCCCTCAGCCTCTCCTCATAAGGGAGATGTTCCACTCCCTTCATCATCTTAGTGGCTCTGCGCTGGACTCTCTCAAGCAGTTCCATGTCCTTCTTGAACTGTGGGGCCCAGAACTGGACACAATACTCCAGATGTGGCCTCACTAGGGCAGAATAGAGGGGAAGGAGAACCTCTCTCGACCTACTAGCTTATTTTCTAACAACCTAAATGTGGGAAAGAAAACTGTTTACCTGATGCTGTTTCTTGCTTTCCTCCATGTCAGGCTGCCTCCAGTTTCCCTATGGACAGCCATGCTCCTCAGCCCTGGCTCTTGGCATTGGCCACTCTTTGCTCTCTGGAAGGTCTTTGCCTCTCATTTATTTCCCAGATGTCTGCAGCAAGTTAAAGTGCTACTGCCTTGTGCTGCTTGCCATTTCTTCTCCCATGGACAATATAAGCTAAGCCTTTGCATTTTGCATTTGTGTAGATATGTATTGAATAGACTGCTAGAGGAGTAGCTGCTTCTGGCAAAAAGGCAGTCTGGAATCCAGCATGAAGCAGTTGTTTCTTACACTGACACAGTTATCTGTAGTAATCCGTCTATCTGTGACTCTGTGGGGTGAATGCGCTGTCGGTGATACAGGAGAGCACTGCAGTCCTTCACCTGGGAGTGGAGCTGAGTGTGCTCATGTCATGTTCACCTCATCCCAATGTAATTTCTCATTGGGAACACCCTCTCTCATGTCTACGCCTGTTGCTTTCCCTCTCCTTGAAGCATCTTTGCTTCCAGTATGACCTTTTCAAAGCAAGAGTCACCACATGCCAGTGTGTCTTTTAAGATTATGAAATGCCAACATCTAATAGTATGACCAGCAGGTTGAGGGAGGTCATTCTCCCCCTTTACCCTGCTGTCATGAGACCCCACCCAGAGTACTGTATCCGGTTCTGGAGTCCCCAGCATAAGAAGGACAGGGGGCTGTTGGAGTGAGTCCAGAGGAGGCCACAA
The DNA here is from genome assembly GCA_013398125.1 of Aegotheles bennettii. Taxonomy (NCBI): domain Eukaryota; kingdom Metazoa; phylum Chordata; class Aves; order Caprimulgiformes; family Aegothelidae; genus Aegotheles; species Aegotheles bennettii. The sequence continues at coordinate 496,146 of VZRW01008041.1, read as the reverse complement.
AGATGATCAGGGGGCTGGAGCAGCTCTGCTCTGGAGACAGGCTGAGAGAGCTGGGATCGTTCAGCCTGGAGAAGAGAAGGCTCCAGGGATATCTCCGAGCACCTTCCAGTACCTGAAGGGCCTACAGGAAAGCTAGAGAGGGACTTTATTTAACAAAGGCATGGAGTGATAGAATGAGGGGAAATGGGTTCAAACTGACAGAGGGGGGATTGAGATTGGATGTGAGGAAGAAATTCTTTGCTGTGAGGGTGGTGAGACAGTGCCCCAGGTTTCCCAGAGAAGCCGTGGCTGCCCCTCCCTGGCAGTGTTCAAGGCCAGGTTGGATGGGGCTTGGAGCAACCTGGTCTGGTGGGAGGCGTCCCTGCCCATGGCAGTGGGTTGGGACTGCATGAGCCTTAAGGTCCTTTCCAACTGAAACCATTCTATGAGTCTATGATTCTATAATACATATTTCATATACAAACTCCTGTATCATGGAGCCTGCTGGTATGTTGCTGTGTGAGTTACTGAGTTGTCTGCAATGACTCCTAGATCTTCTCTGAAGAGATTGTAACTCATTTAGAACTCATCTTTCTTTGTGTTAGGATTTTGATTGGAATAAATATGCAGCAGATCTTTGTGTTAAAAGCCATCAAGACATCTTAATGTTTAACCTAAGCAAAAAATGAAGTTTTTTAATTATTTTGATTTCATAAGAAAGCTAATTCCACTTGGCATGTTGTGGGAATCTCTCATTCACGCACATTTGTAGTCTGCATCTGTAATCTAACCAATAATCAATATTAGGACGACAACTACTCAATACTGTGCCACTGCAGATAGCAGGGACTATCTTTACCAGACATCTCTGATGTGTTCATATCAACACATAATGAACACTGGATGTGCTGTTGTTACTTCAAGAGTAGACTTGTTGATATAGGAGGGGCTTTTTGTAAAGGAAGATTCTTAATTCAATACGAGGAGTCTGGCCCTTACAAATTGAACGTATTCCTGTTGATTAGCTGTACCTGGAGTTGCTTTGAATCTTTAAGTTACATCTTTTAAGACCCAGGCTATGCAATATGAATCCATCACAGTCCTTGCATCTATTTGAATTTGATTTTGAATCAGAATTTTCTTATTCTTTCTTTATAATATCTGTTCATTTGAATTATGTGAAAAGCCGCCTCTAGTATACATTCTGGATGAAGTAGGAATTCCTCCATCTTTCCAGAGACAGATCAAAACCTGTGCAGTTTATCCAAATTCAGACTTTTACAGGCAAATCTGATGAACGAATATTTCAGAATCATGTTCAACATACTCTTTTATCAAAGCACTATTGCTTTTTTTATATTGTTGGATCTCTTTTATATTTTCATGTCAGCTGTAAGTACATTTCCTCACAATTTTTCTCTGCCAGGTTTGGCTGTTAGATTGAATGTGAACAGATTATTTTGTGGTACGAAGATCAGACATTTAAGACTGAACCAGTTACTGATTACAAAAGTTTTTCCTGTGAACTGTGCATCTTGTGAGAAAGAACAATTTAAAAGGTGTGTCCTTCTGTTTAGAGACAATCTGACTGCTTCAAAATTTGCCAAATTAACATGTTATAGAAGTTGCTTCTCTAACTACATTCTGTTGTTGAAATCTGCTTAAACAAAGTCAATAGTTTGCCAGTAATAGCCAATTAACATGCTTCAGGCGAGAATCAGGCAAAACATTCCATTACATCTTCCTAATTTGTACAGTTTTTATGGTCAGTTCATCTTTATATGAAAAACTCCCATCTCAACTGACTTTAATCATCGAGAAGTTGCTCCTTCTGTGGTCTCTGGAGAGATAAAGAGCTATTTTCTGAGTGATGATTCATCTCATCCAAAAATAGTTTAAATAAATCACAAGTATAATCAGACATATAACCTGTAGATAGCTCAGGTGGGATGAGGTGCACCTCTTCTTTGATATGTGATACTGTAAAAGTTTTCATATGTGTTTGTGAAGATGGAAGATTTGTTTTAAATGACACATAATAAAGATCAAGGCCACTTGAACTTTTACCTTCCATGGCTAATTTGTATGATGGCAAGAGACTGGAAGGAAAAAGCAGGCTGTCTTATCACTTAGAAGAACCTTTAACCTTGTCCTGGTCCAGCCTGGCCTTGCTGCTTCCCTGGGAATTGTGTTATGTGTGCTGGGAAGTGTGCCTCAATAATAGCTTCAATGAAACTCCTCTTCTTAACATACTACTTGTACTTGCAAGATTCCCACTGCAAGGATGCAAAGGCTGGAGGTCGTGTGTGAAGAGGTTAGTTATTGAGAGGGAGGGAAATAAAGTTTAATCCGCTGTTAAGGGAACAAAGAGGAGCTGAAGCAGGTAAATGAGCAGGAGGGAAATGAGACAGCAAGTACTTAAGAGCACTCAATTGCTCCTTCCTGTTAGGAGTGCCAAGACGTTGGGAGAAGAGAGGCTTGGAGAGTGGGGTTTGGAGAACAAGTTCTCATCTCATTGTCATCTGAGTGTTCACTGTGTAGTACTATTCATTAGAATGTGTGTCTTCCGCAGTCTACTTCAACACGTGTAATATATGTCAAGGGAGCAAGCTGGTTTCATCCTTCTCGCTCTGAGACTAGTGCTATATCCAGTCCCATACCTCGAATCAGCCAGTCGACCTTCATTCATAAAAATTCAGCTTTCTCTGTAATAGTAATATTCTTGAGCTGATTCAGATTCATATGTAGACACTTTTTGGATCCCAAGTCTTTAAAATGTATCTTAATACAAACATCTGTCACTGGTTAACTGAGTGAACTTGGTTTTAATTCAACATCCCCATGATCTCAATCCCAATAGCTTCATTCTTTTTTTTTTTTTAAGTGCACTTTCTATAATAAATACACAGTCAAGAAAAAATGTGCTAATGCTCTGCACAAAGCAAGCTTTGATTTCATGGTTTAGCAAATCAGTCAAATTTTATCCTTGTTGCTGTTTGGTGCTTCCACAAACACAACCTGTAGCAGCCTCTTTTTTTGCCTTTGAAAAGCTTTAGAAAGCTTAACTCCCTCACAAACAGCACGAACCAAATTCCCATTGATCAAAGCAAGAAAGAGACAAATCCATTTGTATCAATGACAAATGGATTTAAGATATATTTGGGTCCCTTTAAAGTAAATAATCTCTATAAAAATCTCTCTGACTTTGGTTTTAACTGGATTTCCAATATGAATTTTCCCCATGTTGTAGAAGTCTCAGAATAAAGCAAGAGTCAAAGTACTATATATAAATCCTTACATATCTCCTGAAACTCACAGTGGTTTTGTTGAATATCTGTGACCCAAGGGAACAAAATGACAGTACCAGATCTCATCTGACCCTGTGGTGGAATAGCTGAAACCCTCATTAGTTGGCATTAACACAAAGTGCCGCAGTCCATTCGTAATGTCGCGTTACTTCAGAACTATTGCTCCCTTAAAGTTGGGCATAATTATTAGGACTTTGCAAAATTGGCTCTTTCTGTCTTTACTCTTTTCGTGTTGCCAGGAGGCACTTAATGGGGGGAAGTGGGCACAGGTGACACTAAATGTGTGTGATCACACAAACTTGGATCACCACGGTTGTACGGTATCTTTAAAATGATCGATTTGCTAAATTGTTTTAAATAAAAATAGTGAGGTGATAGCTTAGCATAAATGAATGATTAATACTTTTCCTCTATTTAATACATAGAAAGAGATAATAAATAAATAAATCTGTGACCTAGCAAAAAATATGTGGTCCAAGGTCAGTCAGAGTCAACTGAAAAATAGCTATGAACATCAGTGGAATCTGGCCTTTGGAGGACAATGGTCAAAATTAGAACTTCAGAAAGCCAATTATTTCTCCAAGAATCTGCTCCAAATCCTTTTCAAGTGCAGACTTTTCCCCGAAAGTACTTTTAAAGAGTGTAGAGGGCCAGGCAGGGAAGAGAGAAAGCTCACAATAGAAAGCTTTCTCATAAGCACAGTTATGTACCCAGAGGATATTAGAAGACTTTTGAGTAAACTGTATGATTGTACCCTGGCTGAAAAACACAAGAGCCTGTAATTATGCTGTGTTGTATTTATTCACTGGTGAATTCTTTTAGCTCTTTTTCCCCCCACAGGATATTCTTTATTTACAGGTCGCATGTTTTGGGTGTTGTTCATTTTTAATACCATTCGTAATTTTGTTTTGGAACCAGGGTATTTATTAGAACAGTATAGCATATAAAAGCCACCTTTTTGCCTTTGTGCAGCTAAAATAAATAACATATATAATACATATCCATCTCAGTGCTGAATATATTAAGGCACATTCACAGTATTGTACTTTTCAACATCCAGCTCTATGATTCAACTCTGCTCTGTACTATTTTTTTATTAAATCAGGCAGATTGGTGATCTGTTTTGCAGTGCATGGAATGTAAGCAGTCCCCAGTACTCTTCATTCTCTGCACACCCTCTGTTCTTTAAGATATTTATTGAAATGGTTGGTGAGGTGCAACAAGCCAGACATAATATTCCCCTTGCCTTTTGTGCGACTACACTGTAATGAAGAATTAATAACAGATTCCTGAAGAATATTAATCATACTTTCACAAGCCAGTAGGGAGCAATTTAAGTGCAGGAAAATTAATGTAACGGTCCAACTCATAGGCCCATGCAGAAAGTCAGAAAAAAAATGGGCCCTGCTGAAGGGCTTTCCTTCATCTCTGGTGCGGTGAAGCGTTAGCACAACTCATCGCACAGACCACTGAGCTGCCTCTGTCCTCAGCAGATCTTGGTCTTTGGAAGAGTCGGGCCATGTTGTTAGTGTGCGTTTTATGAATAGGTACTCACTCATCTTCACAGGATGGAGAATAGACCTAAACGGAAACATCCAGCCCTTCCTGTAGGATTACTCCCACTTGAAATAAAAGGCGATCTGACATTCTTCATACATTAGTATACAGGGGGAAGATCACATGGCCAATCAAAATATTTAGTTTTGATATTTTAAAAATATTTCTTTTTGCTATCTCCAAAATATTTCAGTACAAGCTTCATTCTTTTTCATTTTATATTTTACCTGTTTGGAAACAGACATGAAATTAAACTTGAAAATGAAAAGCAATTTTAAACAAACCTCCCTTTGAGAATTCTCATCCCAAAGACATCAGAATGAACTTTCTGGTCATTCCTAAATTTTTTCCAACATTTTTCCAGGTCTGGAGAATCACCTGAAACGTCTTCATTCAGGGGAGCAGTTTCAATTTTCACAAATGCATGTTTCTAGAGGAAAAAAGACCTCTGTCAGAGACGGCCTGATTGGCCAGAGGGCAGACTTCCCAATAAGGCTTTACAATTCCATGTTTTCTTGATGTGATAAATCTATGATAACTCCGCAGTAGTTAGTGCCTTCCATTTTTGCAAAATGCAGGGTCAGAAGTTGATCCCACAAAACGCTTTTAATGAAAAATTATAACAGTCTGAGTATAACCTGTAAAAAAATTAATTTTTCAGGATCTCTTAAAATATTACACAAAGGGTAATCATGTTAGAAGCATCCTATTAATTAGACGCTGTGTTAAAATTAAAAAGGCTTTATGAAGGAGACTGCACTGTTTCACTGCTGTCTTGTTTTTTAATCAGGATAAACACATTACATCAGGAAGAGAGATGTATTTTCAGTAAGGTCACTGTTGAGGAATTTTACTAAATCAAAACTAAATCTTGGCTCCACAATTAAGCACAGAAGTGACTTACCAGTGGGAAGAAGGGGGCGGTGGAGGGGCTGCTTGTGAGTGTGATGATTATTTTGGGGAAAAATCTCCCAGTCCTAACCCAGTTAGGGGTTTCTTGCTGTTTTCACGAGTATATTGAATAGAAGAAACTCCAGTGAAGCAGTGATAAAAAATTGTCAGAGATATCCAAATCAATCTTTTGCTATCCCCCGTGAATTTTCCGTTCATCTCTAATGTAAAGTGTGTTCACTGTGCGTAACTTCACATGGCCAGCTGCTCAGCTGAGTAACTGGGGACTGCTGCTGCGTGGCCGGATGCTCTGCATGACGCTGGCAAGCCCCACCGATTCTTTGGGGAGTTGGGATGCTCACTGCAGCAGGTCATAGTGGTAGCTGCTCATGGTACTTTCATAGTCACTGGGGCTCAGCATTTCTCTTCTTTCAGCCCATCCCACATGCTTTCTGCTGTCCTGTTGTATTAACTGCTAAGGATAACAACCCTGATGCTGCTCTTCATCATGGGCCACCATGCAATGTTGCAAGGAATTCAGCCTTTCTGACAACCTATAAGTGCTTACAAATCAGAACTGACCCATGAGGATGTGTGGCAGCTCGGTGGAGTGGTGTGTGCAGACCTGCATTAAGCCAGCTGAACCTGGTAATGGTTATGCTTTATTTTCTCTCTGTCTTTTGGCAGAGGGGCCTCTATCCTGGATTCTGTGACAGTGTTATCAAACACAAAACGTGGATCCAGGTAATTCTTCATCCCTAGTCACCCAGGTAAAAGGGATCCCTAGCCCCACCAGTAATTGAGGTGACAGATGTGGCATATGTCCTTGAAAAACCCCACAAATTACACAGTTTCTAGAGACTCCAAGACCTTTAGAATTGCTATGACTCTCGCTTGAATATAGAGGTGAGGACATGAGGGTATTATGCTCTGTTCTCTTCTTCCTCGATTCACTTCTTTAGGTACACATGCCACTGCCCCCTAGGTTAAATCTCCAGAGATCACACAAGAGATGGGACAGGCTCATTTTGGTCTTTTTGCCCTTGCTTAGGGGCAGGAGTATCAATGGTCCAAAGCATTCAAATATCACTTCTGAATCTGCACGCTGGATATAGTTTGAGATCTTTCAGGTGAAGGAGGAATGACTTTGCATGTTGAAAGTAGTAATCAAAATGCAGAGTGTCTGAATTCAAGCTCTGATGTAAACGCTACACAAAATCCCAATCAGCTCCTAGCAGAATTTCATCAGGGCACGCAAAGAACACTGTGATTAAAACAGTGGTGTACTGAGCCTACTTTCTAACTGCTTCTTATTATATTAATTCAAAGTTTTTCTCTTATTGAAAAATTAAGTAGCAGGTGTAGTTTTAATGAACTGTAGCAGACTGGGTTTAGTGGTGTGGTAAATAGATTGTGATATTCATTTCCAATTAAAGTTCTTTTGCAAAGATCAATGAAGCACATTCTCATAAATTGAATCACAGTAAACTAATAAACAAATTTCTTTCAGCCCGCTGATGGCAAATTCTTATTTCCTTAACATGTTAGATTACATCGTGTTATTAATTATATGATGCATGAGCAACAAAGAAGCAATCATTTATTTAGCATTAATTTTATATTTATTTTTACCTTGGAATTACCTCTATAGATAATTCCATACCTATAGGCAAGGAACATTAAGCATTAGAAAAAGAAAATTTCAAGTGAATATTTTTAATGCTTGACTTCTGTCTGTCATCCAAAAAGATTTTTAAAATCTTGTTAATGAATGTGTTGCATTATTGGTTTTGCTGATTAAAAGGGCCACTACATCTGGAAGGGTGCACCATAACCTTTAAACTCAATTAGTATATGAGACATGCACATCAGCAGCAACAGGGTTCATGAATAATAGAGCAAAGGCTTAATTCTTCATCCGTAAACACACTGCTATTGTAATTTTTTAAAAAAATAAGATATTAATTTGCCAATCTTAAATGTCAGCAGTATGTTCTTAGCATATAGCGATGGCATGACAGTTTATTGGGATCCTGCTCTGATTATATAAGAACACATTTTGGTGGTGAATAGAGCCCTGATCATTGACTGATCCCCTGGGGGGATACCAGCACATAGACTAGGCTAATAGAAACGATAAAATAAACCTCTAACTGTATAATAATGTCATTTCTTGAGATCCTGTCATTATTGTAGGCATGTGAGATGCCTATCAGAATGGATTAAATATCCCCAGAAGCTTTTTTAGGGTTCCACTACGTGCGGTTAGATAAGCTCAGGTTTGGAAGGCCAAACTTCCTTCAATCCCTTTTTGGGCTGGTGAATAGGGATTGTTTTTGCTGGAGGCCGTTCAAAGCCCTGAGGTTAGGCTTCTCTGGCATTTTCTCTGGAGGGGCCCATCTTTCGCCTTCAGCTATAGAGAGAAGAGAGAGAGAAGGCTGAATCCCATTTTGAGAATATCTTCTATGTAAGTAATAGGAATTTGTGAATGTTTTTCTGATAGTTTCAGTCTGCACATACTTACCTCTGCACTTTCTTTCACGGCACTAATGCATCCACAACATCTTTTCCTTACACTTAACAAAAGCTGCTGCTTTATTACACTTTGGGATCTTACTTTACTCTGACTCTTCCATCTGCTCTTTATCTTGGGCTAAGTTTGTTGCTAGTGACTGAATTCTCCTAGTTAGCAGTATCGAAATGCGTCCTGTAAGGACTCCCCAAGTTCTCCAGAGCTATCTAGGAGTCTGCAAGTCGTTACGTGTCATGGACGGGCACCGACTGTGGAGAATTCCACTTCTGAAAAGGTGAAAACCTTGTGGTTGCCTTTGTCTTATTTTTAATGCAAAACACGTCTTGGGAAATTTTGCAGTCAGCCAAAAATCTTTTTTAGGCTTAAATACAGTCATTGTGCAAGTGCAGGCTACCCAGAAATCCAGCATTTATTTTCCCTATGAGACCAGAGCAAAAGATAAAAGGGAAAGATTTAGGTCACGTAAAAGGGAAATAAAGTAGCTGGTGACTTTGTGTGGCTCACTCGTGTATCTCCTTTTCCGTGCTGCCCTTGTCCTTGTGTTCCTTGTGTTTGTCTAAGAGGTGAGCTGTAAAGTACAATCACAGTAATTTTCTTGTTCTCCAGCCTGCCGGCAGATAGCCACAATTCTCTGGTGATGACATATTTTCTGTTCTTCTTAGTGATCTTTCTATAAAGGCCACCATAAAAGTGATTATTCTGTTTCAGTCACAGTGTTGGGTTTCTCATGGGGGAAGGGGAACAAAATAAGGCATCTGACTGTAATTATAAAACATTAGGTTTGCAGTTTGTGACAGTCTCCAGGGTGGAGGTGTGTTCTGCATCTGGACGTGCCCAAGTGTGCTGGTGTCACCGAGTGGCCATGGTCACGTTAAAAGCATGGTGGCCAGAGGCAAAGCACCTCCCACCACACACTGAGCGCTCTGCAAGGTCCTAGATCTGCCTTTGGCCTTTTCCGAGTCTTTTCCAGAAGCCTCAAAGTTGTAATTCTTCCAAACAAGCAGAAGCCCATGTGCCCAAGTCTGCTCAAGACATCAGTTCACACACATCGTCTAGAAGTTTCTCTCCATTGCAGCTGTGCACTGTAACTCAGTATTGCCCAGTAACTATGAGTATGAATTAGTTATGGTCAGAAGAAGTGCTAGTGTTAATCAAACACTAACCAAAGGTACTGCAACCAGTAGGAAGCACTTTTCCATCTTATGCTTTCCACCTGAGTTATTCTATTAAGCTAATAAGTTTGGAAACAGAAGGAAAGTAATCATTCCAATAACGTAACGTACTTGAGGTGGGAGGAAAATTAATCTGCGGCTTAACAGAATGAGAAATACCTACTGTAGTGCAAACTAAGGGCTGCAATATGATGAACTACTTGTGTTGTATGGAACAGGACATGACGTAAGAGAAAGTTTAAACGTAGTTTTCCTGAGAGAGCAGAGTTTGACTTGAGTGCATTTGATATCGTCATCCACTGTTCCTCCTCCACAGAGGACACCAACAGCCCCAGCAGCTGTGTGAGTGTTTGCTGGGTTGATTTTGAAGGCATATAGATATGTGACTGTCTGGATTGTGTATTTTCTTACATTACAATTTGTTTAATGTGTACACCTGTGTGCATAGTCACCTCAGATTTGTATGTGAGGAAGAATTTGCTGGTTTTGTTCGGGGACCTGGGAAGATTTCCCACCAGCTCCGCTACAACACACCAAATCCACTTCTTCCAGAGATTTTTTTTTCTTCCTTTTTTACGTGTTCTTCTCATCTTACATGACCTTTGCAGGGACTGTGCATCTTTTATGACTCTAAAGCCTGATGTAAAACTATGATTTTAAAGTATTTGCAGTTCTTAAAAACAGATCAACCTGTCTGACAAACTGGGGAACAGCTGCTGAAATGGGAATGACACGTGGAGATATGTTTATAAATTTAGGCTTCTCTGTTCTCTTGGGTGATTTGAATGATTCCAACTTACACAGTTTGAGGACTTTGATCACCAGGTAATGATGTGGTTAACAGAAGATTGGATTTCCTACAAGAAGCAATTACCTTGATTGATAAGAAAATTTGAGAAAATTAATTCAAGACTTAATGAGATTGACAAGGTCATGGTAGAGCCAGGCATCCACCTTGAATAGATAAGGTTGTGTGTTTAGAAGAAGTAATCCAAAGACAATAAGCTCTTCAAAAAATGGATCATTTTTATCTACACTGAGATGATGAATGAAAACATTAGACCTGTGCCTGTGACAGAGAGTCTGGGGTGTGAATATCAGGAGAGATTCTTCACAAAGTCATTTATAGCACTAGTATTGCTGCTGTCCCTTTTTTATACCATTAAAAAGAATATAAAAATGACTTTCAGAATCTTTGTGGCCTCAAAAATCATCCCAGACCTTTATCTTACAACTTTGTGAGGTGTTTTCTCTGTCAAGAAAACTGGAGGTCATAAGACAAGGGATATCATTCCTGATTGCGTGCTCATCTCCTGCTATCCACAGTAGGGTCCCTCAGGGCTGCCAGTGAAGGCAAAAGTGCTTTTTAAATTCATGAATCCTGGACTCTTTCTTAGCCTGGGTTAAAAAAAAAGCCCTATTGCTAAGATACCTAAATAAGACACTAAAAGGAGATGGAGACAGATACATGAAAAACAGGAGATGATTTATTGTTTCAAATATGCTAGGAGTAATTTATGGGAAAATACATTTACATGTACATAATTTCTGTCTTGATGCAGTAGATTTTGTTATTTTGTTTTCTGTTGCAAGTGGTAAGAAATGGGCATGGCCAGTAAAAATGGTAACAAATACTTTTTAGTTTACTTGAAATATGACTGTTTGACCCCACATGAAAAGTAAAACCTGTGCTTTAGACCTTATCTCAAATATATGGTGCTCTCCTGCCTACTTTTCTTGACGTGACGTAACTATTGGAACCAACTAACTGAGACATTTCTGCCTATATCTCATCCTAACTCCTGGCTCATTTTCATTATTTTTTAATATTTACTTGTGCATAGTAATTCCAACACAGAGTAGCCTTTTAAATGCATGTGGCTTCACCCTTGGAGTTAGTCTGGCATAGAAACTTCTTAAAAGGCAGAGAAAATTGTTCTGTTTTTGTTACTCATGCACGATTCTTACAAGCGATGTACCAAAAAAAGGCACTTTGGAAGAGTTGTATCATTCTATTTCAGAAAATTGTGTTCACAAGAGCTTTTATTTGCTTATATAATATTTTTTAAACAGTTGGTGTGTAGTGGGGGATAAATATGTGAAAGGGAGTGTGAAAATAGAGTAGAAGATATTTGGATAAATTTAATATGTAGTCTTTGTTGGACTGTAAGCACTTCTCTGTATACTTCACTCAATTTTCATTCAATAGACCACCCTAGAATGAATGCAAGGAAGGTAAACATGTTCGTTTTTCTGGGGAGTTTGTAAATGCATGCACAGAAACCTGCAGCTCCTGCTCCACAGCAGGTGGACTAATCCTATTTTCACTAAGCCAGTGCCAGGTATCTGCCCCGTAATTCTCTATTCATTTCCCTGTTTTTACAATTACACAGAGTAAAAAGTATTCTCTGCTCAACACAAAAAGATTTCTGAATCACTTTTACAGAACTCCATTATGCTTTTACAGAACACTTTTTATTTCATCTCTAATAAATTCTGCAGAAGTCTCCTAAAAAGCCAAAACTATACCTTTGATAAGGCAGTGGTTCTATTTTCAGGTTTCAGTAAATAATGTATTGAACCTATTCATACTTACAGAATTTGTTTATATTGTTATCAGTAACCCCTCATGAAAACACACTTGAAATGCTAATAGATCATCCTACCCTTAGTCTGGAAGGATGCTACTGCACTCCTGATCTTATTATGAAGATTATATTAGGAGTAGTTCTACAGTCAATGGACAGGATTCTAATGTAATTTAATGGCCTTAATACCAGGACATAAGACATAATGCAGACAGAAAATTTAAAACTACGTGATATTACTTCTTGCAACGTAAATGACCCTTTTTAAACATCTGCCTGTTGGTTTTGCATTTCTAATGAAAATGCTTTTTCAGCCATAAGAGTGAAGGGTGAAGGGGTGTCCTCGGTGACAGATAAATTACTTCGGTGGGACCTTTTTGAAAGGAGATTGATATGAGAAGTGTGTTGGATGGATGCACAGGCGCTGTGCTCACAGGGCAGTTGGCTCAGCTTCTTGATGCATGCTGAAACTTCTTTCTTGCCTGGACAGATTTCTCCTTTTGTTCAAGTTATGACTGTTGACATCATTTTTCTGCCTTGTCAGTTTGTGGAAATTTTACTCCCTTCTTTTACCCACATTGCTGTTCTAGTCAGCTTGGTTACAAAATCCAGAAAAACTCTGTTTTCTCTATATGAAGACTCCCTAATTACAAATTGTTACAGACACAGAAACCTTTAGTGCTGAAGCTGTGTTTCCCCAATGACAGGCATGGGACTTCATTATGGCCATATTACGGGATCTTACAGGCTTGATGCAGTGAGATTTCCAAAATATTCTTAGTGGAGTTGAAAATTCAGACTGGGATTCCCTTAAAGTTTTTTTCCTGAATTACCAAATGGTGTTGATAATTTTGCCTCTTGCCGGATGTCTGCAACAAGGGGGGAGAGTTTAACTATGCCACGTACCATGGTGTTTCCCGTCCTTACGCAAATATACTCAAAGTTTAGTCCTGAATCTGAAACCTTACTGAGACATCATGTATTGACACTTTCATCCCTTAGGCTTTGATTTTCCAACATTAGCCAATTTAAACCAAAATGTTTCTTACAGTCCTCAGATGGAATGGAAGGTATTGAAGTTTTCCAAGAAGCATTCCTACGCTGTTGGCTCTTCTGTTGTGGCTGTGGTTTCTGGTTATTCTGTTGTTAGACTGTGACACTGAAGGTTCTTAGAGCTCTAGATAAGCAGCTTCACCAAACTGGGTCATGCGTAACCATCCAGCACTTCCTTGTGCAAATTCATAGGTCATTTATTTTTATGCAGTAGGGGGTTACATTCACTAGGGAGAGCATCTAGGAGAAAAAATTCAGATGAGCAAGTCAATTTGTCTGTCTTTATTGACAGCAAAACCGTGAATTGCCTTGGGATAGAGATCTGCCTTGGACTGATGCCATGTTAAACCTAAGGTGTCTGAGAAAAGCTGCATTCCTTTCTTGGGGTTGAAAGACAGCAATTTTGTGTTGTTCTTCTTATTGTGTGGCCTTTCCTCTGCAGAAGGGGAAAATGGGTTAAGTTGATGATAGATGTGAAGTCATCAGATCTCCAAAATATTGTTACCTCATCATTCAGCTTCATGTGATGCAAATTTAGAGATGACATAAATCAAGAGACAGATTGCATGCCAGTGAGTGGCTGCATTGATAAAAGAGGGCGAGAGAGTGGCAGCCTGTTGGGGAAGTCATTAATAAGAGAACCAGAGCAATAATCAGTAATCTATCCTTCTGATCTATCTCACTATGGTGAGGCACATGCTTAACTTTTGACATATGGATGGCTTCTTGGAAGCCATTCCTTCACTGGAAGCTTATTAAAATATCCACATACTGAAAATTTATATACCTTTAGTTATGTTATAGCAAAATATTTTCTCTTCCCTCTATGTATGTCCTGCGTGCCTTTCCATACCTGTGGATCTTTATCCCTCTGGTCTGGCAACTCACGCATAGAAAAGGTCATTTGTGTTTCTTGCTTTGTGAAGAAGAGGAGAGCTTGTAATGCTGTAGTGAAAACACCAGTACAGATGAACAGCCTCCCTTCCCAAAGAGAAGTGAATGTGATTAGTATAAGTCCTCCCTCTTCTGGAGGGAAGAGAGATATAACTCCCAAGTTTTGCAGTGGAAAAAAGGACATGGGAGATCTGCAAATGATCTTACCCAGCATGTTGTAAAACCAAGTATTTGGATAAGGTAGGAGGAGGAAATTGCTTTGGACTGGGAATTGTTCATTCTGATAGACCAGACTGGCAAAGGGGAACAAGATGTTTTCCTCATGTGTTCGTGTATGTTAGTGTTCTCCAACGAGAACTCTTCCCTCTCTTTCTCTTTTATGAAGTAGCTGATGCCAGAAGTTTAAGATGAGTGAAATCTTCTAAGACGTAATTTTCAAGTTTGGTAGTTCGGTTTGATCTTCCTCCTCCTCCATCAGTGTTTCCACCAGCTGTTAGCTACCACATTAAATTTGGCCTCCAACTAGTTTAGGTGGTTTAGGCTTAGTTGGTTTGGGAGTGGGGGAGACAAGGGTTAATCAACTTGTGTTTCCACTGCTTGTTTAACCTTTAAAATCAGAACATTTCAGGCTGTGAGGGATTTGAAATGAAGCTTCCATTCAGATTACGGTGACAGCTTCAACTTGACTTTGCTTTGCAAGGATTTAAAATCGAAAGAGTTTTCACTTTTTTGGAAATCATTCAGTGCTCTTTTTTAGCTTGAACTCCAGGGATAATTTTAATTGTTTTTTATAGAAACTCTTTTGGCACTGTCAGCATTCATCCAGGCTTTCTAGTTAACGTTTTCTTTACTATCAAGAACTGTTGCAACCCAGGTTAACCTGTTAGAGGGTTTGTCACAATGCACCATCAGGGCAATGAAACAGGCATGGAACCAATCTCCTCAGTCTGGTGCGATGGGTTGTCAGTTGACTGGGAATACCTACTGACTGACATTACACTGTGTAGTATAATACGATTCTTATTAAAATCACTTCTAGGCAAAGGCCTTGATATTTCAAAGATCACAGTCGCAAAATATTCTGGGCAGGTTACTGTCCTCTCTCTTTTCCACTGAGTGTTTCTACAAGCTATTTTTCTAAAGTGAGCCATTTAGCTGAAATCAGAATTGAGTTTAATTCAGACATCTGTCAGAACACAGAAATTGTCATAACACATCAGAGCAATGGTTCGTCTAGAGTTGCTAAGGTGTCTTGCCTTTGACAGGAGCCAAGACTAGCTGCTTCAGAAAATGGTTTAAAATCCCTATTATGGATAATCCAGCAATAACATGCTGGGGTGGGCTGGTGGTGGTTCTGGCCGACCTCAAGCAGGTAGCAACTGTCTTATGTCCTGAAGTATAAGGGCTGAAATCTCTTAAACACTGTAACAACACACCTACCACGACTGCTCATAGAAACTATCTGGGTCATTTAAATGTCACATTTCTCATTTCAATGAGCATGCAGTTTGCTGCGGCTTTCTCTGAAGCTTCATTTTCCCAGCATGGTACTTTAATTATTTACCCTGTACACCTCTTTCCAGCCCATGTTTTAATCTCTGTCCCCATGTGGGGATTTTATGCCCATTTGAATAGGAAGCAACCTTCTGTCTTGCAGCTTCCTGCAGATGCTTTTTTGCTCATGGCAAGTCTCTCTGATGCCACAGCAGAAAGGCACTCTCATCCATCCCTGGTGCTGTAGATCCTGTCAGCAACAGTAGCATCTGCTGCCAGGATACTACAGAACATAAATCTGTTGGTAATAAAAGCTATTCCACAGCCTCGCCAGTCCCAGCTTCGGACAACAGCCACGCTCTCATTTAATATTTGGATGGTTGGGTTGTTTCCTATCTGTCTGGGAGCAGTAGTAGTTCTAAATTGCCTGGAAAACCTCCCTCTCTCCCAGTGTGGACACAAAATTTCAAATACCATCTTTAAAAGAGAATTTGGATTGTATTTCTGAAGTGTCCTTACAGAGAATTATGCCTGGCTGGTTTTCATTCTGGTGTCTAAATGAATATACATTGAGGTTGCCTGGGCAAATTTGTGCAGAACCCCGTCTGTGTTTCAAATGCACAAGTTAATAAGAATTCTGCATGCAAAGGGACCATGAGATGAGAACTGTGAACAGATCTGCCTTCCAGTGATTTTCTCCCAAGTATTCTGCAGCCAGCTTTATGCTCAGATACAAAGTTACTTAATGTAAATGAATGAGAATATGCACTAGTTTGATCTCTTGCTTTTCTTATCTCCTCCTCTACTTCTGGTGGTTGTAAGGAGTGTCTAATGGCAAAGCTCTAGCTATGCAATGGTAGTTCAGCTTTCTTCTCTCGGGAGAAAACCCTTGGCTTTCTGTTTCATGTCTGTGAGGTCCCTGATGAGAGCTGAGATGCATATAAGAGAGAGGGATCAGAGCTTCATTCTCCTCCTTATTGCACTGGTGCTACACTGGTTTGACAGTGCTGAAACTCAGCAGAAGTATACCAATATAAGAGCTGCATACAGACATGGGGTGGGCTGACACCTTGTCATCGCTGAAACCCCGAGACGAGGTTCAGAGCTCAGGGATCCTTCTGGTACAATACAAGATGCCTTGTCACGCTGCCAAGGGACTAGATCCTGAAACCAAAGATCCCCACCCCCAAGATGGACTCAGCATGAGCACTGTTAGATAAATTTGGCACTAGAATAGATTAAATACAAATATTGACTTTTTTTTTCACCATTATATTAATCCAGTAGGATAACTGCCTAAATAAAAGCTGAGCTCTATTACACTAAATTATGTTTTATGCTGGCAATATTGAAATTAAAAGAATGACCCTCTTAAATCAGGTCTTAATAGAAATCTCCTGATATTTTTAATGATTTCTTTATTACAGTTCTTACCCTGCCATGAGTTGCTTTGGTTTCTCAGTAATTATTCATGATGAAAATAACATGGTATGCAAATGCTGTAGTACACAGTAGACTGAACTTGTGTAAGGTAACATTCATAGCTACGCTGCCTTTCGTCCCCACATCCACCTCGTTCATTTTGTGCTCTTTCCAGGGTCAAGTGTATCTCAGTACAGAAAATGTTTACAGCTTAGAGGGGTTTTTTTCATAGTAAGTGTTACCATCCTAACATCTAGGATCCTAAGTTTTCTTTGAGAATTAATAGCATAATGCAATTCAAGAAAAGGTCTGTCTTCTGAGTGCATTCTGCTGCAGCTGCTGGCAGGGTTTCCTGCAATGTCAGTAATTCACTTTCATGTACCGTACTTGACCCGAAAGTGATGGTTTTATCCTTCCATCATAAACAAACAGTGAAAAATATTTTTATTTGCATTGTCTACTTGAGAAGGGAAAAGAAATTGGTGAACTTTCTTCATCTTCACTTTCAAAGACTCCCTTTTGTTTATTTAAGAAAAATTTGACATTTATCTGTCTCTGTTCCAAAGCAAGTTTCTTTAATGATAGTTCTGAGAAGAGCCAAAGCAGATGCGAATCCAGTCGTCAGCTTGCAATGCTGCACCTGAAGGTTTCTATAAAGATACAATTTTTAGCATGATTAGAACTTCATTGAAAACATTATAAAGCTTAATACATTTTGTGTATTTAGTGGACTGTAAATTGGAGGATTGAGAAACTTTTCTATTCAGAGGTAGATTATCATTTCAGTTTAGAATTGAAAGAGAATATGTGCTCATTATGTATGATAAATTGAAGACCTAACTAGCCTGCCAGCAAAGCCACCTTTGCTGGCACTTGACCTGTCAGTAAAACTCAGTCGTGTACCTGCTTTTCTCTCCCATTGTACTTGCAGAAATGCTCAGAGCAATCATCAAGCACCGAATCTGTTGGGTTCTGTTGATTTATAAAAAAACAAACAAACAAGCCATTTTGATCATTTTTCAAGTTGATTCTTTGAAATTTTTGGACAGCTGATGCAAGAAATCTGGGGCTGCCATCTTATCCCCAGCTTGGTTGACTGACATATTCCTCTAGAAAGAAAAAAAAGCATACTGAAATTGCAACAGAAAAGAAAATCAATGAAAACGTTTAACCCCAGCACTGCCCAAACTGCAGTTACAGCAAAAGCTGTCTGTTGACAAGCCCTCTGAGGGAAGGTTGCCAAACCCTTCTCGTCCTGGTTTGCTTTACTGGTATGAAAGTCAATTCCCACCAAACTTGCTTGCCATGAAAATACATTCATAAGTGCAAATTGTATCTTTACTCCTTAGAATAGTGGCTCTTCCCTGTGAAATTACCATATTTTGCAAAGCAGATGACTCATATCAAGAGTTTTCCATTCTGAAGGGCCACTAAGAAACAGATCTGTGCTTCAAAGCATTCTGCCTCTTCATTAAGTAGTAGTCAGGGAAGCTAACGTCAGTGCAGATCGTTGCCTGCTACTATCTCTTGCCCATCACAGATGGCAGGAGGCACATTTGGGACCATTAATAACAGAAGCTGTCAGCAGTTCTTTTAATGATATAACCACGCTGCCTCCTCTAAACAGCAAATAACATGATTTGTGTAGCAAAAACTATTGCTCAGTGATAGGGACATCATCATCTCTCATCTCTGTTTGTTTAATTTCTAAGGGAGCTAATCAGGAAGCTGGCAGTGCTTTAAACTACTACCAACTACCAGTCACCTTCTCGGCTTCAAACGCAATGCAAAGCCAGCACTTGTTTTTCCTCTGACTGATCAGTTCTTCTGAAATACTTAAAAGCTACATCTCTGCATGCAACCAGTGGGATCCACTATTAAGCATTCCTAATTTTTCCCAAAAGATGCTTCCAGATCTACTCAGTCTAATTTCAGCTGTGTTCTGAGGGATTTTAAAGTCCTTAGTTGATGCTGCAGTTGTCTTGTTCTGCTGCATTGGCTCTGAGACATTGTAAGCTCAGATTCGATCTGTTCATTTTAATACCGTTCTAGACTTTCCCAAGACTCCTAACTTGGGCTCAGCCCTTTTCTTGCAAGTTTCTGATATAATTCTGGATTCCTGGATTGCTAACAGATTTCACTAGTTTCTGATTCTCCGTCACATGTCTAATGCTAATGAGGGACCTGCTTTGCTACGTAGAGTCTTAATATTTCCCTGAACACAGACAGATCAGTGACACAAACATCCAAGTGCTTTGAATATTTTCCCCTTTTGTTGACATGAATCATCATCAAGGACATCTGTTTTCAGCTTGCTCTGCAGTATGAACTTCTCCTGAGGTCCTCAGAAGTACTGGAAAGTAAAGCTTCCCGTCTTCAGCAAGTCAGAAAATGGTACGCTGTGCTCCCTGATCTTTGTCTTTTGTTTTCAGACTTTCCACTGATGGGCAATAATTTATATATCACTTTCTCCACGCACCTAGAAAACAGTATAGAAGGTACTGGTGGGGAGGAGAGCATCAGTAATGATACCTTGCTTCTTATTTTAAAGTTGAATCTGCTGGGTTTGTTTCATATTGTTTCCTTCTAGCTCTGTTTATTTTTTTCTAACATGTTTACTTTCCCTGTTGACATAATATTTTCTTGATTCATATTGCTTAATCCTTTATAATTTTCCCCTTATTTAGATTTATCTCCATTTTCTCTTTCTTTGTTCTGTTTTCTTTCTACCTCTTGTTATCTTGTTCTAGTTAAACTTCTCTGTTTTCCATCCTTTGCAAGATACCAGCCACTCTCTTTGATGCGATCAAATACCATAATTGTGCTTCCTCTGACACTAAGGACATACCTGCTTTGTGCCCATCCCTTTCTTGGTGAGTGCTACAGACAACTCTCAAGTGATGACAAAAGCCAGCTAAGCGGTGATGAAACATAAGCATTTTCTGGCACACTGCTGAAAGCCTGCATCGAAGAGGGGTGGTGCCATTTTGATTGATTTGCTGGTGGGATCCAAGGGGAGGGAGGGAACTGGCCAAGTGTTAAGAGTCCTCACTAGCAACACAGATGACAGACTTAAGACAGGCCCTAAAGAGAATGTTTTTGAAATTTAATAACGTAAGAAAAATATTCCGCGCTGCAGTAGCAAATCTAATGCTACACAGTAAAAGCATCATGAAGTGCCTTTTTTTAAATTATTTTTTTTTTAGAAAAAGGAAGAGAGCTGATTTATGAAAGTTGATTAAGAATGTGGTTCCCACACTGCTTCTTTTTGGGAAATCATGCTGATGGCTGATATGTGTTTTCCTGCAGGTTATAACTTTTCAAGTGTATTAATTTTCCCTGCTGGGGAAAATGTCGTTTGAGAAGATTGGGGGAGGAGGGAGGGGGCCTGACATCCTTATTATGCTGTCACACAAAGACTGCTTCTTCAGACTCTTCAAGGTCTGTGTCTCTGGGAGAGTGACAGACTAATAGGTTCTGTTCTTAAATTCTAAGTATCCTTGATAGTGTACCAAAGGAATTTATCTTTAAAATAAAAAGTGAAAAAAGTTCTGCTGATACATAGTTGCAGGAAGTCACTGAGAGATAGCTGAATAAAACTGAATTTCACCTATCTTGCAAAAATATACACACAGAGTATTGACATGCTTGTCTCTGAGTGCCTGTATCTTCACAGTATAGGACCAGATGTAATTACCAATTTACTATTAATTTCACTCCCATCACAGCATCTTGAGTCAGGAATATCATATGCTTCCACGCCTGCAAGCAAATGCAGTATTTCCAATGGGAATAATGACTTTTGATGACATGATCCATTGTGGCATGAAATAAGTTCATGGTGTTACGTGTGTCTGGGTGAAGCACAAACAGGATTTAATAACATAGAAATAAATCAAATGCAAAATGTATTTATTCTCCACCAGGTCCTTAAGATCAGAAATCTGAAGCTCAATGGTAGTGGGAATAGGTGACTTTCAGGACTCGAAGGTAATTTGCCTCTCATATCATAATATCATAATATTCAGCCATAGGTTTCTAGCCGTGAGAGTGCAGTAAAAGATGCTAGGTATGCATTTCAAAGAGTAATAGATAAGCTGCATAAGCATATAAGAAGCAAAAGCTTTGATAGTGCAGGGAATTTGCCTAAACAATTCAGATAGTCAGTGAATTACCTGTTCCTGCTAAATGAATAACTCTTATTTAAAAACATCCAGGTTGGCCCCAGACTGCAAACTAGGCAATATAAATGCAGCTCGTAAAGTTCAGCCACACACAAACAAGATGAACAAAAAAAAAATCTGGGTTTTAAGCAAATTGGATGTTTTCACAACATTGCCTCAGTTTTGTTTTGTCTTGAAATCGAAGACTAGATGGGAGGGAAATGCAGATGCTGAATTGTGAAGTGATGGCAAGAACATATGGGCAAACCGATTCATGGTTCATCTTGGGATAGCATTGTGCTTGCTTGGGAAGCTGCTTTTCCTAACTCTTCCCTAATTCCTCTTAGCTGCTTTCTCAATGACTGCTATCAATCAGCAAAAATGCAGTTTACCATTCCACTGTAGGAAACTAACGCAGTGGGAATTATCCATCATCTCTGGAGAAAAGGCAGTTCACCCCACTGTCCCCTGTGGGTGATCCTGGCTGCTTGCTATTTTGGATCTTCTCTCTTTCTCTGGGACACATCCCAGCTATGATAGAGCTACCCTCTAGTTTGTCTTCGCTCCCTGAACCAAATGATACGTGCTCCAAAACCTCCTTATTAACCAGGTAACAGCTTTGAATTCTGGCAGAATTTAAAAAAATGCTAATTATGAACTACTCTTTCATTGCTTATGTGCTTTTTTTTTTTTACATTCTTTAGTGTCAACAGTGTTCATAGCCACAAGGTTGTGGGGCATTCTGATCTCTTCCACTATGGGATTTCTCCTAGTCCATCCCTGGCACTGTTGCACTGTTGTTGAGAGCCTAGCTCCTATGTAACCTCAACTTGCTTAACCATAGTTTGTTTTTTTAACATTGCCTGTATTTTGTTCTTTCATAAGTGACCTCTTGCTTAATTTGATGCACTTCCTTATCATTTATGTCTGTGGCTTCCAAACAGAACTTTCCTTTCTGCCAGAGTCAACATAAGCAGCTTATTCCTCCTAATTGATAGTACACACTTAAAAATAATTCACCAGTCCAGATAAAACCAGGTTAATTTGAAATGGTTTCAGGTGTCTATGCTTGCCTTTACTGTGAAATCACAGTGAGCCAAAGTTTAAGAAACAATCATTAGGATACATCAACAACTCTCTACTCAGGCTTACCTTCTTTTAATTATTGTCATACTTCAAACTTAGGGCAGACTTTTAAACAATGAAAAGTCAGCTCTCCAGAGAAATCTGACTTTGAAGCAAGGAACCTACTCTCTTTCCATAGGGCAAATTAGTGAGATAGAGCTAATGTCAATAAATAACATAAAACTACTTGGGCCACATACTGTTTTCAGACCAGCCAAAGCTTGCAGCTGGAAGCTATCAAAAAGGGGACGTTATTTTACCTGAGATACCGGTAGAGAACTTCAGTGCTTGAGCACAACACACTGAGGCAAGAGTGTAACACCCTCAGTGAGGGCATTACGATTCTCCATTTGCAAGCTTTTCATCTCTGCCATATATAATTACATTCTTTTTCATTTCATAATTAATCCAAATACATACAAGTTACTAATGAAACTAATAGTTGTGCAGAAGACTAATGTGTGTACAAATTGCATCTGCCAGCAATGGAGGATGCTAACAGGTTGTAACGTGCCCGTGCCTTCAGAGGAATTAAAGTCTGACTCCATGCGTCCTGTGGAGGCAGCCGATGTGGTGAGAACTGACCCGTGTAGCACTAAGAGAATTTCAAAAGGAGGTTTTCTGACACGATTTAATGTTCTGAGAAACAGATTCAGGTTCTAATCCTGAATTTGCCATTGACTACTTCTGTTCATTCAGATCCTATACTCAACAGTTTTTGCTGACTTAAGTATTTGAATTATGGATATTCAAGTGCTAAGGGAAAACGTGATTTTTATTTTCAAGCAGACTCTGTCTTTAGCATCCAAAACAACAGACTTCTGTCCATGTGGGGTTTTTTTTCCTCATTTCTTTAATTTAGAGTGGATTCTACACTTTTGTCTAAAACTTTAGACTTAATGATTCCTGATAAGTACCAGTGTGTCTCATACAGGCCAGGAGACACCTGCAGAAGCTTTGTCAGTGTCCTGCACAGAATGACTTGATTACAGATGCTGTTTCTTCTTTCTGCATCTCAGTTTTTAAAAATGAGTTCACTGAAAGGGCCCTGGAAAGCCTTTCTCAATATTGCTGCTGCACATAACCGATTCAAGCACCACAATACTGTGTCTGCAACTGAAGGGAAGAGTATCTGTGCAATAGTGAGTGCTGTGGTTGGTGTTTACAAGCCAGCATGTTTTCCAACAACCTTGTGAATTTCATTAGCAAATTAAAACCCATTGCATTAAATAATTAAGTGGATTAACTGACGCCCTCCCCAGTTGTTCAGTCACCTCCAAGTGAATGTTTTCTAATAAAGTCCTGGATCTCTTACGTCTCTGGGATGTGCAACTGATTCTTAGTTAATGAACTCTTGCCATAATAGCTTTTTAATACAGTGGATTAGAATATTATCTTTAAATTAAACTGTATTTATAACAACAGAAATAATCATGTGAATTATATGTTGATCAGTAGATTCTAAGAGTTAAATTATTTTTCTAATACTAGTTATTAGAAATACTTGATGTCATTAGGACCTTAGATTTAATGAGTAATTTACCCATTATTTATTGTGGTGCAAAAACCAAAATTGTAAGGAACAAAATGTATTCCAACAGTAAGGATAGAGAAACAGATAATATCAAATAATTTCTAGTCATTATCATCTGTCTGCTGGAATTCTCATCCTTGTTATCCCAGACATATTAGTTCAGTAACAGATGCAGTAAATACAGAAACTAGATTTTTCCTTAGGCTGGATCCCTTTTTGAAAGTTCTCTTTCTTTGCTAAATGATTACTAGCTGCAAAGCACCAAAGGCCTTATTTTGTTTGTTGTCTACAGTACATCTTTCAGGGAAAGCATTGCTTGTGCAATGCAACTGGGGCAATGCTTTCTTAGCGCACCAGGGGTCTTAACCAGAAATTTAACTGAGGGTCATATGCCAAATCAAAGTAACATTCAGCACAAGCTGAGACTTTGGTGCCCTAAGTAATTCTGAAAACCTCAGTTGTACCCTGATAATTAAGATGGAATAAAGGTAAAAGATGTGGAATGGTTGCTGCCTATAGAGATCTGTCCCTTGATGTTGGGGTAAAAAGAATAAACAGGTTGATAGAATCCAGGAGGCATTTTTCCCCTCTCTCCTGCCTTCTTGACTTACTGCTGACGCATTTCTACCTGTTAAGCCATCCACAGTGTCTGCCCCGGTTCAGACTTCTGAATTTGCAGTAAGCCCCATGGAAGGCTGTTTTCTCAACAGCCATTACCAGAAGCACAAAGAACATTAAAGAACAGGTACCTCTGCTGAAGCAGAAGGAACTCTGCTGAACAGTTTTCTGATTGAAGAAATTTGACATCAGTGGCTTCAATTGATCTTATTCAAGTATTCTGTGTTTTTGAAGAAAGTGTCAATAAGTTATTTGAGTTGTGGAACTTCTTGACATAAATACTTCTGGCTGAATTAGGCAAATGAGACATTGAAAGCTAAACAGGTGGAACGGTTGGAGTTGAACACAACCTAAATGAGTGAGATGTCTTTGGAGGAAGAAGTTTGAATGGGTGCAGTTGAGAAGCGGAAGCCATTGAGAGTGGTACAGCGAGAAGAGCTAACAGTGATGATCTCAGTAGCAGTATTTTGCTATGAGGAAGGCAGAATGAGAGTGGTACATTTTCTCGAGGACATTGTGAGAAAGAGCTGAAGCTGATTCACTGGAGATGTCATGGAAGAAGTGGTGAAATTGTATATAATTGGGATGTTTTCATGGAAAGAATTGAAGCTAATGACCTGTTTACTGCCCATAAAAAATAAGGCAGTCTGGAGAAGGCTCCCTTACAAGCTGTCTGCGTTATGATAGGATTGAGGCAGACCAGAAGTCTGGCTTGGATAGAGTTTTCATGGTGAGTTTTCCCGAAGAATATTTAATCTGAGCTCTGCTTTAAACACGCTCCCTGATTTTACAAACAGAAATGAGAACAAAGAAACAAACCATTTAAAATGAAGCTTATCAGGCCAGATTTCAGTGTTAGCAGTATTGGCATCTGCTACTGCATTTATATCTGAAGTTAAGATCTTGGCCCTTAGCCTGTGAGCAGCAGTTTATGACCATTCTGGATACAATTCAGAGCTATGCTAAGTGGTTCCATTTGAAAGACATTTTTCAATTACAGAAAAACAATTTTGGGAAGAGTTTCTGTTTAAATGTACTTGTTGAAATTCCATTTATGCAGCCTGGCATGGCTGCTTCAGTTATGTTGCTAAAGCTTTTGTAAAACCAAACTAACTCCCTGGCAAACATATTAGTACTGCATAAGGAAAATAGGAGATTATATATATATATGGGACTTTGAGAGAGTTCGGATGTGAAAGCGGAGGCTGGTTTTTCCCTTCAGTATTTTCTGCAGTCAAAGCCAAAAGGCTGAGCATCTCAAGCTTTGGAGAAAATCTAGAACCAGATTTGAGCCCTCTTTTAATACAAAGGTAATCTAATGAAGCTACATGAATTTGTAGCTTTAACTCAAAGGCAGCAGATCTGAATGCTCACTTAGAGTGAGAATTAAAAATAGACACAATAAAAATATCGTCTAATGGAAATGTCAGAATAATTTAATCATAGAGGTTATTAAAAGTTAATTACAAACATTAACTGCAGTATGGAATCATCCATTCACCTGGAGAATCTAGGTGAAAGAAATCTGCCTCCCTGGGAATGGAATTGGGGGAGTACAATGGTGCATTTAAAACAAGAGATCTCTGGATATGGAGGAACATCTCCCAACCCAGAGCTTCCTTCTACAGAAGATAAATTCCTGAAATTCTGTCCTAACACAATTCTTTCTTGTTTACCAGAGGAGAATGTGTAGAGGCCTGTGTGTAAATGAAGAAAAAAAGACAAAGTCTGGAGGTTTCTTTGGCTGGCGGTGGCCAATAACTCTGTCCCACCATATCACCTAAGCTCTTCTTGGAACAGTACCTGGGTCTGTGTGCTGTCCCAAAACACATGGCACTGCAAGAATAGGAGTTGTGCTTTGACAGTGAAAATTGGGCATTGCAATAGGACCATGGCAGTACAATATTGGTAAGCAACTTTCTAATTGAGAATAATATACAAGGTATTTTAAACAGCATTTAAAATGTGCATGGAGCAATGGAATTTATAAGCGATTTTCCATACAACCATTTTTTTTTCCTATCAGAATAGTCATTTAGGTGATTTAGTAATCCATGAGGTTACAGAAGCCTGGTTGCATTAATGTGTTGGTTGGAAAGCTAAATGAAAAAGATTTTTTTAGAAATCATCGAAAGAACACGTAACCAACAAAAAAATGCAAACCAGTGGTTCAAGTGGAAAATGTGTCAGGAAAAGAACAGGTTTTGTATGGGGGCTGGAACTGGGGAAAGGATATGTTTTCCCCTGATGGATGAAATGATGGGTGGTTGACTGGAAATCATGACTTGAAATGGGACCAGTTTAAGCACAGGTGAGGAGAGGAAGAATAAGGAATGTGGAGCAAAGAACTGGACTGATATAGAAGATGGAGGACACAGAAGAACCAAGGTACACAGGGAACAACACCTGCAGGCGGTTGTAGTTCAGTACAAGAAGGAGTAAAGTTATTGATGGAGAAGGAAAGGAGTTATTAGAGCATGGAGTATGTTTTCAAAGAAAGGGAGAAGAGTGAGGTATTCACCAGCAGCTTTTTGGGGTAAACTGGAAGGAGACGGAAAGTTTGCAGAAAATTACATATTTAGATATGAAAGATATGCATTGGGTCTTGCGTTCAGTTCTTCTAAGATCTTGCAAGCTAGAATTACCTCCCATTACTGTGAGTTTGCCAGAATATAAAAATGGAAAAAAGCAGTGAGAAAAGATAATACAATGGTGGAGAAGACTGCAACCTTCCCTCCTTTGGAGACCACGACAGCCTAAATATTAGGTGAAGCCACCCAGCAAATGAAAGGTAGGTGCCTCTGCTTGACAGGGTTGCTTTGGAAACTTGGATTTGAATGAAAATAGTTTAAACTACCAGTGCTTATATAGTCCTAGGAAAGTGATGGATTTGACTTACAAAGCCCTTCCTCTGTAATTTTAGTGTGTAACTGCCTCTGCGAGCACAGGAAAGAGCAACAAACATCTAAGCAATCAGTAATATTGAAAATGGCAAGTTCAATGAAAAGGAACACAGTTCAAGGCACATTTCATATCTTAACCTGATATACAAGAGACTACTTGGGTCTAGCAGGACACTTTCATTTTGGAAACTGTTATACGTCATGGACTTAGGCATGAAAGAGCAGTCAGTTCGTGGGGTTTGAGACAAACTCATTCAGGCTTGACCTATGCTGGCTTCTCAGACAAGGGATAAATAATTAAAAATATTTTTTTGGCTGTGAATAAAAGCAGTAATGTACCAGTCAGTCCAGGATAATGAGTGAAAAACAATTCACATCTTTCAGATGCTAAAAACATAGGAGATGCCACAAAACAGTCAAAAGTGTTAACCCCGTTTGAAATCTTGGCAGGGAGCACTGCAAGGAGCTGCGTTTGAAGTACCATGAATCTGCAAAATGTCTAATGTATCCTACAATGAGCTTTTTTGGGTTTTAACTATCACTTAGCTGTAGTATTACAAGATATTTTGTATATACCTGAAACTGTAAAAACTATATTAACTGAGGATTCCTTTTCAACACTCTCTAGCTACATCCCATTACCTCACCACAGATTCTTATTGGATGCTACCCAGTGATTCAGTATTAGTGTCTTAAAGGCTGTTAGGACATATGACATTTGTTACACTCGACAGCGGCATTCATTACTGTAAGCAATAGCAGCCAGACTGCATTTCCTTACAGTATTTAGCCATTACTTGACGAGAGGTGAGAGAAATTTGGCAGCTGGTGGGAGCAGAGCTGCCCAAGGAAGTGACACCGTGTGTTATCTCCTGTGGTTCGATGGATGCCTCGTGTGCACTTGTAGCCAGGAGATCCACTGTTGACTCACAGCAGTAAAAACTTTTGTTATTATTTATGTTTTTTTTAATAATGCCTGGAGGCTCCACTGGGCAAGCTGTAAGAGTTCCTACCCCAGTCAGTCTAAGGAGATAAGCTGTACAGTCATGTTATCACTTTCTGTTGCAGATGGGGAGCTGGGGCACAGGGAAATCAAATGACGTGTACTGTCAGCAAGTAAGGGAGTTATTGAACTCATCTCCAAATGCATCCTACCTCTGCCTCAGCCACAGTCTGTGATTCTCCGCTAATGCTCCTGTGGGGTGTTCATGGATTTGTGCATATAAAAGTTATTAAGTTCCTGCAGCAAATGTTCTTTGGTGATTAAAGTACTTAAGACCTAAATTTTTGTTCCCTTCTTCTCTGAACAGAAACTCTTGTAGAACCTATACAGATGCTTAAAGCTACATAAACATCCACCTATGGTTTCTGGTGGCTTTCCTAACTCGTGCCACCTGAAAGTATGTGCTTTCCTTACAACACTCTTAGTACTTCCAGGTGGGGCTTCCTGAATCCATGGACCAAGTGTCTTCTGTGGAGTCAGGCACACTGTATGATTAATATGACTGTTAGTAATAGCAGGGATTGCTACATCTCAGGGCAGCGCCCTGATCTGGGGGCTATAAAATCTTTTTTACCAGCTTTTAATTTTTTTTAATACAAAGTAGATTCCTAGAACAGGAGAAAAAGGCCTATTCCAGGATAGTTAGCTCAGGAAACAGTTTGTTCAGTGTTACTGGTGAGCAAGAGCAGAGCAGGAGCAGCAATACAGATACCCTCCTCTGACCTGTGAAGTAAGCGCTGTAAGCACTGAAGGCTGTTGACTTTTCTGGTCTGATTTACTCTTGTTCTTCTCTTGGTTTCATTTCAATGCTGAATCAAAGGAGTTTTGCATTACGGAAAGCTTACTGCCCACTGAACTCATCTGCTACATTAGTATACCTACAGACAAAAGGGTCCGGGTGTAGAAGGTTTATTTTAAGCAGCTGAGTTTCACCTACGCCTGTCAGTGAATAATCATTACACCTACTACAGCCCCCCTCGCAAAAAAAAGTCACAGAAGAAAGTTTAAGAAAAAAACTATATAAGGCTGCATTTTACAAATACAACTCCACGGGTAAGTGAGCCAGCCAACCTCCATGACAGATTTATGCCAGCAGCATTTTCTAGCATGGGACTCAAGGGCACAAAAGTCAGGGTTTCATAGTAGTATAAGGCTAATGATTAAAGTATGTGTGATGGTAGTCACAGTAACAGCACCGAGCAGGGAAGCAACCACCTTTCTCTTAGGTGTTCTGACAGCCTGATATTAAAGACCTGCAAGTGTCAGAAGATGTAGGAAATCAACTGGCCTCTTTGACAGATTTTACAGCATAGTGTTTGTGTTGTCAAGGCAGTGAATATGACAGCCCTGAGAAATGACAGTAATAGGAATGTTTAGGTAAGGGAACAAGCCTAATAGAGATGCCGCTGTTGACAATAACATGCTTATGTTAAAAGTAGACTCTTTGAGCTTTTACTTGGAGAATATTTTGTTAAGCCCCCTTTTCTTCCACTGTTTTTGTTTTCTTTTGTTTTAAGAGTCTTCCTGTGTGTCTGTCTGGTTTCACTACCATGGTAATTGTAGTTGTAATATGTTTAGTTGTACAACAACTGTTTAGTTGTAATATGGCAGAAAGATACAGGTCATTCTGAAACACTTTTTTGCTTAAATGATCATGATAGTGTAGGCAACATCTAAAGGCTGCATCAGTTAGGATTAAAAATCACCATTTTTTTATCCTGAAAAGTTTATAAACAGACAAAAGAAACCAATTTAGCAGCTGGGAGAGCTGAAGTTTGAGATGGTTAAGGATGGCATTGAACCCACCTGTTTGGCTACTTAAAAATAAGGTAATGTTCAAGTTAGTCATGGGGCTACCTCTGGGGTGAATGGAGAGTGGGGACCTGCGGAGCACATTTTATTCCCCTCATCTCTTTCCAGTCACTATGGAAAATGCCCAGACAGGTCCAACAGACTGAGCAGGGAAAAGTCGGAAGGGTAATCTCAGGCTAAGCTGGAGGCAGACACAGCGCAAGGCAGGCTCGGCTTTCCCAGCACCTCAGCAGTGCCTTAACCAGCTCTGCAGCTCTCCAGGGAGCACTGTGGAAGGAAGGATTTTGCTTAACAAAAAAAACAGAATCCACATACATTAGATCATCCTCAAAGCTTGAAATAGTAATGATAACAACAAACTAGCTTCAAGGACAAAACCAAAGTGTTTCCTGATCTTATTTGCTAGAAAAGACTGAGTGCAAGAGGCATTAGGAATCCACAGTGTTTACCCAGAGCTTCTGCTCTGACCTGGGCTCGCAAGGACACCAGACTTCTCTTTAAGGAGCATGTTCAGAGATAAAACATTTAGGCAGAACATTGTGAGGCAAAGCAAGATAAATATTTTTCCTCAAAAGCATGTTTTCTCTGAAGCAGTAGTTTTCATGATTCCTGCTTCAACTCAAGAAGTAAACTAAAGTTTGGCTTCCAGGACTGCAGAACCATGGGCAAACGCTTTTGTCTGAGTCCGTCTTCATCTCAGGCTTTGATCAGCTGAGGTGGTTATTAGCTGTGGTATAAAAGCTGGCTCCTGGGGTCAAGAGATTTGTATAAAAAAAAGGAAGTGCTAATTCTAGTCTGTTTCTGTAAGCTTAGACCTATGGCAAGGACCAGTCCATTATCTGTTATGAGGGTTACAAGATGTTGACAATGCACGTGATCTGCTTTGTCACCAAGTACTGCTTAAATTACGGACTGTTGCCACAGCATGAGGGTTGCACCAAATGATTAAACCCTTGGTTTAATAGAGGTCCTTGCCATGTAAGTCTATTTTCAATGGTATTTAAGCACCTGGAGATGCATACAGGTGCCTAGTTACATTTTTGGGAGCTCTGGTATACACAAGTCTGCCAGCAGTGCAATTTAGGGATTTTCTTTTGAAAATTTCTTTGAGGTGCCCATTTGCAAGTTTTGAGTGGGATTCAATCTCCCCCTGCCTCAGCTGTCCGAAAATGAATCTCTTTGTAGGCAGTACCCAGAGATGATCACCTGCAAATAGCTGTCTGAAAGGGACAGGGTGAGTTCCTTTGGAAAGGAAGTATTCCTCACTGGTAGCTGCAGAAGGAGCCCAGATGAACTAACTACTCGTCTCAGGCTGGCAAGGTTAGATGAGATGAATCCCACTCTGTGTCAAAAAACGATTACACATCTGGCCATTCCTTTAGAGTTAATGGAAAGGATGATGCATATGCTGTCCAACAGAAAAATAAATCATTGTTCACATCCTGGTCTCATCTTCTGTAACACAAGCATATCCATCTTATTGTTTGAGAAAGGAAGGAGGATCAAAGAGGCTTTAACCGAATGACTGCAGGCATCTGAAAATAGAGAGCAGGGAAAAGAGAATATTAATAAAAAGGTTATCTTCTATTCTCTGAATGCTTTTAAGATGGTGTTTCCATTAGTCAGAGCTATGTTCCTGCATACCTGGAATTTTTCCTGTCTCTATACATTGCTCAACTTCACTGAATTCTTAAAAATGAGGCATACTGATGCCTGAAATACATACAGCTACAGTCAAATAGGAAGTTCAGAGGGAAGCATGGTTTTGAACTCAAATCTATATTCAGGGATCTCAACTGTAGCAGAAACTAGAATAAATTTCAGTTTGGGGTGACAGCAGTTTTTCTGTGACTTAATTTTTCTAAGTTTACCCATCAGTATGTTTTATTTTTCATAATGAAAATTTTTATTTAACATAAGTGTGACTTTTTTTTTCCCCCTCTCAGACTCTTGAAACACAAAGAAATCATCTAATGTATTATGGAGATAATATTACACACCGTACAGTACTTGGTATGCTGCTCCCAATATGTAAGTTTAAGAGAAGAGAAAAGCTTGTTCTTCATGGTAAGATTCTAGTGTGAATTTTAACCATGCTCTGGAGCATCTCCCATCACATAAAAAGTCCTTCAGGAAGTTTCTTTGTAAGCAGAGCTTTAGCTTGGCAACGTCTGCAGATAATTTTATGGTAATTTATTCCTTTTTGAAGATCATCAGATGATACTGATCTTTACTTTTTTCCTCCATCGCATTCCCTTCATGCAGCATTTTAAAATTTGACAGTTTGGTCATGTTGTTGCCCTTGGGCAGCACAAGCACAACTACACCAACAACATTTCTGATGTCACCTTCTCTGAAGTTTCTCAGCCAACAAATGTTGAGGAGGTGATTGCCCTGCCAAGGCTCCAGGCAGCTCCCCATTGATGCAGTGTCACCAAACACATTCCCCTTTCGTGGCAATATAAAAACTAAACACTGCCTTTTGGGATTTTTGATTTTGGAAGAGCTCAGTGGGACCGAGGTCCCATACTCAGTTGCAGTCCAAGGATTTTTACCAGAGCACCATCTGCCTTGTTCCTCATCTGTTTGTTTTTTGTTTTCCCTAAGGTAGATTCACTTGGAAACACAGACCTACATGTGTGTCTATATGTGGATATTCTAGTTGACACTGGAAGCTAGACAAATGTGTTTGTATTATAGGCACAAAAATATTCTTCTTTGGTAGAAATTTTCATGAAAAAACCTCCAGTCATGGACAGAAGATGGAGATTGTTGTCCTTTTACTTTACATTATTTTTTAATATATTCTGAATATATTCAAGCGTGCCTCATTAACACTTCCAGAAAGGTTTTAACATCTTGAAGACTCCACTCCGAAAGTTTCTGCTTTAATACTTTCCAGTTTGTTTTGAAACTATTTTGAAAATCTGAAATGCTACTGAAAGGCCATCTAAAATCTAATATAAACAAGCTCAAGTCCAGCTGAGAGGCAGCTTTACACTAATGGTCTGGGTCTAGAAATCCTTACAAAAAGGCCTTACGTTCTTTTGTATAAAGGATTTTCTTCTATCAGATAAATGCTTTCTTCACTCTAAGTAACTTCCTGGTGACTTTCTGATTGAAGGATTTGTTGAGTTCTGAGATCTGTTTAAACTCTGGAAATAATGTGCTTCATCTAGGTCACATTTTCCACATTGTAAGAAGTTAAAAGAAGCCCTCTTTTTCTGATGGCTAAACATTACTCCACGCCCTTACTCTTTTGAGGGAAATGCAGAAGGCTGTATCCTGCTGCACACTCACTCCTCATCCAGGACAAATCTCTATACGTGGATTTTGAAAGGTTTTAACTGAATTTCTGTGCACACACTGCCTGGGTAATCTGAGTTTTTCTTACTTTGTAAATACATATTGAACAATTTGTCTGAGAAACTTCTCCACATTTATTTTTCTGTTATTACCTTCTTCAAATACTTGGGTCTAGGAAACCTGTATTGTATGCCCCTACTCCATCTATAGATCTGCCTTTCTCTTTAAAAGGTCCGTTAGTGTACTGCTAAAAGCCAAGTAAAAGTGAATTTCTTCATTATAAGACCTTGTGCTGTAACTCATTATTGCAATAATGAATCTGTTTGTGATGCCCTGATCCTGCCATCGTTTAAGCACATGATTACACTGAATTGAATGACTTCACATGCATAAGGTGAGTCACGAGTTTAAGTGCATACTGAGATGAGCTAATTTTCCCTAATACACTTTGCCAAATCTCCGTCTATTTAAATACTTCTGAGAAGGGGGAAAAAAAAAGAGTCCTTACATTAGAGAATGACAAAAGGATTTTATTTTGGTACCAATATATTAAAAACCTGTATCAGCAGATCGTTGGACCTCTCCTCTCGTTCCCAGCTTGCCTTTTGGTCTCCACTGCTGAGAATATTTAGTAAATTGCCGCAAGTGAATTACAGCCTGCTCGAGAGTCTTCTTTTACGCCCTCTCCGATGAAAGATCTGAACAAACACAGTGGGAAGGCAAAGAGAGGAGGGGGTTGCCATTATTTACAAGACAAGAATATTTAGGGTTTTTTCACATTTGAGAATGGAGGACTTGTAACAACATCAGAAAAAGGTATTCCTAAGCCAAAGTACAGTGTACATTTGGAAGAAAAGAACTAAGTGCTATATTTATTGAAAGCTGTTTATAGAACAAAAAAAAGTACAATATCTATCGTATGGTGAAATCAGTTCCTTGGTAAATAACATTCTGCTTGGTGTGACAGTAATGAAGAATTTTATTTACAGCCACCACAATCATAGTTTGCAGCATCTGTTAAGCATTTTATTTACTCTTGTTTAAGCAAGCATGCTAACATTTGCATGAAGAATCTTTGTAGTGTTTGGCAACCTTTCCATCTGCCTTTCTACCCCCCTCAGAAAGGTTCCTCAAAATTAAAGTTCTAATTTTATACCAAGTGAAAACTGTGGGGCAGCTTGTGAGCTGGTGTAAAGCAACTTAGTGCTTTTCTGCCCTTTCCCAGGTGAGGTTCCGAGCCCATCCAGTTCATGTTTCTCTGAAGCACTGGTGATGCCAACTCAGAAGCTCGAGCTCACATAGCCACTGTCATGCCACACTGCGTCCAGGCTCAGCAGTAAGTTGTATGGGTGGGGTGGGGGGGCACTGAGACAGCCACGCAGATCCAGATGTGCTTCATGTATCTGAACTGGCTTTGTACAGGGGGCATCACCTGGTACCTCTGCATTGACAAGACTTCAGACCCAACTCCTCTCCTGCTGCCAGAATGCCCGTAAAACATTTAACTATGGAAAGGCAGTATGATTATGGCTAACTAAGTTTATAATTATCTGTAGCCTTGTCCTCCCTGATCTGTTTGCTGTATTCCTTGTTGTGGTTGGTTGTTTTTAAATTGTACTTAGACTGCTGATTATTCCAGGTAGGGACTGAGTATTTTTGCCTTTTACATAAAACCTGAGAGGTGCCCCGTTCCTAGGAGACCCTCTAGGTTGAGTGATCGTCATGATGATGCAAATGTTTGCAGCTCCAATAATGACAAAAGGTCTTAATTCAGAGGGAATGTAACTCATTAGGGCTGTGTGATTCATAATATTACCACAAAGAGAGATTCCTTTTAAAAAGAGCACAGGAAAGAAAATACATTTCGTACAATCTTTTATGCAAGGAATTAGTAGCCTTTGGTAAGTAAGGTTTCAAAAAAACCCTTCTCTTAAAATGTATTCTGTTGACTGACAATCATGTGCCAAAATTAAGCTAAATTACGTTTTGCCTGTTCTTGAACAGAGTTTAAAAGTTCTGAGTAATGACATTGGTCAAACCATTAATTTAAGTCCTTAAAATATACGTAGTTTCTTGATACTCTCCACTTTGGGGCATCTTTCTTTAAAAAAAAACCCACAAAACAACACAGGAGAAAACCAGATGCTGCTCTACATTCATAGGATAAATCAATGGATAGGATCAATATGTCCTCCACAGGTAATAAATGCTGAAAAGCATTTCTGTCTATCTAAATTGATCCTAGAGAATTCTTTAAATCGGTTCTGACATGTATAAAAATTATTTCCCTATTGATCAAAGCTTTTCTTTATTTCTTTGATATGTTATTTCATCTCTGCCATCAGTAATGGTCTCAGGCTTCTTTATGCAGTTATGGTAAACAGAATTTCTTAAATCCATGCAAGATTATAATTTTAATGAAACAAGAAATAACTGTGTTTCTGTCTTTGAAGATGAATGCTTTGCTTACAGTTGGGCAGTGCAAGATTTTTTAAATTGGGAAAGTTAATACATTTGAATTATTTACAAGAAGGTCTAAAGTAACTGCCGTACTTTTATTAGAAGCTGTTGTCCAAATCCAGCACCGTGATTAGACGTTTGCTCTGGGAGTAGGAACTGCTGGAACAGAGGAGAATTTTTGATCCTTCACTGTCCTTGTTCTGCTCTGTATCTGAGCAAAAGACGTAATGTTAGTGGCTGAGCCTACGGAAAAAAAAGTATTCTGAACAAACAGTGCTAGTTACCCGTATGAATGCCTCAGCCTAATATGCTTCAGCAAGTTGTAGAGTTTGTGATTTTTGTTACAATACTGTTTTATTAACATTTAAGCTGCTAGACTACTCTAGAAATATTAAGTACTTGTCTGCTGAAACAGGAATTTTCAGAGTATTCTATAATTGAATGTTACATAATTTTTAAATTAATTTGCCTGAAGAAAATTTTAATGCTTCAGCGTGTCTGTAAAGGGCTCACCAATGAGGACTGGTGGTGGTGGTTTGCTCGGACACGGTGGTGTGTGTCTGTAGCAGTCTGCAACATGAGTGGGATGCACCGGGACAAAGCGGGCAGGTCAGGTCTGTGGGAGCATTCACTTTGAAGAGGGCTCCTTTTCCTACCGCGTGAGAAATTGGCTGCTCGACAGACTTTACAGTTGTGACCTGGTTTAAGATGAAATATTAAGGCTTTGGCCAACTTCATTTATTGACAGTCAGAGCTTAATACCAGTAAACCGGTCTGCTTTTTAGGGTTTCCCAGTCCAAAGATGTCCCTGTTTCCAGTTGTTTTGACACATAAGCCAATAAAGCAGTATTTAATGTTATCTTGGCAAGGTTTCACTCAAAATTCATTTTACAAAGAAGACTGTCATCATGGCTTTGATTTCTGTTAGGCTCTTATGGAATATAAATTGCCAAACTGTACAGGTTTGTTCCCTCTACCCCAAGTAATTTGGTTCTATCAACCCAGCAAATGAATCTAGTGTGGTTCTTCTTCTGAAGAAATGCAGTAACAAATTAAATTAAATTGCTTCAACACACTAGCACTGTTTTAAATGTATCCACCAGTTCATATTAGGAGATTCATATTGTATTCACACAGTTTTGTTAGTATTTACATAGCAGCATAGGTATGCAAAGTTCCTTGCAGATGAGAAAAAGCATGTTGTTTACTTGTATGTAACATAACTGAGCTTCAGTGAATGCAATAACTTTGATTTTAAGCTCACATGTTTAGGTCAGTGTGGAGACTCCAGTAAAATTACTCCTTTTTATTGCCAGATTCTTGCTTTCGAACCTTCATGGCTATAGCCTTTCTTAGGTCCACAACTTTATGTACATTTGGAAAATTTACAGGGCCAGATTTCCACACAAGATAATTCATTTTAATTACTCCATTCTCCAAAGTGGGGGACATGTCTTAAAAGTAATCACATCTTTTAAGGTACTAACTGATGTTAGGGTTCAGTTCTGGTCTCAAAACAATGTAGGGATATGGTTTTGGTGTCAGGAATAGTTTTTCTAGGAGGGCAAGAGTGATTTTTATTGTTTTGTTAAGTAGAAATATATCACCAGCCCAAACAGAAGCACTGCATTTGTAATTAATCAATGCCTAAAACCAAGAGCATTGCCAGTCTGGAAATGGCAGCCTGGCCAGGTAGTGCACATGAGATCAGGAACAGAGTTTTTTCTCTGTAGGATGCCAGAACTGGAAACCTGCAGCTCTACCTTACCCAAATGCTGCGGGAGAAAAGGGAGCTGAAGCTGTGCCGATCACTCAGAGGAGATTCGGTCACATCCAAAAAGAAAGGTGACTCTTCAGAAATACCATGTCCATGGGGAACAGTGGTGATATCATGGGCTGACTGAAGCTTGAGGTTTGCATATGGAGAAAGCATGATCAGCCAAGTACGTTTTAGTGTACAAATAATTTTCTGGGGTAAGTTGTCATCTCTCTTAACGATTCCCTGCACAGAAGTTTTTTACACATTTCATTGCCTTTGCTGCCTTTCTCTCTCTACCTTTTCTAACTCACCGCATCCTTTTCGAAGCAAGTGACCAGATGGTCAGAGCTTATGTTATTCTAAGGACATAATAGGGGTACATCAAAAAAATTAGTACCTATGTTCTAGCAGTGGGCAATAGCAAATTAGCTGTAATTAGTACAAAGGCTGCTACTGTAGGGTCTCTTTGTCATCACTCCTGTCTGCCAGTCTGAGGAAGGATGAGCTCAAGACTGGTGTTGGGCCACCCAAAGCAAGCTTCATTTTAGCTCCCTGTGTTGCCTGTCCAGGAGGTGCACTTGGAGATCTGGAGTGGGCTCTTTGGAAGCCTTGTGAGCTGGAGAGGCTGTGAGATCTAGACGTCTGAGTCTTCAAGACTCTACATCTCCTAAACAGAAACTCTTCATTTCCATGCCAGTCAGCATAACTGCCGAGTTCAGTGAGTTTGCACAGACCAGCCCCACCTGACAGTTTGGCCAAAGGTATGAAGAAAAATTTAACTCTAGGCTTTTATCTTCCTCTGTGTGTTGTATCAAAGTGCCTTTGTTAGTGCACAAGTAAGTATCCTTCATAAAAACAGAGCTTTGCATGACAATTATGTAATAGG
Organism: Aegotheles bennettii; assembly: GCA_013398125.1. NCBI lineage: Eukaryota > Metazoa > Chordata > Aves > Caprimulgiformes > Aegothelidae > Aegotheles > Aegotheles bennettii. The sequence goes on along the minus strand of VZRW01008041.1, from coordinate 457,686 downwards.
TTTTGTTTGCTTTCCTAATTGGAGAACATTTTGAAAGAGCAATAAAACACAATTTGTTCTCTCTTTCTGAAATGAAACATCTCCTTTTGGAAGGAAGGAGGGAGTAAATTTACATTATAATGAGCAAATTGTTATAAGCACGTAGATCAGTGTTGGGGTGATGGAAATGCAATGTTCTCATTTTGCGCGTTCCCCTCCCCTTTGGTTCCCTCGCACACGCGTTTGCCTCTGCATCCCGCTGCTGCCAAGCAAGGCAGTTGCTGTGCTCAAGTCAACAACAGCAGCACATCAGAACAAAAAGCTCATATGAAATGAATCTTCACCAGGACTGCCTCAGTCACCTAAATCTGTACCCTGGCAAGTGCTGGCAATGAAGGTACATGCAGTTTACTATTGCACCTCCTAGGTAGTTGTTTTATTCCTCTTTAGTTTCCTATTGGTTTTGTCACTTCCTGATACTGTCAGAATATTGTCATGAACCGACTGGATGAGAGTGTTACCATTTTGCTTCAGGGATATGACCTATGTAACAAAGAGTTTAGAAAAATGCACCATTGGGGTCTGCCCCTGCCCTGCTGCCAAGCCCCGGGCTGGGGGTGTGAATGAGACGTTGAAGCTGTTGTTTCAGTTGTCAGTCCGTCCTGCCCTTACCTTCTGGAAGTAAACTGCAGTCCTCCAAATTTTTTCTCCTTCTTGTAACATGTGAGTTCGTGTAACACGTAACATCTTTCTTTGTAACATGTGAGTTTGTTACTGGTTTTCAGAAGCTGAAAGTGACATTAACCCCCTGCCCAGCTGTTGCGGTGTCAGGGCTCCGGGCGAAATGGCATTTGTTTGGCTCCTGGAGAAGTCATCCCAGCGACTGCCTGGAGAGCCTGGCTGCAAGTGAAATCCATATGCAATGCTTCTGTCAGCAAAGACTTGCTGGAAGAGAGTTTATAATAAATATTCACATCTGCTGCTTTGGACACTCTAATCCATCCTACAGATCTTTGCTGTGTCAGGCTTTGTTCTAGATGAAGAAGCCGGGTAGTTACAAAGGTTTGCAAATAGGGCATATTTATCATGGTTAGCTCTACTTTCTAGTTCACTTTCTTGCACAAATATCCGTGACCACACTAAGCATAACTCGCGATTGAATATTCTCAATGCATTTGTAAGATGTTTTGGACTATGTGTTTCCTGTGATAAATGGAGAAAATGGCAGTTATTTACTTCCCTGGCTGCCAAAGGAAGCCATCGGATCTTGATGAGCAGAGTGGACAACATCATTGTTATGAATTAGTTTGAACGAAGGGACAATGTATTCCCTGCGTAAACTATACATCACATAGGCACACCCAAGGCCCTATGGCTTGCATATTATTCCTCCATACTAATTTTTGTTGGGCAATATGTTACCATTGACTACTTGGCGAATAACCTGAATGACTAAAAATAACAAAGTATCTCCTCTGTTTCATAATCTTCCAAAGAAATGACGACCTCTGTGTCAGACTGACTTTCTCAGTCTCAATATTAATTATTCCTCTGCTGCTGATGTCTTTGCTTTCAGAGAGAAAATCCTGATACACAAAAAGAGCTGTAATCATTTGGAGGGTATATTGAACTTGGTCCTGATAGGAAAAGGTGTTTGATCAAGATCATGACTGGCAGTACAGTGACCTCATGGTCGGGAACACCCCTTTGGAATGAAGGTATTGGTCCTCTTCTTTTTTTTTTTTTTTTTTGTATGTGAAACCCATGATTATTATAGTTAATTTCCAAAAGGAGTCTTTATTGGATAGCTGGATGAGTAAAAGGTGCTTCAAACATATCACCTTACAGCTGTTACTTCTGCTTTTATTTAGGCAGGAAGATAATAAACTTATAAACACATTCAGCCTCATTCAGAGTGATGAAGACTGAGTCCATTTGATTTGTAAATAAATACATGGAAACTAGGAAATCCTTACAACCTTTTTTTAGGTTTTATTTTTAATACTGTTAGACCCAATTCTGTACTAACAATTTCATTATAGCTGTTTTTTCTGTAGGGATATAAGAGGGCAAGGCACTCGGTTCAGTTAGATGCCAGACCTCCTTGAAACTCAGTTGAAAACGCGCATCCTTATTTCTTACAGAGCTGTACAAGAAAGGCAGTGTTAAGAGCATGGTCTGGTGCTGATACCTCCAGGTATCGGAACAGCATCTGCTTCTCCAGCGCTAAGGCAGAATCTGGCCCTGCACAGCTGTATCCAAATGCAAGCACAATAGCTATGCTCCTAAGGAGTAACATGCCAGGGCCTCCAGATTTGCTTACTCCAAAATCCAATTTTCATCACGACTGATCTGTCCAACTTTCTGATAATTTATCTCAGAAAACAGGAGCATGCAAAACGTGGGTGTCTTGACTTCCAGCACTGCTCTCTTGCTTTGCCTTGGCAAACCTCGATAACTTTTCCTCTGAATTCTAGGTCGTGCCGTGGCTTTGGTGAGCAGTGAAGGATCTGTTGAGGTTCTGCAACTTGAGTTTGGGTGGCTCTCCGGCCTGCGGGGCCATGGTGGCCAGGTGAGTAGTGTGATCTTTGATCATGAGGTAGAGCAGCTGCTTCCCAGGGGTACCGACAGGAGGGTTTGTCAGGACCTGAGCACACGCTGCTTAACGTAGCCTCAATCTCAAGCCATTACAGACACAAAGTGGTGTGATGGCATAGCAGCGAGGGCTCGGTGAAGGGTTTCCACAGGTAACGTTTGCACTGGGAATAATCGCCCCAAATGAGTATTGGTCTGCATTTTATCCAAATGAAAGCCCCAATTCCTCCCTCTTTCTCTTGGCACTGTGTTTTTCCGCACATCAAGAATCTCTCTTTTGGTGGTTTCTGGAGAAACAGCTTTGCGATGACGCCTAATGACAGAGCAGCCAAACTGCAGGAGATGGATTTTTCATGGAACATAACACGAGACACGGGAGCCGGGCGCCCCTTCCCGCTGCCAGCCGGGGGGGAGATGCGAAGTTTCAATCACGCAGCGCTGGGGGATTTTTTTCCCCCGCAGCGAACGCTCCGGGCGCCGTCGGGGCCGGGGAAGGAGCTGGAGTTGGGGAGCT